>CM035193.1:13977515-13996095 GCA_020233015.1 Callinectes sapidus
ATATATATATATATATATATATATATATATATATATATCCGTGATATATGAACAGAGAAGTTGGTTTGTACGTTACGACTCCGTTCACCCCCATTACGAAGCTCCCCAACAGAGTCGCCAGCTGGTCTCCTGGCAAAATTTGGACACAAACTATGCAATCAAACCTTTTTCCGGAAAAGTTTATAGTGTTAGTCACACGTCATGCTTTATTTCTTATGGTGAATAAGAAATATATTCTTTGCCTATACATACAAGATAAATAGAATTCATAAAACTTCTTTACTATATAGTATCCAAACAGATTTACTTCAAAACCAAAACTGACGGTGGCGGTGGAACTCATGCCTCACCACACGCTTACGTGGGTAGACGACCCGCTCTCCTTGGACGGGCGTCGTCTCCAATACACTGGCGCACTGGACAAAAGCATTTCGTATCTTGCCAAAGCAATGAACTTTACGTAAGTTTGATCATATATGTTTTTTTTTTAATTAGAAGTACTATGCAAAGTTATTGCCTGTTTCATCCGAATCTCCCATACCAAACATCCAATACATTTTTTTCGGATTTTAGCAGAGTTGTCATGATGAATTCATGAAAGAAAGATGACTCCTAATAACAAACACATAAGAAAATGAGAAAACCTGCACGAGACCGTTAGACCTATTCGTGGCAGGCCCTGTGTGAACACCTCTGTCTATTTCCACCAATCATCCTCATCCATAAACTTGTCCAAACTTCTTTTAAACTCCCCAATGTCTGAGCACTAACAATATGATTATTGAGTCTTTTCCACTCATCAATTACTCTATTTGAAAACCAGTTCTTTCCTATTTCTCTTCTAAACCTAAATTTCCCCAGCTTCAACCCGATATTTCTAGTTATATACTGATTATTGACCCCATGAACCTTGCTAATGCCGCGTTTGTTATAATCCCTTTACCACTTAAATATTTCTATCAGGTCCCAACTCAACATACGTCTCTATAAGGAATGCAAGTTCAGTGCCTTTAATGTTGCTTCTTATGGAATATTTTTCAACACTTGTATCATTTTAGACATTCTTCTTTGCACTGATTCTTCTGAATATCTGCTTTTAACACTCCTAAAGATGTAACCTAGTACAATATTTGCTTGATTTCTAGCCTCAATACATTGTTTTCTTGGGCTAAGATCAGAGCAAACTCTAATTCCCAAATCCTTTTCATATTCTGAACCTATCAACGCCTCGTTGTTTATCTAATACCTATACTGTGGATTTCCTCTATCTGCACTAAGTACTTTGCATTAAATAATATCAAACTGCATTTGCCATTTGTCTGTCCTTTCATTCATCCTATCCAAGTCTGCCTGCAAGGCGATGACATCAGAATCCAATATAATTATTCTATTTTCGTATCGTCCACGAATTTACTAATATCACTGCGAATTCCACTATCCAAATCATTATTATTTACTAAAAGTAATAGTGCTGGTAGCAAGTGGTCGAATGGCTGGCAACTGGAGTAACGTAGGCGAGGGTGTAAATGGTGGTATTCTTTCGTGGGGAATAAGGAGAAATGCACTCGATTAGTTTCAGGACATATATTAATGTCTTCTTGATACAGCAAGACGGCGATACAGGACTTTGGTACATAGAATGATGTCTCGATGATGAGACCCGAGTATAGAGTGGGTGATTGAGCCTGAGCATGTTGAGTCCTGAGCATGAGGTGATGCTTGAGTCCTAAATGTAGAGTGAATGATGAGTGATGATGGGGAAGTCGGAACACGTGTTTTAAAATGTAGGGAAGCGCAGCTTACAGGAGGCGTGACTTACAGTCAAAAGTAGGGTTAAGAAAAGTTGGATTTATCCGGTTAGAGGTCAGAGTTGAGTAGGGTTAAGGAAGGTCGGGTTTCCCCCGAGACCAAAAGCCTGCAAGAATTTCACGTCATTGATTTTCCTTGAGATAGCGGAGATTAGAAGGGAAGGTGTAGTAGACAGGGAGGTGTTGACAGTGTGTGTGCAGAGATAGATAGACCTGACATGATCGAGAGAAGTGAGGAGTGAGATGTGAAGCTATTCTTATAATAATGACGTTATTTTTATAATAATGACTGATATAAGTGCAAGTTTTCAAATATTTTTCATCAATTTCACATAAAAATTAATATTCCATTTGAATGATTTACTCCATGATGTCCTTAGACAGCCTGGCACTACACAGGTACAGGTACGTGGTGTCCCCAGACAGGACATTTGGAACCAAACTGCCTGACGGCTCCTGGACTGGCATGATGGGCATGGTGGTGCGGGAGGTGAGTGAAGCCTCTTGTTCACTCCTTCAAACATGTACATACGGATAATCAAAGAATTACGGTTTTGTTTTGTTTTTAATAGATTCAATCAATCACTCAATTAACGAAAATATATAAGGTCACGAAAGGTCAAATTGCAGTGAATTTTCAAACCATAATTATAAGAGAATAATAAAATAGGATCTCGCTTTTCCTGCTTCCGAATGCAATACAAATATGAAAAAAAAAACAATAATTTAATATAGGAGGTAGATTTTGGAGGCGTGCCTTTCATGCTGTCACCAGCACGAGCAGCAGCAGGAGACTACACAGCGGTGATGTGGACTGGAAACGTGATGATTCTTGGAGGGCTGGGAGGGCTTAAGATTGACCCGTGGGGCTTCCTGCTGCCTCTCACACCTATAGTGTGGGCTGCCGCTTTGATGGCACTGCTGAGTGTTCTGGCTCTGTTAAAAATGTTTTCCTTCATTCTCTCCAACAAGACAATACATCATTGCACCTTCAGCCCTGTGCGCGTTCTCCTGCAGCAAGGTGAGACCTTGGGGAGCGTGTCCTTGTGGTGCCTTGCGTCTGTCCGTACTCTTAGGGAACAGCAGTCGTGCCCTAATAAAGATTGAAGGCTAATAACCCAGGCCTGCAAAGTTGGACTTTTCCAAAATTGTTTTGAATATGAAAGGTGCATTTAAATATTTCGAGGGTGCTGGATCAAAATATCACCATAGTTTTTCGCTAGCACGTAAAGTTTAGGTGCACATTTGTAGAGCTTATATAACTATATCTTAGGACTAAATAAAATTATAGAAAATTTGCCTAATCATTTATTTAGAGAAGATTGAATGAAAGAAATATAAATCAAACTTATGAAAATGTACTTTTAACTGTTCTTTGTAATTGTAAATTCTGAATCTTTTCTTCTTGTCTTGAAAACTACTTCTGTAACCTTTACGTTTGCAGGCATTTTGTGAAGTCTCCCGGTGCAACATCCAGCAGTAGTCCGCTAACATACTAACGTTCCACCCTCCTTAGTACCTTCTTCCCATCTCCTTTATGTCCTGGTGGAACCTTTCCCCTCTGTTCTTCACTCACGTCTCCTAAATGTTCTGGGAAATGGTCAAGATGCGCATGTAGAAAATGAACTTTAAGAATCATATTGCATCCCAAAGCCTTGAACTTTTCCAACATTCTTCCTGCGATTGCCCAAAAAGTTTTTTAGCACATTTTTCAAGCTAATACAAGCATCCTTTTCTGTCTCATCAAGACAGCTCTCCAAGTTTTCATAATTCATGAGCTTTCTTAAGTCCGGACCAACAAATACTCCCTCTTTAATTTTGGCGTTCGAGAGACCAGGGAACTTTCTGCACTAATGTGAAACCATCTCCTTCCACGGGAAGGAGACCCAGTTTAATATGCAGTGGTGGCAGTAGAATCTTTTTAGGATCCACTAAACTCTCTCACAAGGTGTTTGTTTGTTTTTTTCGTCCCTGGTGTGAGTGAATCCCTACTAGGCCTACATTCCTGAGTCCAATGCAGATTCCTCGCTCTACTGTCCCACTCACACAAAAAAACATGTGAATTTCGTGTACCCTACTTGATGCCCTAGAAACATACATGCAATCTTCAGATCACCACAAATCATCCAGTTATGATTTTTGTAACTGATCCTATCTAAACGAACCACCAAATTTTCATAGGACTCTTTCATGATCACTGAGTATCCCACAGGAATTGAAGCATATTTATTGCTATTATGCAAAAGAACGGCTTTAAGACTTCCTTTAGATGAATCAATAAAGATTCTCCATTCTTCATGATCATAACATATACCAAAGTTTTCTACAAGTCCTTTTGGATCAGTGCAATACACCAAGTCATTTTCCTGGTCAAAATAAGGAGCGAATGCTTAAGACACCAAGTCATTTTCCTGGTCAAAATAAGGAGCGAACGCTTCCACACGATGGCGATACCAGGAGAATGATGTACCATGAGCTAAAAGATTCTTACATTTAAGTCTTGAGCCTAAAAACTCTGCTGATTCCTTTTGCCAGTCCTAGATCCCTCACCAGATCATTTAGTTCAGTCTTGAGTTTCATTGTCCTCATCTCCATAACAGAAATCTGATTCATCAATGCTGATTTCGGAGTCTGAACCTGGTTGTACATCGTCCAGATATGTTGGAGCTGACTGCACTGGCATATCTGGACCATGAGGAATAGGTCGCTATGCTGATGGAAAATTCAGATAGGCAATATTTTCTTCGAGCTATACCCTTTGACTTTGCATGTGCAGAAATAACAATCATCACTGTAGTTTTTCCGTTTCCGTTATATCAATGGAACACCGAAGCTCATGGACTTCTACTTAATATTGAACAAACTATATGAGGAGCCCAGTCCTTATCTTGGTCACCCAGCTTCACTCCAAAGTATGCATAGTATGCTTTATTGACGAAATCCGTAACATTTCTCCGTTGCTTCTTTAAAACAAATTCTCCATAGACGTAACAACAGCTATTCGGACTTGATAAACCTCTAGAAGCCATCTTACATGCTATTCTTGGATATAAGGGGGCTTAGTTACTAAGCGCGGGGCGGGCTTCGCTCACCTTTATATTAACTCCCCCCCCTCCCCCCTTAGAGGTAGCGCTAGGCTTTCACACTACGTTTAAATCCAAGAATTCGCTAACAAGGGGGTCTAGCTCAAAGCTAATATTGTCAAAAGACAGGTAATATTTTTACAATGCATATGTGAAGTTTACAGAATGGGGAGACAAGGGGAAATAAGGTTAATTAAATTCAAATTGAAATGAAAATGTGCGGGACACTCACGCAGCCAACATAGCCTGCCTACCAATACTCGCGCCACTAGGCTACACTTTAAAAGCTCAGTCCCCTGCAAATACTCAGGGCTCATAACAATAGCATAAATTAAGGAGAAAAGAACAGCATGAAACAAGGCAAAGCAGCACACTAGAAATAATAACAAGATAATAAGGGAAGCTATACTGAGGCGAAGGGAGTTAATTCATCATGGGATGAAGGATCGATGGAAATATAAAATCGAATATTGCGAAAAAAGGGAAAAAAAAAATTGATGTGATACAGCAATATCAGAGGTAAATTTGAAATCAGCGTGTGATGAATTTCAAAATTTACCTTTCAAATTTGAAATCATTTTTTGGTTGCAGGCCTGTGTAATAATCACTATGCCTCTCGCTCCCAACGCAGATGTAGTGTGGCCCACTCAATGGTGGTGGTGGGAACGTCTGGTGCTGGGACTGTGGATGCTGACCACGCTGGTGCTGACGAGGAGCTATGCCGGCAACCTCATGTCTCTGCTGGCCGTGAGACACGTGCCGCAGCCATTCCAGACTCTGAGGGACGTCCTAGACCATCCGAGCGTTGCCATGATATGGCAGAAGTATTCCAAGAATGAAGAATTTCTAAGAGTAGGTGAATATAGGACAAACATAACGGCTATTAAAGGATAATTAAGATGTTCAGTAAGGAGAACATGAATAGTTGAGCGTCAGTAAAGGATAGGCAATAGTTGCCTGAAAGGTGTTAACTGTATACATGATAAAATCGGAGTTTTGATGCAACGAACAGCGCAAGGTCCTATTCAATAACAATATATAGATCAGACGTTAGGAGTTCTGTAGTTTCAATTATTTCCTCAGGGTGTCCAGTCTGGCGTGTTTCGAGAAGTGGCAGACCTGGAAGAGAAGGGTCGTCTTAAATTCCACACACAGACACAGTTCTATCAGAGCCTTGATACCCTAGTGAGGGCAGGAGACCACGTTCTTGTTGAAATTGATACTACTGTTAAAAACTTAATAGCCTTAGACGTTTCTAAGAAAGGTAAATCTCTCTCTCTCTCTCTCTCTCTCTCTCTCTCTCTCTCTCTCTCTCTCTCTCTCTCTAACACCTCGTGTCGGGTTCCCACAGGTCGCTGTGAGTTCTATATATCCAGAGATGGGTTTCTGCCATTTTCTTCTTCTATAATAAGCCAGAAAACGAATCCCATCATACAAGGTCTTACTTCAAGGTATGATTATTATTCATTTGAATTTTAATAATCTACAACTATTAATACCTAAACATTGGTCATGTTTTCTTTTTCTGTCATACATTCTAACTCCAAAGAATATTTTTCAACTTAGCACTTAAGATATCAAGTATTCAAAGTAACAAACATTATTTCAACGAGCAAATAAGTATATTTTTAGTATATATACATCTCTAAGTTTGTTTCTTAAATAGAAGTTTAATTCTTCTTATCCTGTTGCCTTAATTTTTCTCAAGTATACTAGGCTTAATTTCTGTAATACAAGTTCGAACTTTCATCAGTATGTATTACCCCACAGGGTGATTACATTGACAGAATCTGGGCTCTTCAGGTATTGGATGCAGAACGTTCCGAATTTCACTCGATGCAACAATGTGCCCAAAAAAGTGGTGTTCTCTACCACTCTCTCGTTTACTAATCTTTGGGTGCGTGAGTGTTAGAGACCACCTGTGACATGCTGTTAAATCTTCAAACAAACTTAATGGCATTAATAAGCGTTACGTTTCCGTATTGTTGCAGGGAGTGTTTGTGTTCTTGTCAGGGGGCCTGGCTGCTGGTCTGGTGGTCTGGTGCTTTGAGCTTTTGAGCCTAACAGCCAAAAAATCTTCATGGAAAACGATTTCACCAGTGTTCATCCTGCTTCAAATATTGTTTTCGAAGGAATCATAAAACTGGGATATCATACGCTTACCCAGATTAATTAAACGTTACAATTAAGGAAAATAAAAAAAAAATGCTATCTCATCCTGTATAAGAAAATAAACCATTTTACTTTTTTCAAAGTTTATTCATTGTTGTGTTCATTTGAGCCCTGTCCGACCATAGGTGATCTCTTGTGATTCAGTTCCCAGTAACTTCTCCGTGAATAAGGTTACGGACGCCATGACTGAGCCAAGGAATAACAGGTAGAAGGCGCCCTGCAGGTGGTCCATACTGAGAACTACCTCCTTGCCTTCGTCCTGCAAGTGACATGATACTAGATTTATAAAAATAAAAAATAAAATGATGAGGTCTTATGTCAAGCTCAATGAATGTAAGGAAAGGTTCAATCCCAAACGGGTATATATGAGTAAGAATGGTAATCCGTGCCAATCATAATCATACAAAAGTAGAAAAAAAAGAAACCATGATTTCATACCAGTGAACCAAACATATTTGTTGCTTTAGAAGTAGCTTTCGCCCTGGTCTCCTTCACTCGCTGCGCCACAACCACCTCCGTCCAGTGTTTTACCAGGCCTGCATCTTCAAGGCGAGACGCAAGACTTAAGAACGCTTCCAGAAAAGGCGCCCCTTTCCTACAGGGATGAGATGCACGTTAATAATTGAGATTATTATTGTTTTGTTTAATAGAGGGGCAGATACGTATATTTTACCTACCTGATGCCCCAACCGAAACAGGCCAGAATGCCCCGTTCCTCCCTACCCATGTGAAAGGGCATCTGGCCATACTTATCCAAGTAGCTAGACGCCATAATGACCATGATGTAATTTTTGACACTGACCATCGAATATCTTCCTTCTAGAACCTTCTGAAGTAGTTCATTTAGGGTAAACTTCTGAAACATGTAAAGTATCAAGAGTAAACGATTTGACTAATGGGAGTGATCAATTTGCCGCCTACATCAGAAATTCAAAGCATCTAAGAATTAACCCATATCTTCTGAACAACTCTAACCACACAATATTCCATGGATAAGTTCTATTTTGTAATTGTTAGTAAACATTGCTTTCAATTCAAATAAACATATTTATGATATATATTTACAAACGATATTGTGACTTCAAAATACAGAGTAAAGCAAAAGTAGATAAGCGTATTTCTAACTATGCTAGCATTTTACACTTACTTCCATTCCCTGATACACTTTTTGCACTACTTTGTCTGTATTCTTCTCAAAGTAGTTGAGAAGCTCTCCATCTAACATCCAAGGTTCAATACCCCATCTCCAGTTGTCGAATTTTACAAGATCCTGAAAACCCTCTGGAGTTTGAGACTTTGCCTGGACAGTGAGATGGGCAATCAGAGAGGACTTGAACCCAGTGGCAACGATGAGACAAAACACCAGCCACCAACCCACCAACATCTGAGGTCAAATTAATCTGTGAGATAGGTGGTTACTGATGACGGGCAGAAAAATCAAGAGTCCATGATAGGTTTGTGCATTGTGGTGACACTACAATGGAGAACCACTAGATGAAATCCAGCTCACCTGGCCTGAAAAATTCTTTGAGGGATCTGCTGGCGGCTGTTCCAGAAGAGCGCCCCAGCCATACATGAAAGTCCTCCGCAAACTGACACCTGGACGGCCAGTTGCTGTTTTCCAAATTAGCTGGAGCAACCATGCCGTCATGCTCCATACCACTAGGCTCACCACTAAGCCGACCCACAACTCGTCTACAACACAAAGTCAACTTAATGCGAGAACAAATCACTTTCAGATTTTTATCTCAAGCTTTAAATACAAAAATATTATAACAAGTAAATTTAAAAAGAATTTCATAGCCAAAATCCCATCCATTGTTTTTTTTTTTTTTTTCCCAATGGATTTTATCTTCTTCCATTCCCCACTTGCACTCCGTCTTCTCCTTCCTTTGCTCTTTGTATTGTGAAATATAACAGGAGAATGAGTAATAAAGCTACAAAGAACATACTAGAGAACGGTCTCATGAAGGACATAACGGCTGACAGTAGGGAAGGCTTCTCCGACAGAACTACCAAGTAATCAGTCGGTTCCAGTCGCAAGTAATCGATCACCTCAAGTCTATTGGAGGTCGGGCTCAACAAGAGACAGAAATCGGTCTCCTCACGCTGCAGTTCGCCAACAAGACCATTGTACTGGCCCTGGGCGTTGAGATTCCCAAAGGAACGATCTGGAGTTTCCCACACTTCATACCTATGATTTGGAAAGTTTCTTTGAAGAATGGAAAGCGGAAGGGCACGATAGCCTACAAAATGTACACTATCAACAGGAAACCAGTACATTTTGAATGAAATTACAAAATATGTGCAATATTCATTTCTACACTTTTTTTTGCATTCAATCTCTTTAACCTCCTGGTAAAGATTTAATGCATAAATGACAGTACATAACTAAGAAAATTTATATAGCCAAAATAAACCGCCAGAAATATTTGGATCAAACAAATAAATAAGCAACATAAAACCTTATGAAAAGATAATAGATAATATAGATAAAAGTTTTCATCATTAAGAATCAAATCATAGACCATTCTCCTATAACCTACGTGAAGTTAAGAGCGGTGGAGACGGTGTTGAGTATTCTGACATTGAGCGAGTCTTGCAGTGTTACTTTAGTGCCTCGCTCCGGCGTGTCCCTCGAGTATGCCACATAAGGGAAGTACGGCACAGTGGACACTCCAAAGATGTAGCCTCGTAGATCCTTAAGGGGTTCTGATGCAGCAATGTATTTTCACCATACATGAAAAGTAGTCATGTCTATATACAAAAATCTAAACATTAGGTGACTATATCAATTTCTACTGCCATCTACTTATGTATCTAAAGCTCAGTGCTGTTTCAATGTTTTCGAAACAGCAGCTTTCAATAGCGTCCAACGTCACTACCCTATTCATGGAGAGGTCCGCACCAAGATCCACAAAACTTAAAATCTAGTGTAGCAAACTCCAGCCGCAAAATGATATTCACGAATGCATAGTGGATTCTTGCGATGGTAACGAGGTTGTTACCAGCGTTTTAATAACACTACCTCCCAAAGAGATGTACCACTCTTATACATACATTTATGGTGACTAAATAACGTTTCTATTACCTTTTACCAGGTTTATCTTCAAGAAAGCATGGTTTTGTTACGCACCGAAAATAAAGCATAGGAAGAGACAAATTTGTCCACCGTCGATTAGAGAGATCCTCGTACGCTTATTCTCCTTCTAGTGACCCCATTAGCTTCTTATAGCGTGTGTATCTTGTGTGTTCCTGTAGTGTAGTTTTTATACACTTTTAGCTTGTAAAGTAAACAGTTTAGAAGAGAAAAGAATCTGACATATCTTGGTAACATTACAACTACAGCACTCCTCACTTCATTGTTCCTTCTGCTTTGTCTCCCAAACCTCCACCAAAGGAAACCTAATTAACTTTATGATTTTTTATGTGTCTCGCTTTCACTACAATATTTGTGTTTGTTTCTCTAATGCCTGGTATAATTTAAATCATATTTGTATTCATTTACGACAGTCGTTATGATCACCTTGGCTCCGTGGCACTGACTGATAGTGAACTGCTATTGAAATAAAGCTTCTCTCGGCATGATTTACTCTCTTCAGAACTTCACTTGGCAAGCGAGGACTCAGCAGGGGAATGCAATTATCACTCATATCCAGAGTTTGCCTACTTATTATATGTACACCAAAACAAACTCTAGTTACATAACTGCATGGATTTTGAGCACTGTCATGAAATACAAACCCAATCTAAATCTAACCCACAAAACAGTTAGGTCAAGAAGTAAAATGATACTCATACACACATAAAATGTGTACATGAATGTCACTAATGTCCTAAAAGGTTAACACTAAGATTTTTTCTATTTACTGAAAACAATGTACAAAACATTAACTAAATTACACATGCAATTTGGGCAAAATGAAACAATAAGTAAATATTTCACTGTGTTTGTTACCGTAGGCCAGGTCTTGTCACACCTGTGACGTTCTTTTTGTCTTGATTTCTGGTAATCAACCTGCCTGAAATAACTACACCCCGACATCTCCATAAGGGTAAGGTCTCGGTGTCGGTGAATCATTATCTTATTGTTTTATCATGGGTTTCACTAGGTATAATGAAAGCACTATGAGGACTGCTGAATGTGGTAAGTAGTAGCTGTATGGGCACGTAACGCTGTATCAAGGTTTGTGAACAATGCCATATTCTTCGTGGATCCGGGGGTGGATCTACGAGGTAAAGAGTGTAGTAGTTGTCATGTTATAGTGGAATGTAAGGTTCTTTTCCGTTTTAACTTGTTTACTTATAAAACAGAAGTGTTATAAAAACTGCATTGCAGTAACACACAAGACCCATAAGCGATAAAAAGACAAAGAGGTTACAAGAAAAGAAAGACCAACCGAGAATGGCAGATCGGCGTTTGCTTCCTTATATTCTGCTTTACTTTCGGGGTTCAGTGTAATACTTCACTATCTATATTACAAAATCATGCTTTCTTGGAGATAAAGCTATAAGAAGTTACCATGGCAACAATGGCTCGCTAAGCGTTCGTGGATACATACCATTTTGTGGCCTGAGGTTGCTCATGTTAAGTTTTGTGGATTCCGACCCATGACTAACTAGGCAGTGTGATCGCGTAGTATATAAGGACTTTAAGACTTCAACATTAACCAATCAAGTTAAAATACGCATGTTTCAATCAAAAAAAATAAAAAATAAATTCTAAAAATACGGCTTAGTGTAATCAACCTCACATGTCAACACTAAAAGCCAAAGAATTCTTTCATATAAAACCTGAAAGTGCTGAGGAGAGATCAATAACGCTGAGGTCCTCTGGGTTGTCCTCAAGATTCATCCGTTCAACTAATCGAACTGTAGGCCCGCCGTCACCACAATACACACATCGCCGGAATACACTAACTCGACTGCTTACTACACGATACATGGAAGAAGCAAGTAGTAGTAGTAATAGTAATAGTAGTAGTAGTAGTAGTAGTAGTAGTAGTAGCAGTAGTAGTAGTAGTAGTAGTAGCAATATTAATAAAAATAATAATAATAATAATAATAATAATAATAATAATAATAATAATAATAATAGCAACAATAATCTTTCAGAATTCAGACAAGTTGGGGAAGGAGGTGACAAGAAACAGGAAGGGAGGCGAGTTTTATCTTGACTAGTTGGATTTTTTTTTTTTTCTTTTCTTTTTTTTTTTTTTATCCTTAGGAGGAAGAGGGCCAACCATATCAATTACCACCCTAGTAATCGATGGTTCTACTGCAGGAATGGGACGAATAGGGGCCACGGGCGACTTATGGGTGGGTTTCCCGATGACTTGGCAGGTGTGGCAAGAATGCAGTGCACATCACCTACGTGGGCACTCATAGCCTGCCATCAAAAGTTGTTACGCAGCCTAGCCACTGTCTTTCTCACTCCTAGATGCTCAGCCATTTCTCCCTCATGAGCCAACAGCACCAGTGGCTCTAGCAGCGACTTAGGCACCACCACCTGTTTTAATTCACCACCATATTTATCTCTCCACACCCTATGGAGAACCTGGTGATGCAACATAAATCTTTCTTGACCTCCCACTTCCTCACTACCTTCTACTCGTGCAAAGTAGGGACTCAACTCCTCATCTAGCTGCTGCCGATCTTTTAAGTCCCTTGGCTCTAGTTTTTTTAAGCCCTTGAGACGTAATGCCCTCAAAATTAGTAGGCAGTGCAGCTACCGGTCATGAGGCATAGGCTGCGAACGCACACCTAGCCCATCCTTCCCTCTCTTAGGAAGCTTGGTTAAAAAGCGACGGTCTGACGCCGGATGGCCTCCGACTTGGGGTTCGCCCTCACCCTCATTAGTTTGGGAGGAGTATAAGGTTCTTGCTCACTCTCTTCTTTCCCTTCTCTCAGCAGCAGCCATTTCCAACTCTAACTTCCTTCGTCCAAGTTGGTGACGCCTATCTCCCGCGTTACTGCACCGAGAAAAGCCTCCCAGGTGGGACTTTTCCTTCCCACAGTATCTCCATTTCCTTTAAAGTCCACGCCATAGTTTTTCAAATTTTCACTATGGTTAGACCCAGGACTGCGCCTGCTCCTTCAACCTCCATTGTTGTAGAAAGGAAGTGTAACGTGTTCCCAGCTTTATTTCCCGTCTGGCATAAACACACTTGGCGAGCCCCTTGCCGCCCAAATTTCATATATATATATATATATATATATATATATATATATATATATATATATATATATATATATATATATATATATCACCCAGAACGGTAAAGACGCAACTCGTGGCAGTCAGCAGTTCTACTCCTGCCAATGTAGTCACACCACCATGTCAGGCAAGTCCAAATGACTCGCTAATCCTGGTGAGGTAGAGCACTTGAATCCCCAGCAGTCATCACAGGAATTCAAGAAGCTAAAACTAGCTAGTACACTAAGTGCAACGGCGTGGTGAAAGTGGAAAGCCGCCGCAATCCATTGCCAAACAAATACACAATGGGGTAACCACCACTCTTCCACTAGAATAATTGGCCTCAAGTTATTCTATTAACACAGTCTACCCACTCCACCCCACCTCTCCTATCGCCTGGGAAAAATCCACACTCAGTCTGAGGTCCCCAGGAAGGTGAAACGGTCATCTTCGCTACGATGGTCTGAACTACCCAAGCACACATCAGCCTCGAGTGAGAGCACGGCTCGGACTGATCGCGAGTCGCGACAACGCGCCGAGCCAAAACAGCCTCACCACTCACCAGTTTCACCACCATCCCCGGCATACAAGGAACACCAGGAGACAAACATTGCCGCAACACCGGTATTGATACTCAGTCTTCGTTGTTGTTGTTCTTTTTTTCGTTTCTTGGCGGCGAAGAGGAATTTCTACATATGGCTTATATCTAATACCCCTTCCCCAATCTCCAACCTCGAGGGTGAAGTACACAGCCTGCAATGTGGTATCGGATGCCCCATTCTCCACATCACGCCGCTTCCCTCGCACGACTCACTGAGGCCGAGTTCGCTTTACACAACAATGTATGTATGTATGTATGTATGTATATAAAATGGGTGAAGAAAAAAAACTGTTAGGTAAAGAAAAAGTGGGTGGGAAGAGAAGGGGTGAACCACCATAAAACGGAGAGGTACTTTCCTTAATCGTTTAAACAGGGTGTCTATAGTCTCTACCATTTCAAAAATTCATAACAAGTGCTATTGATAGGATATCTTATTCAGATATGTTTTATTGCATTCAGTGTTTATTAAAGGTTTTTTACCTCATTTAATACACTTCTACATGGGCACCATTAGTTGCACGAAGCACAAGATGGTACTCGATTTCTTGCTATGTTCGCTGTATAGCATAGCCTCATCAATTGTGGCAATGGCATCAGTAATCTTTTGCTTTAGATCAGTAATGTCCCGTGTCTCTGATAGTCGCTTAAAGCGACTAACAAAGACGATTTTAACCATTACCTCGGTGCACATGACGCGAGAACCAAAGGAGGTATTATCATTGGGTTTTCTTCGTGTATTTAGAGTGTGTAGTGTATAGCAGTTGGAGGAAGAAATGCAAAATATTGTGAGGTTCACAAGGTTACGGTACCTACAGCGAAAAGCTAAAAGTATAAAGAAGAGAAGTGACTAGGAGAAGCCCAGGAAAAGTATCTAGTAGTCCCGGGATCTGACTTACCTGACAGCCCTCCATCAAGCCGTGTACTCCATGTTACCTGCATAAGGGCAACGAGTAGACGAGCTGTTCAAGCCCTACAACGATGGAAAGACAAAGAGAGCGTCGTCTACCATATTCCCTGCAGTGGTTATAATGCTAGTTATTTCGAGGAGCACTTCTCCGATGTAAGAAAACATTATCTGTCCAGCGCCTTAGTGAACTACGTAGAACACAGTGACCACCTACCTAAGTGGGGGCAAGCGAGGATACTGAAATCCGGCAGGAAGCACGGCAGTTCTAACCAATCAGGAGACAGTATATCGGCCTCTACATCCAACACTGACATCAAGGCGGTGAATATAATATGTGGCAGGTCAAAACCCTGTTTCCCAACTTCCCCTGAAGAATCTACACGTGAAACTAGTCGGGGTTAAACTCATCTCCATACCTGTGTTTCTTGTCACCTCCTCCCACCAATAATAATAATAATAATAATAATAATAATAATAATAATAATAATAATAATAATTAGTAAAGTCATGAAAAGTTCTTGTATGGCGCCGTAAAACTAGGGCCATGTAAAATAGATAAGTTATGAGAAACAAAATAATTAAAAATATTTCTGTCATGCTCACATAATTGTTAAATCATTAGTAGAATAAAAAAAAAATATTCAAAACTATACACATTAAATGCTTCAGTGACCAGGAGAGGCTTATTTTACTGAAGGGAAGCGCTCTTTCTCTTCACTTCATTTGTTTTCCATATTTGACTGATCAATTTATAGTTTAAGGCTATGCAACATCGCGGTGACAGTCACATGGTGCCACCGAAAATGTTCAAAGCAACAATATTGGGAGTAATTAATACTCGCTAAAAAAAAAATTAGCATAAAAAAAGGAAGTGTGATGAATCAGGGAAAAATAAAGTGCTTCAAATTTAGAAGGCTTGTTTTGATCCTGATATGCCACCATATTAGTAAAGCTAGCCTATAAAGGCACTGAGTTTGCCAATCACTGATATCAGAAAAAGCATCCCCCAGTTTAGCATTATTATTAAAGGACACAATATATACATAGGACTACATTACTGGGCTCTTCAGAAGGTCTTGGCAGTCGAGGATGTCTGTGAATGGAATTGACTGAAGGATGAAGGGCAAGGTAGAGGCCGTGCATTGTGTTTCGGAGACTGTTATGTAAGAGGATATAGTTCACCGAAGTTCTACTTCCCACCACAACAACAGGCGTCTTTGGTTTTTTCCATAATCCTGCCCGTTCCAATAGCCTAGCCATAGAACAGTTTGGTCAGTGTCGTGGTTGTAAGAAGTAATTTACATTCATTTTGAGATGCATTTTGCCTCAATCATCTGTCAATCTTATAAATCTGATATCCAAGAGTTTTATCATGTAAGAGGATTTGACATTATGGGAAAACTGCTGAACACAATTAGGAGCGAGGGTGACGCGTTCATCGAATTAGTACCTACATTACATTGTATCTAAATCGACATTACCTCAAGGCCGACACAGTTTCGTTACTAGCCTCGTTAGTGTGATCGAAGTGGATGACAAGTACTTGGCAGACTGTTGTAACCTCTCCGGACAGAGCCTCCTGCAAGCTGTCCTCTCCTATTTTGTCAGTGGCCACCACTGTCCCCTCGTTCATTTGACTGAAGCAAACATTATTATATCAGAAATGTCACGTCCTAGAGCATAGTTTTTTTTTTTTTTTTTTTCTGAAAGTACCGTAGAAAAAAAAATAATAACAATTACTTTCGAATAGTGGCAAACACAGGTGAGTGAGGTTTGGTGGTCAGCAGCACCAGATGACAACTCAGAAAGTATTGCTTCACCAGTCCGGTCACCAGTCGGCTCACCTGTGCGGAAACGCCCACATGGCTCACTGATGCCATCGGGTACATCGGTGCACTCCCCATCAAACTCAGGAATAGAAGTATCAGGTTCTTCATTTAATACATTCCTTGGGATGCTGGAAAGTTTTTTTTTTTTTCAAAATTGTTAGTAATTATCATTGCTGTCATTTGTTTTCTGCACAGCCGGACCCCCGGGCAAAATCGGGTCGGGGTCGTAGCTAGAGGCTCGCCCACGCCTACTGCCTCGATCATGACCTCTATCTTTAAACTGGTGGTAGGCATGGAGGTTTTTTTACAGAGAGGGGTTGCAAGCCCCACCCCAAGCAGCTATTGTTAGAGACACGGGTATCCCTAAGGGAAGAACCCTGATTGCCCCCAAAAAAAAGGAAGGAGAGGCAAAGACAAGAAAAACAAAAGAGATTGAGCTATAAGGGGGAAAGGGCACTCACTTCTCACCTGGATAGAATCCACCCACAACTCATTAACGCGAAATGAAATTCCAAATTACCTTAAACACAAGCTATGTATTTTGACGCACACTCTTCAGGCAATGATACATATATCAGCCCATCATGATAAAAGGGAATTATAACCAATACAGTATACCAAACAATGTAATGGTGAATATACACGAAAAAAATTCCTATCCGTTCCTAATTCACAATTATTTAAAGCCTCACAGAGATTATTTATTAGATCTTTAAAAAGAGTGATGAAGCGGGGCAGAAAGCGCAGCATCACATTGGATTATAGGCTGTGCAACAAACAAGCTTCACAAGAGAGCACATGAGATAAGTACATTGTAAACTATACGTAGTGCATAGGCTAAGTACATTGTATACTGTACTCGTATTTCCAGTGTTATCGTTATTCCATACATGGTAAATACCCTACAATATTGCTATACACAGACTCTTGAAAAAAACTCTGCTGTGAATGATGAAATGACTGTCCGCCAGCAGTAGCCAGCCAGTACATTCGTAATTGTAGTTTCAAATTGTTCTGGAGGTCTTGGTCATCAGCGTCACCGATTTGTCCTGCTAAGCCAGCCAGCCTCTTGAGAGCCTTGTGGCACCTCCTCAACCAACGGTACACAGTGGAGACACTCGTGCCAGTGGTAATGGAGATGTCCCGAGCAGAATACCCCGCCAGCCAGAGCCACACCATCCTGCAGCGGACTGCTTGCATCAAAAACCTCTTGATAGGACGCCTCATTGAAACTGCAGGAGTAGGTCTCTCTCTCTCTCTCTCTCTCTCTCTCTCTCTCTCTCTCTCTCTCTCTCTCTCTCTCTCTCTCTCTTACGAATCCTATTGGTTTTCTTTTTAATATGGAAAGCAAATTTTATATCTTTCTTTCTCGGCTACAACGTAATTCAGTTATTCTTTAATTTTGTTACTAGAATGTTATTTAATTTTGACATCTTAAGACCATGAGTTGTTTTCTGCACAAGTTATAAAGTATCTTGGCTAAAACATGTTCTGAGTAGACCATATTGTACTATTTCATATTAAGAGCAAAACGACACTCGCAAAACCTTCCAGTAGAACTGAAGTCAGCTGCAGCTGAATGGCATCAAACAATCACCAGTGAGCGACGCTGCATCTATGTGCCTGGCAAGGAAATATATTGCTTGATAACGACGTTACACTTCACGAAAATAATTAAATTGTTTCAAATAAACAGTAAAATATCAACCGTGTCACCTGAACTAGACAAGTCTGCTGCTTCTTAAGAAGAGGATGAACTGAATGTGCTACCACGAACTTGGGATGGGTTTTAAACAAGACGGGCAGAAGAGAACAAAGAGGAGGAGCGAGGAAAATGACGTAATAAGCAAGTGTTTAAATTTAATTCGCGTTACCTTTGTTCGATCCAAGTGCAGAGCGTGTGTGTGTGTGTCTGTTTGTGTGTGTGTGTGTGTGTGTGTGTGTGTGTGTGTGTGTGTGTGTGTGTGTATATATATATATATAT
>CM035193.1:13996195-14001195 GCA_020233015.1 Callinectes sapidus
CATCATCATCATCATCATCATCATCATTATTATCATCATCATCATCATCATTACTGGAATTATTACTAATGTTTTTGTCATTATTCTTATTATTACTTGAATTATTATTAATAATTTTTTGCCAATATTATTATTAGCACCACTTATTATTATTATTAATATTATTATTAATATTATTATTAACATTATATATAAAAATATATATATATATATATATATATATATATATATATATATATATATATATATATATATATATATATATATATACAGTATATACTGCCAACCATAATGACTAAGCTTATTTAATAGGATTTTATGACCCAGTGTGGTAATGTGTGTGTGTGTGTGTGTGTGTGTGTGTGTGTGTGTGTGTGTGTGTACATATGCAGTGTCCCCTTGCTATTCCCGGGGGTTACATTCCTTCCCCTCCCGCGAATCCCGAAAATCCACGAATTATTGATGCAGTTTTAAAACGCCTATGTATGATAATTTATACGCTAAAATATGCTTCCTAAACACATTCTAAAGACAGTCTTACTCATTAACGCAATTGCCGAAATTGTGAAAAAAAAAAAAAAAAATTAAAGCAAAATCCGCGAGCATGCGGGACCGCGAACAGTGAACCGCGAATGGATGAAGGTATATCTACTGTATATATATATATATATATATATATATATATATATGTGTGTGTGTGTGTGTGTGTGTGTGTGAACCACACTGAAAATGAATTATATGATGTGCCACTTCCAACACATACTGAAAGATTATCTTAGACAAAGACAAATGAAATACCACCAAAGATGGTCCAGGAAACAAGTTACATCCCATCACATTATATGAATGTGCAAACCTGTATACTTTCATCCATTCACGCTTCTACTAACTTCAAAGAAAAATCATAAATGAATAATAAAGTATCTTGTCATAACAATCATTATTACCAGTTGCTCTTCAGGGAGATCAGAGAAAGATCAGAAAATTGATGCAAGGTGGAACTTTCCTAATAGCTGTGGACCCCTTGATGGGAAACATGTAAGGATGATTCGTCCTCAGAATAGATCTGATGAAAAATCAGAGAAGGATCAGAGATTTGATGCAAGGTGGAACTTTCCTAATTGCTGTGGAGCCCTTGATGGGAAACATGTAAGGATCATTCGTCCTCAGAATAGTATTGCGACATACTTCAATTATAAAGGGGACTATAGCATAATCTTGTTTGCCTTGGTGGATGCAGATTACTGTTTTAAATACATTGATGTGGGAAATGATGGGCGAGCCTCTGACAGTACTATTTTCAGAAACTCAACGCTAAACATAGCCATGGAAAATAATCTCTTAAATTGGCCTGAGGGAGGACCTTGTGTGGGAGATGATGCTTTTCCACTTCGATCGAATTTATTAAAGCCTTTTAGTCATCCGAGCCTATCCCTAGAAGAGAAAGTGTTCAATTATCGCTTGTTAAGAGCTAGGCGTGATGTTGAAAATGCCTTTGACATTCTAGCATCCAGATTCCGTATCTTCTTAAGACCTATTGATTCAATAGTAGAGACAACAGAGAAACTTGTTAAGGTTGCATGCGCAATTCACAACTGACTCCGCATGACTTCTTCGAGACACTAGCTCCCATCTGGATGTGTTGATGAAGAGGATGTGAATAATGGTGACATAAACCAAGGCACATGGCGGCAGGAGGTGATCAGCCCTCTCCAGTCTGTGGACCGGACATCTGTCGGTTATTTATCCAACAACTATGCCAATACTGCAGAAAGACTTCGCCAGGATTATGCAAGAACATTTAATACAACTCTGTTCCCTGGCAGTTGCAACGATTGCATAATTATGTAAAGTAGACTAAAGATGTTGGGACATACTAATTGCTTGATAAGAAATATTGATTGAGTATTGTATGTGTGTGTGTGTGTGTGTGTGTGTATTGCTGTTATTTTTTGCATTAAAGCTAGGGGGAAACGGTATCAACTAATTGTTAGACAAGAAAATATAATTATCGGTGTTTATTTTTGGTTACTGATATTATTTTTTGCATTAAAGATATTGGGATATTGATTAATTGTTTGACAAGAATATGGAAAGATTGGTGTTTTATAGCCTACGTATAACCTACGTATGTTTATTGTGATCTTCGTACACTTGACTCTTTTATTTTGGCTTATATATAAATATGTACATAAGACAGATTAACTTTTAATTTCTGACATGATTTGCAGCTACGGAAAATAAGTATAAACCCATCAGCCTATACGATATATATATATATATATATATATATATATATATATATATATATATATATATATATATATATATATATATATATATATAAATGAGGGAGGAGGGAGGGAATAAGCCAAGTCCGAAAGAATGGTAATTATTATGAACTTCAAAACTTTTTCTACTTACCAAATTTGAGGACGATTCCCTTCCAGATATAACGTTCCTCCAGAAGGCGTCTGCTTTCTCAAACCAAACAAGCTTTGGTTTATAAACATCGTCAGTCCCTGCTCCACTTTTCATAGATTTCTTCACTTTATTAATTTCATTCCTGTATGCATCCTTCAAGTTCTATACTTTTTTTCAAATTTGATTCGCCAGGAATCTCGAAACCAGCCTCAATTAGTTCATTAATTAAACTTTTAAAACTGTGCTCCCTTGCTTCCCCCCCCCCCCCCCTTACAGTTTATATTGTTTGTGTCCCACAAACCTTCATAGTTTCTGTAAATATCCAGAAATCTGAGTATTTCATTGCCTGACCACTTCAAATTTTGACTTTGTGGTGGTCACTGCGCGACTATGTGGTCACATGAAGCGAGTAGGTATGGACTTTGTAGTGGCCGCGACTAGGTCAGGGGATTATGAAATCGCGAGCTACCGGCGAGTCAAGTTCAACATGTTTAACTTTAGTAGCGGCGAGTATTTTTAGTCGCTAGTTGGATGTGCTACTGGCGACTAACTCGTCAGTCACACTTTACGACTAGGCTGCTGCTACTCGCCGCTACTGCATTAGCGGCAAGCAAAGTCGCGTCGTGTGACTGGGGCTTAAGTGTCCAAACACCTCAGCTGGTCTTAGGTCAGGAAATCTAAGTCTCAAATGCTTCGCCTTCTTGTGCAGTGCCTCCAGAGCCATTACCAGAACCTCCAGTAATACAGCAAAGTTACGGAATCATCAGCAAAAACAAGATCTGTAATCTCAGTATTGCCGACATATGCTCCACAATGACTTTGTTTCACAACTCTACCATGCCTGGTGCCCAATCCATGCATGTGTTGAAAATTGATGGAGCAAACATGCATCCCTGAATCATTCCCGTATCCACAGGGAAGAAGCTGAACCCCCCCCCTCCCCCCCTCAACACTTCACAGCACTCAGTCCCGAAGCACAGTCCAGTTAATAGACCAATAATCCTTGCAGGGAATGCACAGGGATGCAGATCCCAAAGTGTCCCTCGATGCGAGTCAAACGCCTTGAGATCGACATAGGCTGCAAGCATTCCATGCTGAAACTTATGTCGGTGCTCCACCAGTAGGCTACGTTAAGAGCTAGGATTCAATCCGCTGTTAACTTGCCGGGCGTGAACCCTGACTGTTCAGGTGTCTGGTGCTTCAGTAGATGACTGTCAATCCGCATCAACAACAAATGCACAAGCCTCTTGCTTGGTACACCGTGCAGTGTTATACCACAGTAGTTATTGCAGTCCTGACAGTCCCCTTTCCCCTTCCAGATAGGGACGACCAACCCCTTTTCCCAGTCAGGAGGAATGGTATCTGATACCCATACAGCAGTCAAGATAGCATGCAACTCACGGATCAGGGCTTCACCCCCAGCTTTGAGCAGCTTGGTACTGATGTTACAGATGCCAGCTGCCTTTCCATCCCTGAACTTGCCACAACCTCTTTGACATCATCAAGGGAGGGTGCAGTTTTGTCAATGGGTGGATCAGCATCCTGCATCTGTAACCCTGCAGTTTGGAGCTGTCTTCTTCGAGGATCTACCATGAACAGCTGTTCAAAGTACTAAGCCCTACGAGCCATCTGCCCATCTGCGTCTGATACGAGGCAACCATCTGCTGTTCGGATAGTGCTCACCTGAGATGATACTTGAAGAGGATTTTCTTCAGGGCTCGATAGGCAGGTCTGAAGCCATTAGCATTTAAATGACACTCGGCATCATCAGCGAGACGCCTGACATACTTCTTGTCTCTTAGGAGAGCTATAGTCCTACTTGCCAGAGCCCTGTAGTGGTCGTGGTTCACATCAAGTCTGACAGGGCGATCCTCCTCAATACTGTCCAGCATCTCCACCTAGACAAAGTCACTCAGTGACCTCAGGCGCTCCCCAATACATTCCTTGGCAGCCTCACATTTGAAGGTATCATATAGCTCTACAAAGTCCTCAAGGGTATCGAGCGATCCAAATCGACTTTGAGGCTTTTTGGATTTGACATGATGCTTTAGTGTAGCAAGAGGCGCCTATGATCAGTCGCAAAGAACTCGCCACTCCGAAAAACCCTGCAGTTCAGGAGGTCGATTTCCTTTGCTACTCCCCCAGCATTGCTATACCAAGTCCAGCGGTACAGCGCTGGTCTCTGATACCAAGAACCTGCAATTCTCAGCCTTCTGGATCTTGCAAGATTCAGAAGGAAAAAGCTGTTGTCATTCCTGGTACCAGTCATAGGGGCCAATATATATCTTGTAACCAGCCCTCTCAGTACCAATGACAGCATTAAAGTCACCTGGGACAATGAGTGCATCATGACAGGGAGATTAGCCCAGTACAGAGCCAAGTTTGTTATAGAACAATTCCTCTTACGTAATTTTCACACACCTAGGTTTGAGCGTATAATGCAACAACAGACATGAAGCAAATCCAAGGCAAGCTGGAGGAGAGAAACGCTGTTACTGTTACGTGGGAAAATGTCTTCTTGTGAATGTGTTATAGCTTTTCACATTATATATCTCTTTTTTTTATGAAAAAACTTC
>CM035193.1:14006195-14033952 GCA_020233015.1 Callinectes sapidus
ATACAGTTCACCCTCCGCCCGGCCTCAGAAAGTAGACATCTGGACACCCAACACCACATGGGCACATACAACTCACCTTTTCCCAGAAAAGTTTTTAGTGTGGGTGCTCATCACTGTGCAACTACATAATGATATTCAAACATACCTATCTTTCAATTTATATCTATCCATCTATCTTTTAGAATCATTATGATACTTCAAATACAATTGATCTAATCAGTTGTACGAATGGTTTCTTAAATTTGCACCGTTGAATTATAATGGTTTCATCCTTATTTCTGCCAAATATTTGACAACACAGATTTAGGTCAGCACCAACGCTGACTATTGGCATCGAGCTGATGCCTCAGCACAAGCTATCGTGGGAGGAAGATCCTCACGGCAATGATGGACGCCGTCTGGTTTACACTGGCGTCTTGGATAAAACAGTCCAGTACTTCGCCAAAGGAATGAACTTCACGTAGGTAAAACGTCATTAATCGGTGTGGTGAAGCAACCATAGGCTAAAACAAAATCTTTATGCATCAGTTCACAGTGCCACAAGGTTTACTTCAGATTCCAATAAACATAGAACAATGTAAAAGAGTTAACAAGCTTAAGCAAACTCAAAAACCTAGACAATTTTGATGATTTTATTTTTAAGATAGAAAAAAAGTTATTATTAATTCTACCCTATTAACGCATACAAGATTTCAAGTTTTAAGTAATTAATTCTTTCTTAGACTAAAACAACCGTCCAATACGCAGGTACAGATACGTGCTATCTATCGATAGGACTTTTGGCACCAAGCTCGGGAACGGATCGTGGACTGGCTTGATGGGCATGATCGTCAGGGAGGTACGCACAGCCGCACCCATCACGTAAGGCAAAAATTTGCATTCATCTCAGTTGAGCAGAATACAATTACGCTCTCTAGTGGGCGACAAGACGTCAGTAGAGACATGCACGTACACGTCCTACTCATATTATACCTGCCCCTTGCAGACTTATTCCCCGAATAAATATGCTTTCTCATCAACAGTCAAGAGCGAAACTAGCAATCATTTGAAGGCTTGTGGTATGAGTATTAACACGGTATAATAGCCTTGAATATATGAAAGCATAATATGAAATGCAAAAAAAAATAATAATAATAAAATAGAATAAATAAAAACTTGAAGCAGTTTGAATGCATATGTTTCTTTCTCAACTGTATGTATTCTTGCCTGGAAAACCTAACTTGCATTTCTCACAGGAAACAGATTTCGGCTTGGGCCCCTTCTCGCTTTCGCCGGTGAGAGTAGCCGCCGCTGACCATACCGTCCCAATGTGGACTGGAAATATGAAGATGGTGAGTGGCCTTACTGGACAAAAGGTAGATCCCTGGGGCTTCCTGTTGCCCCTCAGATCCTGGGTATGGGCAACAACCCTTGCAATGCTGTTCGGTGTACTAGCTACCCTACAAATCTTTTCCTCTTGTCTGTCTAATGAGATGCTATGCCAAAACAGTTGGTCCGACAACACCTTCAGCCCAGTTCGCATCCTTCTGCAGCAAGGTGAGGCTTCGAGCGTTTTGCCACGTACTGCCTTACATCTCTAAAGTTTCTGTGTTATCTGGGAGCACCAGTCGTGCACCTCTGCCTCACTTACTTCCAACGCAGACGTGGTTTGGCCCGTGCAGTGGTGGTGGTGGGAGCGTCTGGTGTTGGGAGTGTGGATGCTGACCACGCTGGTGCTGACAAGAAGCTATGCCGGCAACCTCATGTCCCTGCTGGCCGTGAGATACGTGCCACAGCCCTTCCAGACACCGAGGGACGTCGTGGACCACCCCAGCGTCGTCATGATCTGGGAAAAACATTCTAAAAGTGAACAGTTTCTCCGGGTATGTGAAACGGGTAAGAACGTAGAGACAAAAAAACTCATGCTATTTCTTTTAATCAATGATGTACATCATGTCAATAAATGTAACCATGACATTTTTTTCCTTTTTTCAGGATGTTGAGTCTGGTATGTTCAAAGAAGTAGCAGAGCTGGAACAGAAGGGTCGTCTTGAGTTCCATACACAGTCACAGTTCCTGGAGAGCCTCAGTTCCTTAGTAAGGATCGGCCACCACGTGCTTGTTATCGGAGACATTACTATCAGGTCTTTAGTAGCTTCGTACGTCTCTCATACAGGCAAGTCTTCACTTCTTAACATTTTTTTCTTTAAATACATTGATTTATTTGAAACTTTTATGTGCTGCTGGTCTAGTTAAACCTAGTCAAAATCACTAAAAACAAGGCCATGTAAAAGAAAATGAGATTAATCCTTGAAAAATTAAATGCTACAAGCTGGTGTATGAATGTATCAATTTATATGCTCTTTTTTACCAATATGATGAACTTGCTTTCGAAGTCATGAAATACAGATTAGTGTCGTGTCCATGGTAGGACTAGCGATAAGGAAATCATCAATATAGGCGAAGCAGAAAGGAAGGTCTATCACCATCTCAATGAAGCACAAGAAGATCTGGTCAGCATTTTTCAATCCAAAAAATACCAAAGGCATAGAAGGATGATGATGGCTGTCTTTGAGATATCTTTTGGCTGTACTGGAATCTGATGAAATGCCTTGGGTGGTTCAAAGCGAGAGAGGATGGTAGACAAAGAACTCCGAGGTGAGCTCGTGTATATTGGGCACATGATACCGGTCTATCTCGTGAGGGAGTTAAGGGCACGATAATCACGATGTGGAGGGCTGATGACCAATTTCTGGAGCTTGGCCATAAAATACCAGAAGGTAGCAGACACCTACCGCAACGTTAATCTACTCCCAGGGAGATCAAATATCAACCACTTCTGGTTTGGCCTGATCTGGTCCAGAGAGGTTCAGGGGATGATGTGAACCCTTATTAAATCCAGTTGTGAACTCACTGAACGTTACCCTTTCTATCTCACAACTCAAGGGGATAATCTCAGCCTGCCCTCTAAAAACAACTAACTCTTCCTTTACGCTAAATTACTTGCACTTACCACACACACACACCCTTCACTTAAAATTTCAAAGAATGGCGATTCCAACACCAGCCTCGTAGTCCCCTTCTGGGGAGGGGACAATAAATTTCTTCAGGTCGGACAGCTTTCTTGGTGTCGAATAGAAATGTCTTGACACCTTCCCATAACTTTTTCTACGTAAACTTCTACGTACAACATTCATGGATTTGGATCTAATTTTCAATCTGTAGAACACCACCTCTCTTCTACTAAACCTCATATTCTTTTCACCACCGAAACACAGGTGTCTGTTTCTCCTACTTTCTGTATCCTCATTTTTGTTCCAAAGCTGGAAGTTGTGTCTATGTGCGCAACGATCAGACTTGCTCTATCGTCCACGCTTTTTAATGTTCCAAATTTTCTACCATCTTACTTCGACTTACAAGTCACTCTCTAACTAAATTTATCTGTGCTGTCTACCTCACCCCTAACTCCTCTGAATATAGAAAATTCTTAGACTATTTGACTGACAAAGTAGAGCACATTCTGTCTCTCTATCTCTTCGCAGAGATCTACATCCTTGAAGATTTCAATATTCTCTGACCGTTCTGGTGAACTAGCCTTCAACTTTTTCATATTCCTGACCGTCTTGGAGATGTGCCCAGCATTCTCGACTTTTTCCTTACATCTAATCCTGCTTAGATCACAACTTCATAGAAGATTCTCTCTCTCTCTCTCTCTCTCTCTCTCTCTCTCTCTCTCTCTCTATATATATATATATATATATATATATATATATATATATATATATATATATATATATATATCTTTCTATCTATCTATCTATCTATCTATCTATCTATCTCGCAGTCATGCATTCTAAGGTTAGTGTTTTCCCACATAGGGAAGTGTGACTTTTACCTATCCAAGGATGGATTTCTACCATATTCTGCTGCCATAATGAGTCAGAAGACAAATCCCATCATTCGTGGCCTCAACCCAAGGTAATTTTTGGCAAAGTACCGAATATCTTCTTTTTTTTTTTTTTCCCTTTCAACAGTACACGTGTATTGTTTTGTTACTATTTACAATGAATTAGAATTTATACAGTGACATCAGTGAAAAGGAATACTTTCAACATTGCAGGATGATGGCCTTGCTGGAGTCGGGACTGTTGCAGTACTGGATACAAGACGTGCCCAATTTCACGAGGTGCAGCAATATTCCTAAGCGAATGATATTGTTCACTAGTCTGTCCACCATTAACTTATGGGTGAGATTAATTAAGTGTATCAGCTTTCCTTGCTATTGCTTCACCTAGTCTCCACCGTATCCTAAGTTTTCGTGTTGCGTCACAGGGAATGTTCGTGGTACTTGGCGCATGTCTGGCCGCAGGAACTGTGGTGTGGTGCGCCGAGCTGCTCATCCGCCCAGCCAGCTACAGGACTTCCTCGTAGCACCATATAGCCCACCACAGCCACGACAGCTTTCTTTTTTTCTTTTGTGTGTAAGACTACTAAAACTGAAACTAAAAAGGCCCACTGAGGTGCCGGTCCCTAAACAGGTTAAAAAGAGGCCGATCTGGAGGAGAACACCAAGGTTTTTTGTTAAGGAGTCACCATACTCAATTCCAAATTCTGAGTAAAGAATTTGTGTGTAGCTATGGGCATGTAGTTTTCTATAAAGGAAGAGAGTTGTCTTTATATGGCAGGCTGTAACTGCCCCCTTATGTTATGAGACAAAGGAAAACGTCAGACTGATTGCTTCTCGCATCAACTTGTAAAATTTGTCACTCCATTTTGTTCAATCTGAAGCTAAAATATATTGATAGCAGAAATTTTTATAATTACAATCACCCATCTATACCTGTGTGTATGTATGTGTGTGTGTGTAATTCATTGTCGCGGTCGCCTGCTGGTCACCCAGCCAGCATATACACGGATATACCCAACATATCCATCCTTGTGATTGCTAACAAGATGGCACTATTCTAGAGATATGTACATGTAAGATAGCAGACATAACATTTATGTAATATAATTTTATAACTACGGAGTTGATATTTTTCTATTTTTTTTTTTTTTTTTTTTTTTCTCTCTCTCTCTCTTTTTTTTAAGTACTGACGGTAGAAGTTTTATGTGGTCCGGAAGTGCATTCCACATTTTAGAACCAAGATAGAAAAGTGAATGTTGGAATTCACTGAATCTCCAATTGCAAGGGCAAACTAAGAATCCAGGTAGTATGCTGCGGATTGCTGCGTGTAGTCACTGCATTCCAAAACAAAATTACAGCGTTGTTCATATCAGACAAACAATTTCTTCACTTTCCAAAGCTCAGAACAGCCATCATAAATTATCCAGAATATCTGCAATCTTTCAGCTATGATGCGTTTTGAGGAAGTGCTGAGGGAGTTGAGGGAAGAATTTCAATTACGATTTCAGGACGTAATACAGTAGTTTTTTTTTTTTTTTTTTTTTCCCATTGAAAACCCCTTTCATGTACCAGTGTCATCTCTGACCTCAGTTATCATAGATCTTTGCCCTGATCATGCTGGAGTAGAATGTGAGATTGTTGAGCTGCAAACAAATGACACCCTTAAAGCCCTGAATGCTGAACACAAAGCAGATGCTTATCACTTCTGGAACTTGGTCCCTGACACAGACTATCCATCTTTAAAGCAGTGTCCAAAAGGTGATGTCCTTTTTTGTGAGCACATAACAAATGTGAATCTATATTTTCAAAAATTAAAATTGTGAAGAGAAAACAGAGAAACAAACTGACTAATGCTCATCTGGATTGTTTTACAAGGATTGCAGTGACAAACTACAAGTATTCCATGAGAAAAGTTAAGCAGCAGCTAGCACACTTCCGTTCATCACAGCATTAAGTAAGTTTGGTCTTTATTTTGCTATTAATAACAAGATGTATAGGCTAATATCACCATGTCTAATTTTTCTTGTTTACTATATTGCATTAGCAGCAGCCCAGTTACGCTAATGTGCAGTAGCTACGGCTCTCTCAATGAATGTGCTTAACCGAAGCGGCTCCCTTGCAAAAATTAGCGAATAATTACGGTGTTGCATACCACGCAGAACGGACAAATAACTAAAGGAAGAGAATATATTATTCACGGATTTATAAAGAAAAAAGAATAAGACCTTACACGCTTTCCTGAGAAACCCCAAAGTGAATGATTAGTGTTGTTGATATATAATCGACTAAATTTGTGGACTGAATCCTATTGAACGAATAACACAGGCCTACACTCCCCCCCCCCCCCCCAACCAATTCCAAATCTGACAGGTGAATTTTATTATATATCACACGCTGATTTCAAATTTACACTGAAATTGCTGTATCACATCGTTGTTGTTGTTTTTTTTTTTTTTTTTTTTTCCACAATATTCAATTTTGTATTTCCTTCGATCCTGCATCCCTTCGCCTCAATATAGCTTTTCGTAGTAATTTGTTATTATTTTTACAGTGTGCCACTTATGTGCCTTGTTTTTTGCTGTTCTTATTCTACTTAATTATTGCTATTGTTATGAGCCCTGAGCATTTGCAGGGGGCTGAGAGACAGTTTTCGAAATGTAGCCTAGTGGCGCGAGTATTGGTAGGCTATGTTGGCTGCGTGTCCCGCACAGTTTCATTTCAATTTGAATTTAATTTACCTCATTTCCCCTTGTCTCCGCATTTTGTTAAACTTTATATATGCATTGTAAAAATATTATCTGTCTTTTAACACTATTAGCTTTGAGCTAGACTCCCTTGTTAGCGAATTATTGAATTTAAACGTAGAGTGAAAGCCTAGCGTCTTACACGTGATATAAAGAAATACTCGGTGATCATGAAAGAGTCCTATGAAAATTTGGTGGTTCTTTTAGACAGGATCAATTACAAAGATCACATCTGGTTGATCTGTCGTGATTTGAAGATTGTATGTGTGTTACTGGGGCAGCAAGTAGGGTACACGATATTCCCATATTTTTTGTGTGAGTGGGACAGTAGAGCGAGGAATCTGCATTGGACTCGGGAATGTTGGTGCAGTAGTGATTCATTCACACCAGGGACAAAAAAACACCTTGCGAGAGAATTTAGTGGATCCCAAAAAGGTTCTACTGCCACCACTGCATATTAAACTAGGTCTGATGAAACAGTTTGTAAAGGCTTTGCCAGAAAAGATGGTTTCACGTATTTGTGCAGAAAGTTCCCTGGTCTCTCAGACCCCAAAAGTAAAGAAGGTTGTTGGTCCGGACATAAGAAAGCTCATGAATTATGAAACTTCGAAAGCTGTCTTGGTGAGGCAGAAAAGGATGCTTGGATTAGCTTAAAAAATGTTATTAAAAACTTCTTAGGCAATCACAAGAGTCCAGACTACAAGGATATCGTAGGAAGAATGCTGGAAAAGTTCAAGGCTTTGGGATGCAACATGAGTCTTAAAGTTCATTTTCTACATGCGCATCTTGACCATTTCCCAGAAAATTTAGGAGACCTGAGTGAAGAATAGGGGTAAAGGTTTCACCAGAACATGGAGGTGGGAAGAAGGTACCAAGGAAGGTGGAACGTTAGTATGTTTCCCGACTACTGCTGGATATTGCACCGGGAGACTTCACAAAATGCCTACAAACGTAAAGGTTACAGACGTACTTTTCAAGACAAGAAGAAAAGATTCTGATTTTACAATTATAAAGAACAGTTCAGAGTATATTTTCATAAGTTTGATTTATATTATCTTCGTTCAGTCTTCTCTAATTTAATGATTGGGCAAATTTTCTATTACTTTATTTAGTCCTTTAACATATAATGAGCCCTACACTGTGCCTAAACCTTACATGGTAGAGAAAAACTGTGATGATATTTACATTTAGCACCCTCGAAATGTTGAAGTACACATTTCATATAAAAAAAAATTAAAAAAATGAAAGTCCAATTTTGCAGGCTTGTGTAATCTATTAGCCAATCATTATCATTGCCTCGTATCCCATTATGTTGCAATTTACGTAGTAGTATATCACGTTTTACTGTGTCAAATGCTTTGGTGAAATCATTACAAATGCTTTAGTGAAATCAACACAAAGGTTTTATAGTGAGTGCTGTGTATCCAAATTAGTGTAAATTTCTTCAGTGAGGGATTTTTATAGTCATGAAAATGCTGCCGATGCGGAAACTAAGCTCTCCGGAATTGATAACATTGTTAAACTGGAGAAAACTTAGTAAAGAAGTTTTATTTTATTTTTATTTTTTTTTTAGTTTTTTTTTTTCAAATTACTTAATAATGATATTGGTCTATAATTACTTGTCATCTTTACGTACTTTTCTTTGGATAGGTATAACAGTGCTATGCTTGATGCATTGCGGAAATCCACCACTGATGATAGAATGATTAAACAAAAAAATTAACAATGATGCAAATTGTTTTTTATGACCTTTAATGGTAGAGAAGTTGATATTTCATGTGTATTACTTTTCTGATTTTTACAGAAATCTATAACTTTTGTGACATATTGAGGATGGAGCGGAAGAACTGTCATGAGTTACGGAAATCGCCTCTGAGGAAATTAGGAAGACGGTGGTACACTGTAATTTAACTCCAGACCAATATTTGTGTACATTTCATTAAAAGCTGTTGCAATGTCTAAAGGAATATTAACTTCTTTATATATATATATATATATATATATATATATATATATATATATATATATATATATATATATATATATATATATAGACGTCGTTTAGAATTTTTTCTATTATCAGTACTAAGTTGACTGCACTTTTTTTTTTGTATTGTTCTTAAAGTTAGAAAATATATTATGGTAGTAAGATTTTTTGTCTTATAATATGGTTAAGTGTGTTACGATAATCTTTGTAATATTTTCGATAGAACCTACTTTAAAATCCTTGTATAGATTATTTTTAGTCCTTATAGAATTAATAATTGATTAAGTGATCAATGGTTCTTTAATCGTTTTTCACTTACAAATTTGGTTCTAAGAGGAAAACTTTAATTATTTCGTGTACCTTTTTCTAGAAAGTTTTTTTTTTTCAAGTTGGAATTTAAATCATGTGATTACAGCTTTTTAATCGTTTTTCACTTACAAATTTGGTTCTAAGAGGAAAACTTCAATTATTTTATGTACTTTTTTCTAGAAAGTTTTATAAAGTTGGAATTTAAATCATGTGATTACAGTTCAGTCCATGCAATAGCCCTTATCTTATTAGAAAATTTGCTTGTTTGTTTTGATTATATATAGATCTGAATTTGATTTCATGAAGTTTGCGTCCCCTGGTCACTACGGATATATTCAAGAATATTGGGAGATGGTCTGATATAGGATAATGTAAAATTTCAGAAGTATAGTTACTGTTCAAGTTTGTAAATATGTGATCCAACAAGGATGGTTCACTAAAGTTTGAGCTATCAAGGAAGCGTATTGGTCTAGGTGTGTGAGGAAAAGTTAATATTTCATGAAGTGTTAAGAAAATCATTTGTTAATCCATGTTTAGTGTATCAAAATAAACTGATATTCAAGTTTCCAATAATTAGTGTTTTATTTTATTTATTTATTTATTTATCTATCTATTTATTGTAAAACAGTACGTAGAATATTGATGAAATGACCAGTTAGCACCAGCACCTTATTTTGGGTTGATAATATCAAACACAACTAGTGATATTGTTATAGTAATAGGTACCCATCATATGATGCTATGACTGCAACAGCAGTAACATTAAAACGAACATTGATTAGAATATCTCTAAGCTTAGAGGCGCACACACACACACACACACACACACACACACAGACCCAACAACGATCAATTTTTCATTTCCTCCCAAATCGTGACAAACGGATCTGTAACAAAAAGGGCGTGCATTTTCTCTCCTCCACCATCCTGGTGTTTCACCCCATCGCAATCACACGCATCTCAACCATCGCCGAAGTGTGAGCTCAAGGTAAGGAAGTCTGGTTTTTATCACATATACGAATACTCGACAGGTTGATATTAATATAGTCACACTGGTTATTTTCATTAGTACAGACAGAACTGTCTCCTCATATGTGTATTGGATGTCAGAAATTTGGTGGTAATACCAACAAGTTTTATTAGATTACTTTTAGTGTATTTCATATCGACGGTAGTTGTGTATAATTCTGAATTGTTCGATGTAATTTCAAAAAAAGAAAGTACATCTAACAACTTCCACTTCAACAGAGTGAAGGGGGAGTAATTCAGTACAATCAAAACACTTTGGGCATAAAAATCATTTGTCCTCTGATAAGGTTATTTTTTTTATAAGGCCGATGTTTTCATAGAGTGCTTATGTTATTTCCGTTGATGATGATTGTTGAATTGTCAACAGAAAACAAAACTATTAAAGAAACTTGATAACTTCCACTACATGCTAAAGTAGTTACGATAAAGCGCTGAGAATGCGATGTAAAAAGCAAGGAGTGTGTGTGTGTGTGTGTGTGTGTGTGTGTGTGTGTGTGTGTGTGTGTGTGTGTTTCGATTAATTTCTTGCGAACCCAGTTTCACTCCAACACAATCAGATAGACACCTGTGTAAGCAAGGCAAGCCGGACCTATTCCCCGCGCAATGACTCGCTACCTCTTCCATACCACTAATCTGAACGAGCGCAACAAGATCTTGTCCATGTGGTTTAGCGGGATGTCCACACGAACTATAGCGCGGAAGGTGGGCGTCAGTCCCTCTACAGTGTGCAGGTGGATCAACCGGTGGAAGCAAGAGTGTAGTGTGTACGACAGACCTCGCGCCTACCACCTGTGTTACGCTAGGCTAGCACTGGGCCACGTTTATGTATAAGCCTTACAAGTAGTCAGTTCTTAGGACCGTATTCTGAAACGTTTTGTTCTCTCATCCGTGACTACTTTTTAAACACCACACACTTGAAGTTTTTATCTCATGCTAATATGTAATGTAGAAATATCGTTAATCTGTCACTGGACCTTTAAAAACACCGTAGAAATATATATATATATATATATATATATATATATATATATATATATATATATATATATATATATATATATATATATATATATATCTTCACAAACTTTTCAAAAGTAGTCAGAGTAAGATACAAAAGTGTAAAACACTTTTGCATCCTATTCCGATAAGTACGACTACGACTATATGTTTATATGCTTATATTCATAATCTTGCCACTAATAATGATTGGCTATGCAGGATATATATACGTTAGATTTAAATCATTATGCAGTTTCAAATTTGTTTTCGCATATTATAAACGAAAAGTACAAATTTTAATAACAAAGAGATCAGCACACACTGTATTTATTTATGAAATCAAGAACCACATCAAAACACAGATTCTTGCCTATGAATATCCAAAATAATCATTGGTGTTGTGTTCTGGGCTGATTCAGTGATGAATTAATGTTACAATCGGCATTCTCCTATGTTTCAACACTGTCCTGGCTTATTCTTTTCATCATAACTCTCTCCTTTTGATATTTGATTCTCTTAGATATACTTATATCAGCGCTGTTTAAGTTTCATCTGAACTTGATATATATATTCCCCCTGAATTAGAGCAAGAGAATATCATAATTGTTGATAAGATTTTTGTAAGTACGGTTTCTTCTCAGCTACATCTAAATAAGAGAATGTCAGGCTGACAAATACGCTGATGCTGTTATTCTTATTGTATATAAAATAAACCTTAAATAAAGTTCCGTTTCTCTTGTCTTTGTGTTTTCAATAGCAACCAATGTAAACTAGTGATTAATGGATAGCGACAAGCATTAAGCCACCGCTAGTGACGAGGTGTTCTGCAGATTTTTTTCTTTTCTTTTTTTTTTTTTTTTTTTAATTGCACTTTTTTGGAAAGTACTATTATGCGAACCTTTCTTATGTAGTGCGTGGCAGGTTAATCACATGTACTGCGCCACACTTACTTCATTGTGGTGAAACTGTCGACTTTCAATATTACAACTCAGACTTATATGCCATCCCTATTCATGAATGAACAGAAATCTTTCTATCAGTCGAAACAAGCCCCTTTCATTTGCATTCAGTGAGGACTTGAGCCTAGGATACGTATTTAGAAATTTAATAGATAACATCCAAAAACATTCTCCGATCCCTAACCTAAAGGAGTAATGAAACATTTTAATTTGCAATACAGATGGCGGCTCTCGTCATAATATTACCGCAGATATTCTTCCTGACAAGCAGTGCCCTGGAGTCTGCTGCACTCCTGCCTCGTTCCTCAGGTAGACACATTAATACTTACTCTGCTTCCCAGATAACTATTTCCAGTTGAAAAGCTATGAACATACGCATATAAGCACTGTCCTCTACTTCTCTACAGAGAGCACTGTATCAGAGGCACTGGCAGTCGTGCAGACCATCATCTCGTCACAGCCCAAGCACGCCTGTCCCATGTTGTTGCTCCTCAACAACATGAACCAGGTCACCCTTCAATCACTGAAGGTACTCGTCTTTTGAAAAGCCAAGACTTTTTTTTATCATAATATTTTGAGTGATATAATACTGGAATCTCCCCAGTGATACTTCTTTACGATGATAATTTCCTCATTAGTCATTCATCTTAAAATAAGCACTCACAATTTATCATCAGATATTTTACTTCATTGGTGTTTCCCTTCAGGAAGTGGAGTGGGCGTTAGCTGCGCAGGGCGTCATTCTCTTCCATGTAAAAGCTAACACGGTGCCCAGCACAATAATGCAGATTCACCTGGGCGAGGCGGTTGACAAGATTCGTCAGGTAGGTAATTTTCGGGTAAAATCAGAATGTAGCATGAGTCTAATATTAGCAAAGTTGAAAGCACAGGATATTCTAAGAAGAAAACCTATAAAAAAAAAATAATAAAAAAAACAATGCATTTTGAGGTGTTGGTTAGCCGCGACATGAAATTCAAGTATGAGATACAACGTTAAGTCTAGGAGGAGCGGTTGGCCACGGCGAAGAAACACCATTTCTAAGTACTCCACATTCCTTTAGGTTATATGATACAATCTGAATATATTCATTGTCATTGTCAAGTAGCTAATTTGCTGCTGCCCTCATTCCATCCCATCCCTTGCCCGAGTACGTATGAAGCCACCTGGCGAAACGATAATTACTCCCAGTGAGATCTAAAGCACTGATTCAGGGGCTGCTGTGAACTTATCATTGAAGCCAGCTGTGATCTCACTGGACGTTTCCCTTTGTGTCTCACAACACAAGGGGGGCAATCACAACCGGCCCTCTAAAGACAAATCTCTTCCTTTACACAAAACAACATGAACCTACCTATACATACATCCTTCATCCAAAATTTACCCCCCCCCCAAAAAAAAAAAAAAAAAATTATAAAAAAAAAAAAGAGAAAACAGACTTCAATCTTCTAAAAACTTTTTTGAGGACCAGCACCTCAATGGACTCCTTTTTAACCATCTATGATTATGCCCTTGGCTGGAATCCCTTCTTATATATATATATATATATATATATATATATATATATATATATATATATATTCATAGTGTAATGTTTATCGGCATTGGTACATTTTAGACACTCGTCTCATCATTGAATACTGTTAATGTCGAAAACGCGTAGAAATCATGAATGAAAAAACATTCATAATTTCATATCACCACTATGAACATCAACCTAGCCCTGTCATATTATATGTCGTTAGGTCATACTTGAGCGGCTGAACATCATCTGAAAATCAATCAATCAATCAATCACAGAGGGCATACGCCATGGGACCCATCACGTCGCCTACCCTATCGCACCACTCCCGGCAGTCACTCCCCGCGAGTCTCCATGCAGGCTCCCTTCCCGTAACAAGTAACTCCCAGCAAGAGGCATTGACTTGTCGCAGCCATGAGTTCTGTCGGCACCCCCTTAGCCTCCTCCATGCTGGTGTAGTAACCGGTATTAGCACGGTCACTCCTTTAAGCTAACCCAGGTGCGCAGTGACCTGAACCTACCCTCTGGATGCGTATCTGCAACCACCTGCTGAAACACCAGACCTGAACACTGGGTTCACGTTTGGTAAGTCAACAACTGACCACATTCTAGCACTTCACGTACTGATGGACTGCCAACGTGAGTTTTGACAAAGGATGCTTGCAGCTAATGTCAGTTTTAAGGTGTTTGATTCACTGTATCAAGAGACATACTAGGATATTCGTGTCAGTGAGATTCCTGCAAGGATTATTGGTCAATTAACTGGCATGTACACCGAGACTGTATGTGCTGTAAAGTGTGAAGGGGGCGTGTTCAGCTTCTATCCTGTGAATTCAAGAGTGAGGCACGGATGCGTGCTTGCTACACCACTTTTCAACACCTGTATGGATTGGATATTAGGCAGAGTTGTAGACCAAAGTCACAGTGGAGCATTTGTCTGCAATATTGAGATTACAGATTATGTCTATGCTGATGATGCAGCAATCTATGCTGGAGGTTCTGGTAGTCGCTCTACAAACATTACACAAGGAGGTAAAGCCCTTAGTACTTAATGCTTCTTGGCCCAAGACCAAGATTTCGGTGTTTGGAGACTTATAGGTTAAAACAGTACAGGATGTCCATGCATATGATGAGAACATTGAGATCTCGAAAAACTTCACATACCTAGATAGTGCAGTTGCTGTCACTGTGTCAAACCAGTGATTGCTCCGTTAGACTGATGGCCCATTACCAACATAGTCCATCAACGCCAGCTGCGGCTACACGAGGCCTCTAAATGCACGTATATACATAAAATAATTTCCACTTAGAATAACCTCTATTGCAATATTGAATTTATGATATTCAAGTCTTGTATTTCCAAGTTAAGCTCGTCATCGTGATACCAACAGCTAGGTCAACTGTGGCACTGCCTGGTAGTGGTGGTAATAAGTGATAATCAGACCTTCCTCGTCACTTTCGCTCACCTGTCATTTAAGCAATACGCCCTGAAGTGGTCCACAAAGAGCATCATCCTCACTCGCCTCCCACACAGTCAGATCAGTGGACTGCACGCCCTGCTTTCTAACAGGAACGCCATGCTGCTCCGGCCTCTTGAGAACAGAGGGATACTCAGGTGATACTTGTATTTGGTGTGTTAAAGTACTACTTGCAAGTTGTTGCTATTTTTTTTATCTCTAACACGCCTATTACGAATTACTCACTAGCCTCGTATGTTTACTATTGTAGATGAATGTTGTGATAAAGGATAAATCTATTTGTATGAAGACAATTATTGCATGCGAGTTCATTCAACTAAGAATAATCAGATACCATCTTTTTTTACTCAGACAATTGTTTTTGGATCTCTACAGAAATAACAATGTTTTCCAGTATTCTGTGATGGAGAAATGTGTCACATCCACACAGGGAGATTGGCGTGTATGTGGAGTCACCGTACAGCGAACCCTCCACTGCTAGGCCCAGGAGGGTCGCCACCTGGAGGCCCAATACAACCTGGACACCAGACTCTTCCCTGCAGTTCTTCCCAGATAAATTTATGGTGTGAGTACCTCTTGGTTATATTTGTTTTGGCCTTTGCCTCAGCGCCGCGAGGGGAACCTAATCTTACACTTATGTATTGGATTTTCTTGTACACTAGTGTAATTATTTGGTCATAAGTATCAGCTTGAATATGAGTGATACAACATAATAAAAATGTCCTTGGTATGGTATAAGTGAACTCCTGCTGTCTTTTACATGATTCTAGAAGTGTAATACTTACTTTTGACCGACAAGGAGATATTGCACAACAGCATAATGTCTGAACTAGTCGTGCACGTGATTTATGTAATATTCATTGTATTTAATGGCGAAAAAAAAATTAATAAACAACATAATCCTTTCCCATCAACTGACCTTTGGAAAAAGTCACTTTTCACTCAATCAGTTCAGCGTAACGTCCTTCTGCTTCGGATCACTGCACCGGCTCTTCATCAAGAAGTACTGACGTATTCATTCTTAGGAAACATTAATCTCTTTGGTCTTTTATCTGTGCACAGGTTCTCTCCAGCCCCAACATTGAAGGTGGCTATCGAACTGCTGCCCTACCACAGGATGTCGTGGGCAGAGGATCCGAATGTTCCTGAGGGGCGACGTCTTCACGTGACAGGAAGCATGGATGAAACCGTGAAGTACTTGGCTCAGGCAATGAACTTCACGTAAGTAAAATGTGAGCAAAATATACAGCTATCTGTAAGATATCTTCCCCTCATTTTACTTTCTAATTTGCAAGGTATTATTAAAAGATTCTTACGTGTTATAAGAATATGAATATATTTTATATTCTTCAGGAAACATGATAACAATCTTTGAGTCCGGCTTCCTTTCTTTGGTTCGTGAACTGAGTCTCCCAACACATAGGTACCGGTATGTGTTGTCCCCGGAAAGGACTTTTGGCTCTAGACTGCCTAATGGATCGTGGACGGGTATGATGGGTATGGTGGTGCGGGAGGTGAGCAATCCCAGGCAAGACTGCACTGATCTATGACATTTCATTGGTAGCATTATAGGTGATCTGTACATAGATGCAAGAGAAACATTTGAAGGAGACTCATCTGTGGCACCAATCCCTGACTCTTGAGAAACAGTAGAACTGTTGTGGTACCAGTGTTCAATTCTGTGATACAGACACGGTTCTCACTGATTCCAGGAAGCCCAGTTCGCCACGGGGCCATTTTCTCTCTCACCGGTGAGGGTATTAGCCGCCGACTACACCGTGCCCTTCTGGACCGGAAGCCTCAAGATAGTGGGTGGGCTTGGCGGAGTAAGAATAGACCAAAAGGGCTTCTTATTACCATTCACGTTCCTGGTATGGATGTGCACTTTGACGGCACTCCTCGCCGTGCTCCTTCTCATGCTGATCCCCTCCTACCTGCCGGACACCAAGCTGAGCCGTAGCGGCTGGTCGGCAGACACACTGAGCTGTGTCCGCGTTCTCCTGCAGCAAGGTGAGGCTACAAGAACCACAATAAAATACTTTGTGCTTTCCATGACTGGCAGTTATGGTGTAGTAATGCCTGTGTAACTGTAATTCGCCTCACATTCAATACAGATATTGAATTGCCCAAAAAGTGGTGGTGGTGCGAGCGTTTGTTGATAGGAGTATGGATGCTGATGACGCTGGTGCTGACAAAGAGCTACTCCGGCAATCTGATGTCCCTCCTGGCCGTCAGACACGTTCCGCAGCCGTTTCAGAGCATCAGGGATGTCCTCAACGATCCACATGTTGGCATGATATGGCAAAAGTATTCCAGGACTGAAGAATTTCTAAGAGTGAGAGAAAGATAAACACGATCAATGCAGAATAATTATTTTACCATACTAGCATTACCAATTTCTACATGCGATGACCTCTTTTTTTTCTTTTTTTCCTCATTTAACCGAAAACAACAGCATGATATTCTTTCTTCAACCGCAATGAATACCAATTTTTAAGGATGAAAATTGTCAGTGCATACATTACAAGTTCGTAGTTTGTAGCATGCTAGCTACTGATGAAATACATTTCAGTCCGTGGAGTCTGGGATATTCCGCGAGGTAGCGGACCTGGAGGACAAAGGTCGCCTCAGGTTCCACACTCAGGCCCAGTACCTGGAGAACTTCAACACCTTGGTGCGGGCCGGTGACCATGTGCTAGTAGACGGAGAGAACACCATCAAACGTTTAATAGCTTTAGACTTCTCTCAGAAAGGTGTGCGTCCATAATCTCACTATCAAACGCTTAATAGCTTTAGACTTCTCTCAGAAAGGTGTGTCCATAGTCTCTCTCTCTCTCTCTCTCTCTCTCTCTCTCTCTCTCTCTCTCTCTCTCTCTCTCTCTCTCTCTCTCTCCATCTATCTATCATGCTAGCTAGCTAGCTATCTAGCAAGCTAGCTATCTATTTATCTTTCCATCTATTTATCTATTTATTTATTCATTAATCTATCTAGCAATCTAGCTCTCTATCTAGCTATCTATCTCTTCAGGTCGCTGTGACTTCTACATCTCAAAGGATGGCTTTTTTCCTTTTCTTGCTTCTATCATGAGTCAGAAAACAAATCCCATCATTCAAGGACTCAATCCAAGGTACCATTTCTCTTTATAATCACTCATGTCTATAATTTTCATTGTTACCATTCTTATTTTTAATTATAAAGAATATACATATATTCCTATAATCTTACCAGCTTTTAAGTTTCTTTGGAATAAGAAAACAAAAAACATATGTGGTATTAAATTTCAACCTACATGCATAATCTCAATAAAAGTGTGATTGTACCACGTTCATGTACCTTAATTTATACTTGTACCATGGTGTATATCATCAACGTATTCTTTTGCCAATGTCTAAGTCTTGCGACACTCTGCAGAGCGAGAGCCATCGTGGAAACGGGGCTGTTGTCCTTCTGGGCCCATGAAGTTCCCAATTTCACTAGATGCGGCACCATTCCCAAGAAGGTGGTCCTGTCCACTTCTCTTTCCACCACTCATCTATGGGTGGGAATACACTGTCACTGTTGTAAACCTTTCCTTGACATGTTATTCATAATCATCTAAGATTGAGTTTGATGTAGTGAATGCTGAGTAGAATTATGATACAGATGGACGTAATGATAAAAATAAATGATAATAATAATAAGAAGAAGAAGAAGAAGACGAAGAAGAATAGTGAAAATACTGTTATTATTATTATTATTATTATTATTATTATTATTATTATTATTATTATTATTATTACTATTATTATTACCATTATTATTTTTTTCTTTTTTATTATTATCATTAGTAGTAGTAGTAGTAGTAGTAGTAGTAGTAGTAGTAGTAGTAGTGTTATTTTTATCAATGATCGTATGAAAAATAATACAGAATGATAACAAGGTGTAGGTATTATCATTGGCTACATCGCATCTTAGAAAAATTATATCAATGAAGATTAAAGAAATTATAGCGACAAGTTATATAACAACAACAACAATAACCAGGATTCCAGTGTTTCAAAGGGCTTGTGGTGTGTTGCAGGGCATGTTCGCGGTTCTGGGCGGGGGGCTGGTAGCCGGGACGCTGGCATGGCTGATGGAGCTCCTTGTCTACCCCGTCAGGAAGCACTGCCTCCCACGAGCACTTGCTACGGTGTCCTACTGACGAGTAGACTCCCGCGTGTCTACGTTCACCACAGATGCTCTTTCCAGAATTCTTGAATATCATCATTATTACATAAGTTCCCTTGCAAATATAAATATAAAAAAAAAGGAAAATTAAAATCAAGATGTTCCCCCTCTTATGCACTGAATATATTAATCATCGTACACTGTATTGTGTTTACATCTTCTTGTAATTTTCCAAGTAAATATTCTATATTCCACACTGGTGTGTTTTGGTGCTTTCTTTCAAAAACTTTTTACATTACTGAATAACTATAATTAACAGAAAATATTATAATGCACTAATATTATTAATTAACTTAAAAGTCTGTTTCATTATAGGATATTAATAATTTCAGCTGATATCTAGAACAGTTGTTATTTTAATTCCTATTTCAAATATGTAGTATCCGTGGAACTGATAAAACTAAAGAATTATTCGTAGCAGTAATGTCAATCCTTTTAAAGTTTCAAACCAGATTTATTATATTGTCCACTGGAAGACACTGCCCTTTCTCTGACCGAAATCTATATATGTGGTTAGCAAAGTTCAAAGCTACCAGTGAGACGCCACACACCACACCGTTCGCTTTGCCTCCGTTCAGTAAGACTGTGCAAACATGAAACCATACTAACCAATCCTCTTTCATATCTTCATCATAGGAGCATATCAACTTATACCTGTGCTGCAAGTTACTGACTTCACACTGTTCAACATAATATTGTTTATATTCATTATTCCTCTTTGATATTTCAACCGAAACCTGAGAAGAACAAATCTTAAAATACAGGTGGAGTTGACTGAAACCTTCCTTTGTATGATGAAATGAGACGTTAAGATGTTCTGATGGTAAAATTATCCGAATGATTAACAAAGAAAAAAAAATCCAAGCCAGGTGAATCTTAATTAATTTGAAGTCATAAAATAATTCGAAGTTTCAAAGAGTTTTGGTACTTTGATTGTGGTAGTTGTTGAAATTAACTTTTAACTTCTTATGTCTGCACAACTTTTATTATACTGAGGTGCTCCTAAAGAATCTCAATAAGCTAAAGTAAAACTATATACTGAAACGTTTCAAATTCTCTGGCACTTCTCTTGTTGCCATTATCGGAAATAATACTGTAAACATGTACCAAAATTTATCAAGTATGTAAAACCTCATAAATTATGATGAAGACTTCAACGGCTTACTATTCCAGATTTCCCCACGATTATACATGAAATACATGTAATAATAAATTCCTATTAACATAAAAACAATTTACAAGACCGAGTTGATAATTCTCTTTGACAACAAGTAGTATACTGTAGTTTCACATGCTCAAGTGAATTCCATCATCAATATACTCGTATACTTTTCATCTTACAGACACTTTCATACGTATGTAAAAACACAATTGATGTTTTTCCATCGCCGGAGTAAAAATACCTGCTTCGGTGAAAAAGTACGTTTCCTTTACCTCTGGCAATACGGATATTCTATCAAGACAATAGCTACCCTGTCAGGGAGGAGCCCCACTACCGTCAGGAAGTGGGTGCGCCATCTACTCGAAGACTCTCTCCACCCAACACTTCCGCCACCACACTTTTCCACTCATCCTGACTTTGCTTCACGCCACGTTCTTCCCTACCCCTACGAAAGCCCGTGTTCATGTAGAAATCAATTGTATGTGCAAAAATCCTTAATGGGAAAACAACCACGTTGATTTTCGCCATACCATATGCAGTTTGCAAAGCAGTGCTGCGAGTCTTAGTTCATACTTTTATCAGCACGTGAAGGATTATCAGTAAGTGAACGTTGCCTCCCACACTTCCTAATATAACAAACCAAGTGATCTACACTATATGAAAATTTCCCAGTCATTATTTGGATGAAACTTAACATTTGCTTATCTTTATAACAGTATAATTATTGCATGATGAAAAATAACATTTTCGAAATAATTATTTATAAAGCACACAGAAGAAAGATGAAGCAAAATCTTCAGATAGTAGTGGATTGATCATTTACTCTAACGAACGGTTCTTGGCTTTTATCAAACTTAAATGGAAAAAATTTATATATATGTATATATATATATATATAATGGAAAAAATTATATATATATATATATATATATATATATATATAGATACTTAAATATATCAAATATTAAATGTTGAGAACAACACTTGATATCGGCGAGCTGGTGGCGAGCCTGTGGTACTTGTCTCAGTGACACTCTCTCTCTCTCTCTCTCTCTCTCTCTCTCTCTCTCTCTCTCTCTCTCTCTCTCTCTCGTCGTTTTGCAATACATCATAACGTTCCAGAAATAAGCAAATGTTATCGTAAGTGCATTTCAGAATGTCATTGATTACTACAAGTATAAAAAGCATTATTTGTGTAAGCTTACAGTATAATGTGAAATCAAACTATTTTCCTATTCTAAAAGTGTAAATTTGTCCTTGAATAACATAATATTCATAATATTCAAACAAACACTTTAAATACCTCATCATGTTTGTCAAGGGTAACTTATATTTCACTCTATTTTGTAATAAAGACACCACCATCCTGGCAAATGTTGTTTAACTACAGCTATTCCTAGCCCTGAACACCAAATATAGGGACAAAAATAATAATAATAATGGTAAAAGTAATATTAGTAACAACAAAAATAACATCAACATCATCATCATCATCAACAACAACAACAACAACAACAACTGACAACTTGACAGCACAGCCACAACATATATATCAGCATAAAATTACAATATGACATTCAAACTAAGTTACATGTACATAAAAAAAGGGAAAAAAAAAAAAAAAAAAAGGAAATCTGCAAACACTAATTGTACAGTTTTGATAGAGTTGGAGGCGAAGCTTCATCCACATGTTCTTCATCCTCTTTGTCACTTCTTTGGCCCTGGCGGCTCTTCCTGAACTAAATAGTAAGTATCATTATCCTACTAATTACAAGCTTTGTCTAAGATTCGTGAAATACATTACTTAAATGAGTTAAAAATTATTAAAAACCCCTTTTGAATCTTCCACAAAAGTACTACATTCTTAACAAATGGCAGCTCTTCAAGGCATAAGTTACGAATAGCCTAATACTGGTGTCGATGATAGAAAGATAATAGTAGATTGGCGCCGACTACATACGTAGCCTACATAGGAGCTTCACGTTGTCAATAGTAATTCAGGAGCATCTGTTTCCCTTCACAGAGGAAGTGGATGGCAGGGCGAAGGATATAGCAACATTAAACGCTTTCCTTCGTTCCAGTTTACCAGACGCCTTTATTATTCATTTTAGAGAAAGATCGCCGATACGTTTTTTTCATTTGGTGAGAATCGTTTTATTGTGGATTTTACACTGAACTCAAAAACCATTCAACTTTCAAATTAAACTGCACCTTTTGATTGAATTTTATAATGTCAAAGTTCATACTAGCTCTTTCAGAATAACATAGACTACATATCTTGAAGGTTCTAAAGATAGATATTTTATATGACGCCCACTTTCTTCAAAGTCCTAAAAATAGAAAAGGATATTAATAATTACAGATTTCTTCAAACACTAGAGATGACCCAAGTCCGCCACAAGCTTCACGGGGCATCGCACTGTTTGAGACACACAGTGTTAACTTGACAGGGATACACACGCCTCTTTCTGAAGTATTTCGCGCCGCTCGAAAGGTAAGAGGTAAAATAAGACGCTGCAACAGCAATCATTTAGCGCCGCTACAAAAATGTCGCCGACAACGTAAAATTATCGAAACAAGCACTTTGTTACGAGGAAGACCTTAATGCTGGAGAAATCATAAGAAATATAAAGGTCGTCTTGCCGTACATTTATTGGACTTATCACTTGAAACGTTTTGTACTACAAGATAATATATCCTTCTAGTACTAGAGGTCAGGTAAAGGCCGGTGATAAAGATAATACGATATAAGAACATAAGAAAATGAGGGAGGATGCAAGAAGCCGTTAAACCTATTCGTGGCAATCCCTGTGTGAACACCTCTGCCTAATTCCACGTATTATCTTCATCCATAAACTAGTCCAATCCTCTTAAAAATTTCCCAATGTCTTAGCACTAATAATGTTATTTATTATTGAGTCTGTTCCACTCATCAACTATTTGAAAACCAGTTCCTTCCTATTTCTCTCCTAAACGTAAATTTCTTCAGCTTGGACCCGTTGTTTCTGATTATACCTACCCTGATTATTGACCCGAAGAACCTTGCTAATGTCCCCTTTGTTATAACCCCTATACGACTTAAATACTTATAGCAGGTCCCCCCCCCCCCCCTCAACTTATGCCTCTCTAAGGAATGAGCATTCAGTGCATTTGATCTTGCTTCGTACAGAATACTCAACCCTTATATCCTCTTTAGACATTATCTTTTGCACTGATTCTAGTAGGTCTATATCCTTCCTATAATGTGGGGACCAGAACTGTACCGCATTATATAAATGCAGTCTAACCAGCGCCAAATATATCTGTAATACAACTTTTTTACTTTTGCTTTTTAACACTCCTAAAGATGTAACGTAGTACCCTATGTACTTTATTTCTAGCCTCAATGCATTGTTTTTTTTTTTTTCAGACAAGATCAGAGCTAACTCTAAATCTTTTTTTTTTTTTTTTTTTCATATTCCAAACTTATCAGAGCCTCGTTGTTTATTGTGTACCTATAATGTCGATTACCTCTACCTACACTAAGTACTTTGCATTTATCAATATCAAACTACATTTGCTATCTGTCTGTCCATTCATTCATTCTATACAAGTTTGCCTAGTTATTGTACCTATTTTCATATCGTCCACGAATTTACTAATATCACTGCTAATTCCACTATCCCAATCATCAAAATATATTGAAAATAATAGTGGCCCTAAAACTGATCACTGTATTAATAACTAGCAAACGATGAAACCGCCAGAAGCCACGCGTCCACCTCCGAGGCCCGGTAGAATCCAGGGGACATGCCGACCATAGGCTTCCCGTACAATATTCAGCTTGTTATTAAAAACTTAACTTTCCAATGCGCCAAATGCCAAAGGTAACATTCCTGACGAACAACAAATTTTCAAAACTATTTTCATCAATCTAAAGAGCGCTTTTCAAATAAAGCACCAAATATTTAGGTGAGCCTCTCTTCTACTGCAGGTAAGAGTTGCGTCACAGCGCGTGGTGGTGGCTGTGGTAAGCGAGGACTCTGCCTTCCTCGCCGCCTTCGCTGAGTGGTCAATGAGAAGTCGCCTGATGGTGTGGTCCACGAGGCTCCTTGTACTAACTCGCCTCCAACCCAGGCGCATCCAGCACCTTCATAAAGCTTTGTCCTTTACCAACTCCCTGCTCCTCACGCCGCATGACAAACGAGGGACACGAAACAGGTCAGAATATGATCGGAAAATAAATGACAAGGAACTTCAATGTTGTTACCATGTGGAAAAAAAAGTTACTGTAAGAGTTTCTTATACACTATTGTGTTCATAAGACTGGTTGACATACAAAAATGGATAAAAAGAACTCATATTTACATAAATTGCATTGTGCTGTTAGTACAATTAATTAATCAAACGATGGAAAAAATGCGAAACCCTGTATCACTTTTTTTTTAAAGTCATGTTTCATTCAACACAGGTTACTGGTGTCAGTGGTGCTGCCATACAGCAAGGCGGACAGTGAGCCACTTGTTGTGGCTACCTACACGGCTGATCAGGGCGTCACCCTCACTTCACATCTCCCGCTATTTCCAAAGAAGTTTGAAAAGTATCTCTCTCTCTCTCTCTCTCTCTCTCTCTCTCTCTCTCTCTCTCTCTCTCTCTCTCTCTCTCTCTCTCTCTCTCTCTCTCTCTCTTAGTACAAACTAATTCAGAGAAATACAATAACGTAAATCTAACTGAAATAGACACTGTGCTTTTCATTCTATTATCCTTTCCTCCAGATTCATCAGGCAAGCTCACGTGTCAGTAGCAATGGAGGAGAGTCACCTGCACAAGGCTTTTATGGAAGACGATCCCTCCTCGCCTGGCAAGCAACGCCTAAGCTTTAAAGGCTACATGGTGACGGTTCTCGACTACCTGGTGAAAGGACTCAATATCACGTGAGGAATATATGCCCAATGCTCCAACACTAACAGCAAGACTGAAATGCATGAATTCTTTTCTTTAATACTACTGAAGATGCTGATATTCGACGTTTTAAATGGCACTTTAAAACAGACATTGGTAGAAGTTTTGGAGGTTTTCGACAGCGGTAATTCTAGTAATAATTGAAAATTGATTTTTCATCATCATTAAGATAAAGACATATGAGACAACACAAATTATCTATAATTTTGGGAAGAACCTAAAGTGCCTCATAGTTGTTGTTTTTTTTTCCGGGGGAGGGGGGTAATTTTTAAATGTAAATACACGTATTATTAGAAAATAATTATCTCTTACAGGTACACTTTCATACGACCTCCAGACTACCAGTGGGGGAACCAACAGGAGGATGGCACTGTGACGGGTATGGTGGGGCAGGTGTTTAGACAGGTACAGATTTTACATCCATGAAAGCCTATTCCCTGCACACTCGTTAACTTGTTATATTTTAAAACTAATGGCAGACACTTTGGTGCTTTACCTGAGTAACTTAATATGTTATTCAGGAAATATGAAAGTACATGCTCTTAAACGTTTGTACTCCACCACTCATTTAGTGTTCACTGGCATCTTTCGAAAATGTACTGCACTTCAATTCGTTGACAATGGTTTTTATTTCATCTGAATGCCCCGTACGATTTTAATGAGCAGAGATGTAACTACCTGCACCAAAAGACTTCATTTCCATCGCTACTTTTTTTTTTTTTTAATGACGTCATCTTCATTTCTACTACAAATCTGCATTTGATATTACTTTCCTTCCAGGAAGTTGACATCGGTCTCGGGCCTTTCGCCATTAACTCCAAGCGGACAGCAGTCATTGAGTTCACCATACCAATGTTGATCGGGTCCCTCAAGGTTTTCGGAGGCCGGAAAAGTCCCCAGGTGGATCCTTGGGGCTTCCTCTTCCCGCTGACGCCTCTAGTATGGGCAGCCACCATGGCAGCCCTCGTGTTGGTGTCAGTGGCAATGTTCCTTCCCTACGTGCACTTCCTCAAGAGAGCAGACGGGGAGGAAATCGTTCTTAAAACACTTTACATCACTGGCGTACTGTTACAACAATGTATGATCATTATTTTTTAAACGTGTTTGTGTGTGTGTGTGTGTGTGTGTGTGTGTGTGTATTCACTGTTGCGGTCGCCTGCTGGTCACCCAGCCAGCCTTTTCCCTACGGAGCGAGCTCAGAGCTCATAGACCGATCTTCAGGTAGGACTGAAACCATATCACACACTACACACCGGGACAGCGAGGCCACAACCCCTCAACTTGCATCCCGTACCTACTTGATACTAGGTGAACAGAGGTTAGCTACACATTAAGAGGCTTGCTCATTTGCCTCGCCGCGCCCGGGACTGAAACCCGGGTCCTCTCGGTTGTGAGCCGAGCGTGCTAACCACTATACTACGCGGTGTGTATGTGTGTGTGTGTGTGTGTGTGTGTGTGTACCAAAATATCCCATTCGTATTCCAGGTGTAGAATTAAGGCGTCACTTGGTTTGGTGGGAGAGTCTGGTACTGGGGCTGTGGATGCTGACCACACTGGTGTTGGCCAAGAGTTACGCCGGCAACCTCATGTCCTTGCTAGCAGTGAGACATGTGCTGCAACCTTTCCAGAGTCTACAGGATGTTCTGGACACGCCACATGTTATCATGATATGGCATAAAGACAGCTCCCCGGCACAATACATGAAGGCAAGTCAGTCCAGAAACAGTATAGCACAAGTTATAACTAAAAGATTTCCGAACAGTCAAGTCAATTACAAAATAGTTCCTTTCTGCCAGAAATACCTCTGCTTCAATGACTGAAACAATCTGCAAAAAAGAATAGATGAATGTTTTGTGGGGAAAAGATCAAGGATGCTGAGCCATCTCAAAGATAGTAAACAAGGATCACGAGCAGAGTAAATCATCAAAAGTTTTGGGAATACATCATAGACAATGTAAGACAATGACACCAATCTCCATGTTTTAGCTCTGTACACCTCTTCTCTTGTCTTCACTTAGGAAATATCAATTACACCAACTGTCTATCGTGCCATATTCTGTGTTCATAACTCATAAATCAACATATACTCACACAGGATGCCACATCAGGGATCTTTTACGAAGTCCAGAGGACAGAGAGAGAAGGACGCTTACAGTTTCTTCCTATCATCGCATATCCCTCGGTTCTCAACGACGTCAAGCTTGGAAGGAAAGTAATTGTCGACTTTGATCTGGTCACGACATCCTATAACAGCAAACATTTCTCTGCCACGGGTAATGGATTTATATGTATCTTTGCTATGGCGATATTTAATGATACTTGATATCCTTAAGTCTCTTTAACATCAGATACATTCAGGATAGAAAGATTAATGATAAGAGATGGAAAGACAATGATTGAACAACAAAGCCTTGCTTTCTGTTAGATTAGGGCAGACATTACCTAGACATATTTCGGTCCATAAGTTAATGTCATTATTACAAAAACATTCTCTCTCTCTCTCTCTCTCTCTCTCTCTCTCTCTCTCTCTCTC
>CM035193.1:14051542-14077176 GCA_020233015.1 Callinectes sapidus
CTCTGTCTGTCTGTCTGTCTGTCTCTTTCTCTGTCTGTCTGTCTGTCTGTCTCTTTCTCTGTCTGTCTGTCTGTCTGTCTCTGTCTGTCTGTCTTTCTGTCTGTCTCTTTCTCTGTCTGTCTGTCTCTTTCTCTGTTTGTCTGTCTCTTTCTGTCTGTCTGTCTGTCTGTCTCTTTCTCTGTCTGTCTGTCTGTCTGTCTCTCTTTCTCTGTCTGTCTGTCTGTCTGTCTCTCTTTCTCTGTCCGTCTGTCTGACTCTTTCTGTCTGTCCGTCTGTCTGTCTGTCTCTGTCTCTTTCTCTGTCTGTCTGTCTGTCTCTTTCTCTGTCTGTCTGTCTCTTTCTCTGTCTGTCTCTTTCTCAGTCTGTCTGTCTGTCTGTCTCTTTCTCTCTGTCTGTGTCTGTCTCTCTGTCTGTCTGTCTGTCTCTTTCTCCCTCTCTCTGTCTGTCTGTCTCTCTCTCTCTCTCTTCACCCATCAGCAATTTCCTTCTTGGTCATTAAATTAATCTTTCCTTCCTTCTCTCCCCTCTTTCCTTCAAGCTGTTCCCCTTCCTTCCCTCTCCCTCTCTGGTTTCTTCCCTCCTGTCGCCGCTATTCACTCCATCTTTCCTTAATAAACACTACATCTTGACTTGTTCCATAGTAACCTGATGCCGTCAAATTGGCTAGAAAGTGCAAAGTATAATCCTTTTTTTCATGCATTCATCTCTCCCAGATGCTGATAAAGATCCCACGCATTGCTGGTGATATTAACTGTCCCACATTGTAGTGAAAGTCAAGTTCTCTCTCCTCTTTCTCCTTCCTAATCTGTCAGAAGGTAAATGAAGATCCTATGGTTTGCGACAACTTTATACCTTTTATTATCCATCTCTTCAGTTTGTCCTGGGGGTGTGGAAAGGAAGCCTCACCACCACTACCACCACCAAAGACAACACCACTTCCAGTACAAGAGAGAAAGGAGACTTGTTCCTCCTCCTCCTCCTCCAGCAGCAGTCCTCAGTAAGATGATATGTGAAAATATGAGGGAATGTTGGTGTGGAAGTTGAATAGGCAAGTCATAACAGAGAAGGAAGGAAGGAATAAAGGATGCAATCAGGCAGTTCTGCAAAGAAGGTGGTATAGGTGAGGAACTTGGTGCCAATGCCAATGCCAGGGAGGAATGTGTGCCACTGGAGAGGAAGGAAGACTGCAGAGGAACTGAATGAGAGAATCAGCAGGTAGGAGGTGGAGAAATGTGTGAGAAGGCAGCAGGCCCTGATGGAATACCTTGATATGAGATGTATACAAATGGTGGGGAGACTGTGAATGATAGCATGACTGAGCTATTTAACCAGGTATGGGAGGAGGAGAGAGTGCCAAGAATGTGGAATGAATGTAGGGTGACTCTGTTGCACAAGGGAGGATACAAGAGGAAGAATGAGTTGAACAACTACAGGCCAATTTCATTAGTAAGGTGTTCATTGCAGTGCTGAATGAGAGATTGTAGATGGATTGAGCGAGCTGGAGTGTTAGGTGAGGAGCAGAATGGTTTCCATGTGGACAGCAGAGCTGAGGATAACATGTTTGTGGTGAATGAAAGGATTGAGAAGAAAAGAAATGGAGGTAAACTACATTAGTGTTTCTAGATATAGAGAAAGCATGACAGGGTAAATAGAGAAATGCTAGGTTAAGTCTTAGGCAAGATTGGGTGAGTGCAAAGATAACCAACATAGTGCGTACCATGTATGTTGGTACGAGAGCTAAATACAGAGTAGGAGATGTTGAAACACCTTGGGGGAAGAGCAAGAGAGGAGTTAGGCAAGGTTGTACACTGTCACCAACCCTTTTCAGCTTTTATACAGAGGAGTTGGCAGTCAGAATGAGAAGAATGAATGCAAGAGTAAGAGTGGGGAATGACAGGATAGGTGTGCTATTGTATGAGGATGATAAAGTGGTTAGGAGTGAATCAGCAGATGAGTTGCAGTCTACTGGATGTAGTGGATGGCTATGGAAAAGACTTTGAAGTTAGGTTTAGGTGTAATGTAAGGAGAATTAATTAATTAGTGTGCAAGATACTGCTGACTGCTGCTTCTTTTTCTGCTTGTTTCATGTTTTTTTTCTTCTACAGGAGCAAGAGAGAAGACTGCTGCTCCTCCTGTTAAAACCATCATCTCTCTGGCCACAATTGGCTCTCACCCCAAGGTCATGATGGACACAGATTTGCTAGCACTGTTGCTGCTGCTGCTGTGAACCATGTGTTAAGAGTAGAGAGACTCCTCCTCCTCAACTATTTGCATTATTTGTTTTTTTGTTTTTTTTTTAATAAATTTTTCTGGTAGGATTTTGTTGTGCTTTTTCTCCGGACACCCTTTGAGGTATCATTGACTTGCTCAGCAAGAGCAGAGATGAATGAGGATGAGATAATGTAAGCAAGTGTGATGATGTGGGGCTATGTGGGGCTGCAAGGGAGGAGGAAGTGGGGGGAGGGGGAGGGGAAGGGTGTGTGCATTTGGATAGCAGCAGGGAGGGAGGGAAGGAAAGAGTGCCGGCATAGGTGGCTGGCCCTGGGGTGGTGTGGGGTGTGTAGTAGGCCTTGTTCCATCCATGCCCCCAAATCCTACAACTCACTACATCTGAAACAAAATTATTTGCATTAATCACCGACACTACTAATGCTACTAAATTACTATAGACACTAGTTATTATTAGTGGCTAGTGTTTTCAAGAGTATTAATCACTAATATTAAATAATACTCTTGAAAACCCCACTAATCATCTCGGAGGCCTTGGAAAATTTCAACATTTATGTTAATACACTGGACAAACAAGCTTGAAATCTTGTCACTCTTAGTGCCTCTAAAACTATAAATCTGTCTTCTGATTCTGGCCCCTGGTGTGTGTAGCATTTTCCAAGGTGACGTCCATAGCACACACACATGTGAATCTTGCAACTGTGAGTGTAACAAGTGTTGAGTAAGTAGCATCAGCATCCAACACACACCAACATTCTGAAACAAAAGCAGTCATTAATACATCTTTACCTTCAATACATCATCTTGACTATAAAGCTACAATACTTTGCAAATCTCAGTACTAACACTTAACAAATAAATAAATAGTAATAGTGTGTGTGCGTGTGTGTGTGTGTGTGTGTGTGTATAATAATATTAATAACAGACAGTTTACTTGAATGCAGCTTACAATTGTTGGCTGAAAATCTACAGGTTAACATACAGATCCTTATGTACTAACATTCACACACCGTAAGTCTACCCAGTCGCATCTGACAACTCGATGTGTGTGTGTGTGTGGAATTATTGCAATTTGCTCATCCACTTCAGAAACATTATTCTCCTGTAGAAGATAAGGAGACTTTCAAAACTAGCCAGCCACCCACCCACCAACTGTCATCTTTACAATTACTATGCAGGTTAAATGCCTTTTGTTATCACACAAATCTATAATATCTACTATACAATAACCTAAGTGATATATACTTCTACTACAACATTGCAGGCTAAAAACAACTGCCTCTGTCAGGAACTAAAACTGTAATATATACATTGTATGTACTGTAATGTACTACCTTGACACACACTATGTACTATGGGCAGTATTCAGAAATGCTCCACTCTCTCACCACCGCTACTATTTTCCAAGGTTACAGAGAGCACAAGCCAGATTTCTGAAGGTGTTTCTCCTGTCAATGATACAGTAACCTTGTTCATTAGTCACTACAACCATAAAAAACACCCTTGAAAACTGGCGTTCACCTCAACAGGAGCCTTTTGAAACAGTGGAGGTGGTGGTGCTGTGGTGAAGTGTTTATAAGGGTGTTTCTCCTGTCAATGATACAGTAACCTTGTTTATGAGTCATTACAACCGTAAAAGACACCCTTGAAAACTGGCGTCAATTGAACAGAAGCCTTTTGAAACAGTGGTGGTGCAGTGGTGAAATGTTTATAAGGGTGTTTCTCCTGTCAATGATACAGTAACCTTGTTCATTAGTCACTACAACCATAAAAAACACCCTTGAAAACTGGCATCACTTGAACAGGAGCCTTTTGAAACAGTAGAGGAGGTGGTGCAGTGGTGAAGTGTTTATGAATACTGCCGTCTATCCATCTAGCATCACCTCCACCACCACCACCACCACAGCCTTCTAACCTAGTTACCAGAGAAATGTGCTATTGACATCAACTATATATGGTGTGTGTGTGTGTGTGTGTGTGTGTGTGTGTGTGTGTGTGTGTGTGTGTGTGTGTAAGTGTGTGTGTGTGTACATTATACAGTTTACACAAGAACCATTGCAAGCCTCTGTCACCCAACAAACAATCAATGCACAGAGTAATACCACCTTCTGTGGATACTGCTCAACAAAACTTACTCCAAGTAGCAAATGTTCTATGCACGCACACACGCACACGGACGCACGCACGCGCACACACACACATGCACACACACACACACACACACACACACACACACACACACACACACACACACACACACAAAGTCTGCATTGTGAGTAGTGTTGTGTTAGGTTAGCCATGGGGTGAGGTGTGGGTGTGTTGAGGTGACACGTATGTACAGTGCAATGGTGGCTGGCCCAAGCTATCTATGTATCTCCTCTCAAACCATCATGCTGTTATACCACATACACTACATACATTTCATCCCACATCATCTACTTGAAGAATTCATTCCTTGTATCTTGTAAAACAACAGTATGACCAATGACCAATGAACACCCTTCCAAGAGTAAATATGGTGTCACCATGGTAGGTAATATTACAATGTGGAGCACAGCCTTCATAACCTACACACACACACATCAGAGAGAGAGAGAGAGAGAGAGAGAGAGAGAGAGAGAGAGAGAGAAACATAAGCTCTGTTCATCCAGCAAGTGAGTGAGTGAGTGATGCATGGTTTACCAGGGAACAGTGAACATTTGCCTGTCTCACCTTAGTGCCAGCAAGCCAACATGGACAGGACACACACACTACAGACACTGCCATGCTGATCAACCTCCACCACCAAGTCCTTCCTCTAACAATCCCCCACCACCACTAGAGTCCTTTAGGGTCCTCACAGCCGGCAACATGCATGGTCTTCTCAGCCCTGCAGCCTCACACATCACATCTCTATGCCCTAAATTTAGAGAAATTTTCCTAAATGTAGGAAAATTTTTCATAATCAACCAAACCCTAACATTAACCTAACCTAACCTAACCTAGCCAAGGGGGCTGTGTCCCTCCAGATTTAGAGAAAACTCGATAGACACAGCACATTCCCGGACCTTTTCCAGGGTTATTAGCCATTTCCGACAGGTAGTGTATTAATTGGAAATGTTATAAATAGTATGAACAACAACCTGACGGTGGCCAAAATCATCTAGTGTTCATTGTACGAATCTATAATAGAACCACCCCCAAATCCCCAAAGGCCCCTAAGCTTGTTGGAGGGGTTGGGGGGGGGGGGGGTTATGGTAGAGGTAGGGGATGTTGTATTAAACTATAAATTTACCCATATATTCAGTCCCACACACTTCTCTCTCTGTTTATCTCACTCTTCCATGTCCTCACATCCCATTCAGCTCCCACTCTACCTCCTCTTGTCACAACCCATTCACGTTCATCTTGGTTTCTCCCAGCCATCCTCATCCCCCACACCACTTGCAATCCATTCCTATCATTCTCATGCATCTCTTCCTCCATTTACTTCCACTTTCATTCCACAGATACACCTTTCTTGCTATTCTTTCATCATCCATTTTTTCCAACCTAATCTTATAACAGAGTGTTGATTTTACCAACCTTTCTCTTAAAGTGCTCCAATCCATGTCACCTCTCCATGCTTCCACTGCAGTCTTGGTCTTGGTCTTGGTGCTACACGTGGCTCGGGATCGCTCCAGGGCAGGCCTTTAGATCGGCAACTCCTGTAGAAGACAAAAGCACAAACACAGACAGAAAAAATAAAAGGAAAAGCAGTCTCTTGCACATTAATCTTCCCTACATCTAGCACATTACATTTTCTCCAGAAACTCCTTCACAGCTTCAATCATCCTTTCTTTCGTCTCTACAGTCCCAGCAGCAACACCATCCATTCCCTTCCTGTCTTCTCCACTCTCTCATCCCAACTCAGTCAAAATCACTTGCATCATCTCCATTCGGTATCTTTCGTACTTCTCACACTCCACTGACTCATCCTCTCCCATATCACACATCTGGCACACTTTGCTGCGGGACTCAGACCATCTGTAATTTCTCTCATTCACATCCATACACTGTGCCCTATATAGCTCGGAAGAGGTCACCACCCAGGCTGCCATCATACCACCTCTCATACATTGGCGCTTCTTTCTCTTTGTACCATTCCATAGTACTATTTCGTTCCATACCATTCTTCCATGTATTCAGTCCCACACACTTCACCTCTCTGTCTATCTCACTCTTCCATTTCCTCACATCCCATTCAGCTCCCACTCTACCTCCTCTGGTCACAGTCCATTCACGTTCATCTTGGTTTCTCCCAGCCATCCTCATCCCCCACACCACTTGCAATCCATTCCTCTCTGTCATTCTCATGCATCTCTTCCTCCATTTACTTCCACTTTCATTCCACAGATACACCTTTTTTGCTATTCTTTCATCATCCATTCTTTCCAACCTAATCTTATACCTGGGTGTTGATTTTATTACTCTTTCCATAAACGTGCTCCAACCCATGTCACCTTACAGTGCTTCTACTGTTGTGTACCTTGGTGCATTCAGTGCCATCCTAGCTACTCTATTCTGCCCCACTTCTAGCCTGTCAATCTCACTTTCATTCCATCCAATCACATCCATACCATACATTATGCTTGGCACAGCCACACTCTTCCATACTTCTCTCTGCACATCATATTTACTGGCTCTCATCCTTCTTGCACTCCCTAATCTTCCAACCCATTGGTTAGCCTAGTTTTTCTTTTCATTCTTTGCTTTCTCGCACCCATTTGGACTCATCCACATCCCCAGGTACTTATATTCTAGCACCTGATTCAGCTCATTCTCTCCTATTCTCCATACTGCATTACATACTTTCATCCTTTGATCTATTCACAATCATTACCTTACTTTTCTCACTACTAAACTTAACTCCTAAGTCTTTTCCATAACCATCCACTACATCCCGTAGATCCACTTGGATCGGCAAAATATCTCACCCATTTCTCTTTAATCAGTATCTCACAGATTTTGCTGACAACACTTGTTAGAGACACAGGTCTATAATTTAGTGGGTCAGTCCCCTTTCCTCTTTTGTAAATGTGTACTTTGTTAGCCCTCTTCGTCTTGTGGCACCTTCCCCTCCTCTATTGAGCTAGTAATCACTTCCCAAATTGGCTATAGTAGTTGATCTTTACACTCCCTTAGTGTCCAGCCTGACACTCCACCTGGTCACATTGCTTTTCTTATGTCCAAACTTCCCAAAAATATGCCAACATCTTGATTCTGCACCACAACTTCTTGGAACCCCTCATGTGCCTCTGTCACATTTGGCTTTGTAAACGCCTCCTCTTCTGAGAATACAGATTTGAAGCTCTCGTTCATAATTTCACTCAGCTCTTCTACTGTTTGGTATGCTTTTTTCCCTTTACTATCTTATTGTTGTGGCAGCCTAAGTGTGAACATATTGGTGGTAGTGCTAGGATGTTGGCAGCACTGTCTTGCTGTACAGAAGTGTCATTTTTGCAACCAGATGTGCCACTTCTGGTAGGGGCTTGTGACCAGGTGGATACTTCGGCTCTGATTGGCTTCAATTTACATTGCTTTTGTTTTCTATGACCTCTTCAAGAATGCATCTCTCATGTAAATCAAGAGGTACCTGTACCCCTATAAGATTATTATTTTATAATACAATACTTTAGGAATAATATTCATATTCTTTATTTCTGAAAAAAATTCTAACACAAGAAAGAGTATAAATATCCTGCTTGCAATGTTTGAAGTTTACAACAACCCAGACAAAATTATTAGATCATTAGTGGCATGGATAACACAATGCCTACGAAAGAGCATAGTTCCTAACTAAACAACTATGCAATATTAGCCAAGTAGTCTTGGACCTCAGCAGGTGTAAGGCGCCGGAAGCCCTTGGCATTGCAGATACCAATCTCAATGTTGTCACTGCTCATCTGTCCTTCAAAGCTCTCCTTCAGTGTCAGAATGGCAGTGTGAACAGCATCATCAAGTTCAAGATCTTCATTATACCTAGAAGACAATGTTTTGGCATAAATAATTACATGTTAGAGTTGGCAGTTCATCATAATAAGTCCAAAACTGCCCCCAAACCAAAATCAGAATCTGGCAAACATACTAACTGTTATCTCCACACTACATCTTTATTCAAGTCATGACCAGGAAACCATCAGTCTATAATCATCTAGAAACATTTGTTTTTCACTGAACATATTTAAGCGCTTGGCATAAGAGTTCTCAATCAAGGTTTGGGAGGTCTCCACTAAGACAGTTTGATTGAATGTATTCCTCAGAACCTTTACCTTTTTTCTAGGAAGGTTTTTCCATTAATGAAATTCTTTCCCATTGCTGTTGCCTTCCATGGGAAATAAGCACCAGAAGGGTCACACTGGAAGAGATATGGTCTGTCTGTGTCCCAGCCGCAGATCAGGAGACTCACTCCAAATGGCCTCACACCACTGTTGGTAAAATTGCAATGAATATCCTTATAAAGGTAACTCAATTTATGTGAATATTGCTATCCTGAAGAAATCACATCAAACAAAAATAGAGCAAATCAAATAATATACACAGGTACCTCTCGACTTATGCGAGATGCATTCTTCAAGAAGATGCAGACAACAAAATACAATGTAAATCGAACGATTTTCTTGTCATCGAGATTATTTTCTTGCATGAGAGCTGAAGATAAGATGGTATGAAGAGAGAAATACTTTACATAAAAAAACATTCTACAAATAAAATTCATAAACACAGGGTGGCCCAAACAAAGCAACACACACACACACACACACACACACACACACACACACACACACACACACCCACACACACCGTAGTGTAGTGGTAGCTCACTCTCTGAGAGGGCCTGGGTTTGAATCCTGGGCACTGTGAAGCAAATGGGTAAGCCTCTTTGTTTATGTACTCTCTGTTCATCTAGCAGCCAGTAGGTAAGAGATGTAACTCAAGGGAATGTGGGCTCACTGTCCTGGTGTGTATTGTAGTGTCAGTCCTACCTCTGAGCTCTTTCTGTATGGGAACAGCTGGCTGGATGACCCACAGAAGACCATGATGGATACATGATTCACTTTCTCAGGCCTGTCATATCCTGTTGATCTCAAGGATCACTATAGTACACCAAAGAAACCAAAGGCCGCTGTACCAAGAAAACAATACTGAAGATTCCTACAACCTTGATAATGGCATGCATACCCAGACTGTGTGTACTCCTGCATGATGGCTGCCAGGCGCTGCACAAGTTGTGTGGTAGGAATGGGCTCCAGGTAGGTGCGGTAGTACTGCTGGGCCACACGGCGAGCCTGACGTACCAGCAGTCGGTAATCTGGACCCATGCCTGAAATTGTTGGCAAAGTTACACACCAGTTCATAGCACAATTACTTTTTTTTCTATCTAGGAAGGGCAACAGCAAAGGGAACAAAAACAACAATTAAAAAAGGCCCACTGAGATGCCATGCCCATATAAAAAGACAAGTGTCAGCCAAAGCCGGAGGATAAGTGTCTTGAAGTGTTCAATTCAAATAGAAGCAGGCAGGGTACCATAGTTTACCAATGAAAGAAAAACAGTTTTAATTAGCAAACAGTAATACATATCTGGTGCTGTTTGGTTTTCTATGTAATCTTGTGCAATATGAGTATGAATAGTACAACAATAGTTATAAATTAGATTAAGTTATATATAATTAATTATATATATATAATTCAACTATTTCCAGCAAGCAATGTCTCTTAGTACTCATCCATCTATCACAGCCACACAACTCACCACTGTACACCATGCCTATATGGTCCGTCACCACCTCCACTTTGATGATAGAGTGTTCCTCCACAAGGATGGACTTGTGCTTCTTCTCTGTCGCCAGCACCACACCATCCTTGGCCTTGATACCCACTGCAGGCGCACCAGCTGCCACCGCTGCTAAGGCATACTCAATCTGAACCAGCTTCCCTGAGGGGCTGAAAAGTGAACAAAGAAAACATTGTTAATTTCTTTTTAACATCAATGTATTCCATTTTGCTGTTTCAGAATTTTCTTTTCTCATGACCAGCAATCTATAACACTAAAATTCAAATTATTTTTTTTAATTGAGACTTTATACATAAATAGTTTATGGGGGTAAGAATATGAATTTTCATCATTGGCAAATTTTGAAGATTATATAAAGGAAAACAAGCAAATGCATTAGCAAATATCAGATTTTAATGCAACATAACAGAAAATCTTAAAAGGATATCCATTACAAATTAGGTTTTCTTATAGTTTAAATCAATAAACACTAGATGGTTATGACCACCTCCAGGTTGTTGTTCTTACTATTTACAACATTTCCAATGATGACACTGCTTGTCAGAAGTGGCTCATAATGCTGCAATAGGTCTGGCAGTGTGCTCTGTCTGTCAATTTTTTTCTACATCCAGGGAGCTCTATCACACTCAGAAATAAGTAATATAATGACTTGCAGTATTCAATATACCGGTATTTGTCTATAACTACTGCTCCACCCTGTTCACCAAGGTATTCTTGTGACCTCACCAAAACCTACAGAAACGGTAAGTATTTTATATACCTATACTGCATTATGCCACACCTATTATAGAGATCAGAGTGGAGCAGTAGTTGTAGAGCAGAACCAATAGACCAATAGATTCTCTCAGTGAGTGGTAAGGATGCTGATTGTGTAATTCATTCACTATTATAGCTGTGCGCTGATATCTATTTGCTAAAGATATAAAAGATGTATGGCAAATAGATATATCCATATCCATATCTATTCCCCTATCTCTCATAAAGGGCTTGCCTTGCAAACATTGACCTAAGTTCATGTCACATTACAACAAAAGAAAATTAACTCATCACAGGCAAGCTTCCTTACATCACTACTTTCCCTGCCTAACATTACCAAGCAACCCCAGGGAGCCGAATCTTCAATAATATCAACCACCACACAAACACTCTCCTTCAAATACCGCCAGTCACGGGCAGGGAAATGCAAAATACTGATTTGACGCCAAATTACAATGTATTGGGACACCAAACTCATAGGCAAGCTCTGCAACCATTTAATCTTTCCCATGGGGAATGAATGAGTGGTTGTAGAGTGGTAAATCAACAGTACCTGAAGGTTGTGAGAGAGAAGCTGTAGCGTTCAGTAGCCATGGCGGTGTTGTGAGTCGCTTAGAACCCAGAGTCAGTGAGGTGAGGCTCTGAAACAGATCACTGAGTTAACACATGAAGATAGATTATAATATTTACACAAGAACATGAGAAAACGACGAAAGCTTTAAAAACTACCAGATTTACACATGGTTATTCCTCTGTATAATATAGGTGACTTTTCTTTTTTATTGATTACTGAGGTAATTCCATTTATCTATCATTCTGTTAAAAAATAAACTAATTTCTCTTTTCATGTAACTATCAACAGTACAACAATGATCCTCCTCTCTACAATATCTGTTATTTTTTTCAGTTCCCAGGTAAATGAAACGCATTCACAGGCAGATATTTTATATGGAAATTCACTTTTTAATCTCTATTCGTCCCTTTGCATGTAGCACACTCGAGCAGATGAGAATACATAATGACTGATGGACACAACCAAATGTGTGTGTGTGTGTGTGTTTTCAAGTAGGCAGAAAGGTTTCCACGAGCAGAGCAACCATGGCCACACATGAACCCAGGAATAACAGATAGAAGGCGCCCTGCAGGTGATCCAGTTCCAAGCACCACCTCATTCTCGTCTTCCTTGAAAAAAAAAAAAAAAAAAATGGAAACTCTCTCTCTATAGATGGGCTTTCAGATAGGTCTCCATTAAGTGGTCTCCTTTAGCCATAAATTCCCATAAAAAAGTAAGGTATAAGTGTTTGAGGGGATGAAAGATGAGCCTCAGTATCAAACATGTAATGGAAGGCAGCAAGTTAAGTTTGCTAAAAGGAGATGGGACATCATAAGAAGATACTTCTAAGTTACCAAAATTAATGTGATAATTTTACACCACTCCACACAGAAAATAGTGAAGTGTGTTTACTGGGTGGGCAGATAGATAAATAAGCAAATAGATTTGTGGATAGATATGCATGATACAATGATTTATTGGCATACCTCTCATAAATTCAGTGGTATATTGTCAAAACTTATGAAGAATAGAGGTGACACATATGGTTACTGAAATATCAAAGTGTGCCCATAAGTATCTTGTTTTCTTTTCCTTTCTGAACTGCAAATACTCGCTTCAACACTAAAATCCACTTACTGTTTAGCCAAATAACAATAGCTGGACATTTTAACGAAAAGGAAGATGTCACATTAACCAATACACCGACAACTGAAGCTCGTATAAATATAGTATCTCATTAATTAATAAAGGATTTAGAATTAAATATTTATCACAAACATTGACAGACACACATCTACGGCTGGCAGTCGTGCCTCACCCTCCCTCCGTGACACTGACACAACTTCACAGGGACCAGGGGAGGATGTGACCTGTGCCGGGCCTTCAGATTCCCCCTCAGAGCCTCGTTATATGGTGAGAGAAACCCCTGGGAGGAGAGAGTGGTGGGTGTGGTGAGGGAGGCGGTGGTGGTGAGTGAGGGTAGTGATGTAGGTTATGGCTGGCTGCTGGGTGTTATGAGGGGTGTTTTTTTTTATGTAATTGGGGAAAGCTGACCAAGGGGGAAAAATGGTGAAAATAATAAAAAAGGCCTCTAATTTGCCAGTCCCCTTTCAAGATAAGTGTGTGTGTGTGTGTGTGTGTGTGTGTGTGTGTGATTACTAGCTTGGTATAGATAGATAGAATGTGTTCAGTTAATTGTGTACATATGTAACCTGTGTCATGCTTGTAAAGAGTGAATTGGCTCAAAAGCAGTATTTGTTTCAGCTGTGGTGATTTAAAAGGGTGTTTTTTTTATTTTTTTATTGATGTTAGGGAATTTTACACATTGATGCAAAAGAGTATCATTGGATGTGGTGCCTTATTTTCCTGGTGTTGGTGTGCCTTGTCTTCTCTTTCAGCCTCCTTCACTTTTTGCTGAGGAGAACTGACACCTTGGCACTGATTGTCTTTACTGAGGTGTCCCAGTACTGACAGTCTTTGCTCATCAATTTTTGGGTGATTCCATCCTGCTGATCACAAGACAAAACTGTTTTTCTGATGGACTTTAATGAGTTGAGTTGAATTCTTTCCCTCTTATTAGTGGAAGACAGGCTTCTCTTCTCCACATGTACTGGATTTCTACAAATGGTTTATGACACACACACACACACACACACACACACACACACACACACACACAATAAGAAATAAGAAAAATAAGCAATAAGAAATTGAAAAATTATTTTAGAAACCATGGATGGCAGTTCTGCAAATAAACTCTACATAAGTGCATTTTTGTAACTTGAAATCAATAGAAAACATTGAAATGATAACCAATGAACCATCAAAGATAAACATTGTTGTAAATTCTGCTGTAACTGACATAAACTTAATACACTATAGTTAATTGCCAAAATTTTGTTTGTATTTAAATCACAAGACAATATGACACAACATTCATGATGCAATACTTACTTTGAGTGGTGAGGTGGTCTGAGCAGCAGTAGGTGATGCTTGGAGGCCCACAGTGTAATAGGGAACACTTCTGGAGGGGAGAGGTATCTTAAGAAACCTTATCTTACCTATTTGTTAAACCCAGGTTGGTTTGTGTACTGCCTTGCCCTGTAGTAAGAGACTGAGATGTACTGTACTGCCTCCACCACCTCCCTTGACAGCCACAGACACACCGGGAAACAGACGGACACACTGACAGACAAACAGTCACCAACAGAGAACGGATTGTAGGTTTGTATAACACAAAGTGTTCAAGCTCCAATGATATAAAACTGTACTTGTGTGTGTGTGTGTGTGTGTGTGTGTGTGTGTGTGTGTGTGTGCATGTATGTGTATGTGAATGTATCTATATGTATGTGTGTGTGTGTGTGTGTGTGTGTGTGTGTCTGTGTGTGCATATAAGGACATAGGTACTCAATTTGCCGTGTGAAAGAAGCCATATTATAAGACTTCATTTCAGAACCCAGCCTGGACACTGCCCCCTGCGGCCCCTTGTTCCCTGGCCCCTGTAGCTTGTGCTTGTGTAGTGTTGTAGGTGGGGAGAGAACCCATGTCTTCCCCCCCTCCAGTGTAGCCGAGAGAGGGCCACTTGCTGGGGGATGTTTAGGAAACCTCGGGAGGAAAAACAGGTGAAAGAGGCGTGGAGGAGCCGAGAACACTGCGTTGACTGTGGGGTGCTGGGGAGCTGGCGGGGGATGCTTGATGGTGGACTCGTGGGTGCTGTGGTGGGTCAGGTACGCCCCTCCCACTCCAAATCCCTCTCTCACCCGTGCTTATCTGTGCCCTCCTCATAAGCTTGTCCTGCAAGTTTGGCTTAGTTTGTCTCGTCGTATTTAGCAATTTCTCTCTTTCTCTCTCTGTCTCTGTCTCAGTCTCAGTCTCTCTCAGTCTCCCTTCTTCCTTCCCTCCCCTACTCACACTACCTACGTACCTGCAATTTACCAAGTGTCCTCTCTGGAAGTGTCAAGATCTCAGATAGTGAATGTGTTGGTTACTGATCACTATCACTCACTCACTCACTCACGGCGCTGTTGTGTCGCAAAGGACTCGTGAATGGCAGGCGGAGTCAGAGTTTATCGGGAGATTTGTGTTTTTTTTGCCTTGTGTAGTTGTGCCCCTCGTCCCATGTGGTGCCTCCTCCCTGCCACTGCTGCAAGGGGGGACTTGCTGAGGCTGCTGCTCCTGCTGCTCATGCGCTTGTCATGCCCAGCAGAGGCATTGCCCTTCCTGCCCCAGTGGAAGTCACAGCCAGTTTTTGTTCATTTATGTAGACTAAGCTTATGAATGATTAACGCTGTCACATCTATGTTGGAGTAAGTTGTTATTTTTACATATGATACATTTACTACCTATCATTATTATATTTTAACCTTTGTAAAGCATGTTATTCTAGATTTTACCTCTTATTGTACTTTGCGGTCTGAGCTGTGACGAGTGTTGATGATAGGCAGAGGCTGCCAGGCTTGACACAGTGAAGCCTTGTGTGACTCCTCAAAGGCTTCACATCTTCATCTAAGAATATCTCATCCCTCAAAGGGAACTCTCCCACAGAGGTCACCATTTGTTGCCACCCTGCACCACATCCTCACTTCCTTCAATCCTCCCACAAAGTAAGGCTCCCTGACCTTCTACTTTACAGGAAGCCAACCCCTCACACCTCCAGCGTCTATGCTGCTCTGCCACGTCTTTCTCATCGCCTCACTGCAAGTCACTCTCTCAGGATGCCAGAACTATCTGTTTCATCATGTACTTTGACTATGATTTAAGCTGACCACCTAAAGGTCTGACCTCACTCAAGACAAATGACCACACCACTTCAGCCTTGATGATCGCCATCACCCAAATGGAGGAGTGGTCACCTTAACACTCCTGGTGCATCTTATAACTCAGTGATTCACTTTACTTCTCTCTCTAAACATACCAAAAACTTTATTTAATTATTCATTTTCTCATTTTTATCATCCATCAAATCATAGAAACATGATTGACCTGACTTTCTTTTTCAACAAGTGTTAAATGATATTTGAACCAGTCAACCTCAGCCTCAATGTTCTTCAACACTCCAAACTTATTTTTACTGCATATTTTTTGTTGTGTGTAGGTATTTAACCCTAATCATGTTTCTCAAGGCAGTTCAGTCTGCTTCCTGAATGTGTATTAATGGGTGAGCCACAGCCAGCATTGTTATGACATGCACTTTAAAAGAATGTAAAGTGTTGGTGAGATGGATTTAATTTGATGTCATTTAATTGTTTTTAGTAATCCATGGTGATTGCTAATGTAATGTAGATGTACCACTACATCTACAGTAACTTTGTGATTCATTGTGATTGGTGTTGATTCCAGTAATGAACAAGATTTGGTTCTCTGTGATCACTGTGAAGGATATCCAGTGGAGGAGAAGTGGAGATGTTTGGTCCTCCACTCTGTTGGTCACTGACAGTCCAGCAGATACAACCACCACCATGTACTACTTATGTTGATGCAGAGTTACTTATGGTCATTTATCCTGCAGCATGTGCATATCTTGTTTGGCTGAAGTATGAGGAGCAGCAGACATAGTTTTTAGACATCACCCGAGGCTTACGTCATTCCAGCTACAGTGTGCATGAAGACATCTGCCAGTGTACATAGACACTTAAGAGTTTTGGTCATGACAACATCTGCCAGACTCTTATCTTGCTTGACACTCCCTGTGTGACACGTCCATCCATCCCCAGAGACATGTGATGGGGCGCACCAGTCGTGTGGTGGTGGCGGGGGCCCGGCAGTGTGGCAAGACCTCCATACTTGAGAAGGCCATCTATGCTAACTCAACAGCTGAGAAGGTGAGGATGAATAGATGTTCCCATTCATGACTATGTATTCTTAACCTGAAGTGATACAGAGTTGTGTTTGTAAGTAATGAAGCATTAACTCCATGGATGGGATGTCAAGTGAAAGTAACTAAAAAGGAGCTGGAAAGTAGCTTTTGAGGAAGATTTACCCTGTGATGATTGATTTATTAGCATGATGGATATAGTGTTCTTGGTAATGTGAATGGGAGTAGTGGGTAGTGAGTGACAATGTTCATCCCTGGCAAACTTTGTAAGTAAATATTGTTGACATGAGAACAGCTTATTAGGTGTGATGCTGAAGCATTCCTCCCTGCCACAGCAGTATATCCCTACGGTGGAGGACACCTATGTGGGCATTGTTGAGACAGAGCGAGGCACACGAGAGAAGCTGCGGTTCTATGACACAGCGGGTCTGGATGCTCAGCACCGCAACCTGCCACAGCACTACCATGCCCTGGCTGATGGCTACGTGCTAGTGTACAGTGTGGCGGACAGCCTCTCCTTCCAGCTCCTCACTGACCTGAAGAAGGACATAGACCGGCACAAGGAGAAGAAAGATGTAAGATACTTTCTCTTGTTCTTCCTTACAAAGATTTATAAACTGATATCAAAATGTTATGAGAGAACACTATGTATTTGCATAGCCTCACTAATAACATGGCACAGAAGCATAGAGAAATAGAGTCCAGTTATGTAGAAGGGGTATAGTTGTTGTGGTTGTCTGATGTCAGTCACAACCTGACAACAGTGAGCACAACATAGCAGAGTTGCTATGTCTGTGAACTCAGTCCCTCTCTGGCTAACCTGCAATGCTCCCTAGGCCCTGTTAACACGAGGCGATTCCTGTCATGAGAAAGTTACTATAGTGTTCATATGTGGCGACTCCTGTCACGGTGACTCCACTGCAGTTGACAGTTTATCTTATAATTTTTTTTCTTTTTTTTATTTTGGTGTGTGTGTGTCCTCTCAGCTCTGGCACTGGCAGTCAGTCCCAGGATGGATGTTGAAGGGGCAGCATGTGTTTGTTTTGAATTGCTGCTGCAAAAAACAGCAAGAAAGACATTACTAGTTGAATCCAAGTGGAGCAAGTGCCCAGTGTTCGGCACAGCAAGATACCCAGCTGTCACTCAGAAATCGCGGCAACAGGAAAGGGAACTTCCAGCCATCGGCGAGTCGCAGCCGCGCCACAGTTGCAGAAGTTACATGTGAACAGCTCCATAGCTAGGTATAGTAAATGCTGTTGCGTGACAGAAGTCGCCTTGTGTGAACAGGGCCAAGAGAGTGAAGCAGATCCCTGTTGTTGTTAGGGCCATGATGACTTGTGATCCTTGTTATCCTTCTGAAGCAAGTCACCCCTGCAGGTTCCCATCATCGTCCTGGGCAACAAGAGTGACCTGGCTGGCAGCAGCGGTGCAGTGGACGAGGCGACGGCTGAGCGGTGGGCGGCAGGGGAGCGGCTGCGGGTGTGGCAGGTGAACACTGTGGATCGCAACCTGCTGCTGGAGCCGTTCATGAACCTGGCCTCCCGTCTCAACCCACAGCCCAGCAAGACCTCCTTCCCTCAATTACACATGGGCCGCAAGAACAAGGACTGAGGCAGACACAGAGATGAGGGACACTCCACCTTCAGGGATCATTTGGACTTCGTTATATCTATTTAAATTTTGTGCAGGTTGTATTTTTCTCACTAATTTATAATACTTTCTTTATCTTCTTTTATGTTCAGGGAAATTGGGTGTTATGTTATTGGTGGTATCTTGTTTGTGATTATCAGGTTGAAGGATATAGACACTGCAAGCGTGTACAGTACAGCAATATTGCCACTCATCATACGTGAGTAGTTTATGGCTGTAGCTTGTGTCCTATCTTTGGTGACAAGAGGTTGTACTGGCAGCACCAGTCTGCTGCCACTGTTGCATTCCAAAACGTTTGAAATTGTAGGTGATGTGCCTTTGCAGTGGATGATCTGACCACATAGTACAAGTTGACTTATTTATTTTTACACAGGTTCCTCCCTACTGAGTACTTTTAAGTATTGAAAAAATTATGACCAAATCAGTCAAGTTGCCAAATTCCATTTAGGTGCCACTTTTGGTGGTAAATGCACAGCTTATCTACATTCTGCCAAAAACCTCCATATAAAAGGTAAAGTTGTTCTAAAATGGTTAAGCCATTGTCACAAATGCTGGGCACTGTTCCCTGGGAAGATATTAGTATTGTGGAAGTTTAGGCAGAGTTAGTACCCATGTAGTGGATAAATTTTAGTGTTATCTAAAATTTATTTAATAGATATACCCTTGTGCAAGAAAATAGGGTGCTATTTATCAACATACATAGAGTATACATACCCTCTAAGAGAGAAAATGTGCTCATCAAAATCTTGTAGGTGCACATAGATTATATTGCTGGAAGCCAGCAGCTATCTAAGACTATGTTCAGAGTGTAGCACCAAGATCCCTGTAGACTTGGATGTCAGGAATCCTTGATGCAACTGTACTGCTTCTAGTACAGGTTCCCCTTGCAGGCCAGTCAGCAACCTTCACATTCCTAGGGCCTCTTCTTTAAGGTAGAATGGAATTGATTATTTGGTCAAGTAACCTTTATATATACAAATTTAAAAGTAATAATTAGGTAATCCTGATGGTTTGTGCAAAGTTTAACCAGTCCAAACACAAACCACTGACAACAGATTGCACACGTGTGTTTTCGTAATTTGTGGAATAGTTTTCAGTTCTCCATCAGTGACTAGCAGATGCATTACTAGTCTTGAGATAAAGGATACTTGACCTATCTTGTATTTATCACAAAACTCTTAAGCTAATATAAAATAATTCCCTTTGAGAAGAAATTTCAAAGGGGACAACTTTACTCTGTTGCAGCAAATAAATGTGAAAATTTGTGAATTTTTAGTACATTTATGTTTTCCAAGGTATGAGGCAACATGAAGGAATGTTGGTTTCAAATAGTAAACAATGCATCTTCCTTATTACTGTAAATGGATGACTGGAGCAACGGATCATAATCAAGTACACACTTACCTCAGTTCTGGAAAGCTTTAGTAACAAAAGGACAATGAAAAATCTTTTTTTATCTCTGACTAATTTGATGTTATAGGACTTATTGTTAACAAATATATAAATATGTACACAATCTTGCTACAAACTATTTCGCTGTCTTTTGTAACAAGATGCAATAGGAATCTTTACACAGCATGGAATTGTTAGCTTGATGGGGGCAACCCTGGCTTGTGCGTGTGGGACCCAGCTAGTGCGTCCCATTACTAAAAACATTAACTTCTTGGGTCAGACTCAAGGCCACACTGCACTTGGAATGAATGTCTTACTCAGATAAGTATTAAAAGACAAGAATAGTACAGTGTAGCCCATGTTTTTTCCCTAAAAATTTGACAAAGTACTGATGATCTATGTTGGCTAATTTGTTAATGGCTAGACTTTTGAATGAACTGCCCCATGCACAAACAAGACTAGGGCCGTCAGTCCTACTTGCCGGTAGTCTGCCCCCAAAGACATCACAGATATAATCTCTTGTCTCCATTGCTATCTCAGTTATCAAACATTTGGTCTCAGATAAAATTATTTTATCCAAGTACTGAAAACATTCACAAGTGTCAACAAAAGCACAAGCCTTCATCAAGAGTGGTCTTGACCAGTCAGTACTCCAGACCTATGTAATACTGAGTGTGCAAGCTTGGAGCAGGTATTTGCTGAAAAAATCAGAGATGATAATGGCTGAGCACCAGTAATCCCTAAAATGCTTGTGGACCCAGCCTTAGCCTCCCACTGCCATTTGCCCTGACTAGATGATGTATAGTAGAGTTTCTCAAAGGGAAACTGCATCACTCACCTACTTCCCACCTGAATAGTCTAATGAGTTAACATATTCTCTTATTTAATATTATCACAAATCAGGCATAGCTTTAAAAGCAAGAACTGCAATTATGAAACGACCCAGTCTAATAGAAGACAAGAAGGTGTAAATGACCACATCATCATGCAAGCCGAGTCACATTACTCTGTCCTTCATGACAGAACTAACTCAAGTAATGTGGAATATGGAAAATCTTTATACATCCAAAGTTTGCATGAAATTGTGATAGAACATGAAGTTGTATACAAGAAATTAGCAAACATCTAATAAATATAAACAAAAAAGCTACACACTTTGTGACTGTGTCGGCAAGACACTTGCCGAGGTGGCGTGTGTGGATACAGTAACAGAACACCCTAGTAGTTCATGTGCTATGGCTCGTTGGAATGCTCAATACACTAGGCACTTTCAGCTTGGACTACAAAGTTATATTTAAGCCTCTCAAAATATTGACGTGGAAAAAATAACTTTGCCGTTTTTATCTGGAAATGATGAGACATGTTTAGTACAAAATATAGACTCTATAAAAACATGACTTGATAAAAACAAAATGGCAAATGTAATGTGAAGTTCCCACAAATATCCTCTGGAAAGAATGCAATTTAAAAAGTGTCAATCATAAAGGAGCCTAATGAAGTTGAAAATATTTTGAGCAACTGCGTACAACCTAGTCTACTTACAAACGAGCATAGCAGCAGCTAGAAGTACTAGACTATGATAAGAAAATCATAATGCATTTCACCTGTGATATTGGTATTCACTTCTGGTATTGGTGTTCGCTTCTCCAGACGCTGCAAGTATACAAACACATGCACACACACACATCACATGCAAAAAACTGCCAGACTTCTGCTACTAAACTGTCAAACACAATTACACTAAAGTGATCTGAATTTTCTGTAACATAACCTTGCATGAAATACATCTTTTGTTTTGTGTATCAGAATGAAATTTAGTAACTAATTTATACCTGCTAGTCAAATATTAGTACCAGCCTAACATTTTCTGCATCAGACTTCCTACACCTTACTTGGCGCCTCACCACTTCCAGCTCCATCATGAGGATCGTAAAACTGTACACACACCACCACTTTAAATGCAACACAATTGTCTCGGTACAGACAGCCTCTTCTGCTCCAAATGCCTCCAAGAATACTATCAAAAAATTTCTACAGAATCTATGACAAGACAAGAACTAAGTGGATTTATTAATGCCAACAAATAAGTATCCCTCGGTTATCTACATTCGTACATATGTCCTGGACCAGGTAAAATGGGCTCCAACGAATGCCCATCACATTGTTCTCTAACGCCGTCTTGCAAGTCTAGTTTAAAAACACACGAGAATTTCATATCCATCCTTTTAAAAACCGGAATGCATTCAATGTTTACAGATAAAAAATTCCTTCATCTTAAAAAATGAATGAGTGAAAAAGACGATCGCCGTTTGTCCCTACATCAGTGCAAGGCGTCCGTGCCTGTCCTCTGCCCACTCACTCCACTCTCAACACCATCCTGGCACCACCAACCAACCAACCCTCTCATACAAAAGATAACGCTATTTAATATACATGTATAAAAAGAACCAAAATGTCATTCCTAGTTTCAAAAGTGAGCCAAGGTGGACGTCACACTTTCCCCTCACCAGCAACCCCTTCGCTCTTCTCCACTACCAAATACTACCACACTAATAACAACCATAATCTCTCATCAGCCTTCCATCCACTCTGCTCTCTCTCTCTCTCTCTCTCTCACACACACACACACACACACTACATGGCATCACACACCTTCCCTCACTCATCATACATGCCACCCTAACAACTCAAGTATCAAAAATGTAGAAACGCTGAGAGGAATAAATTTAGCAGCAAAGTGACAGGATTATTTGCTCAATCACTGACTGGGAACGCTTACATTCTGTTTTAAAATTGTATTGGAGTGTTGCTGGTTTCACCTTACCATCTTTCTTCTTACCAATGTATAAAAAAAAATGAATAAAAAACAAGAAAATATGACAAAAAAAACATGAAAGCTCCACAATATCATGGAACTTTAAATAAGGTTAGGTATATGATGGGCTCCTTAGCAGCCAACTATCATATGGTGTAGTATAAAGGTGAGGATAACAAAGAGAGGAGCACTGGTGAGCCTATGAATGGTGAGGGTCGGAGGTGAAGGAGAAGGTCTGGCGGCAGGACATTCGGGGTGGAGGGGTCGGTGGCTGGTCACCTGCGTCGCCATCACTGCTTCCGGGCAAACCTGGTGAAGGACACACCAATGTTACTGGCCATTGCTTGGCTCCTCAGTCCTCACTCCTGAAACATTTCTTGCAACACTCCATGACTAATGACAACACTGACATAACTTTACATTAATGATAGAATCTCACACACTAAAGCAGAAACTTCCATATATATTGCTCAGTTAAATTAAACAATAGTTTTGGTGATAAACGTCAGTATAAAACATATGGAACACAACCCTGTGACAAACTATGGCTTCACTGCTATGACACAAAGCAAACTACCACCATGATGCCAGACAGCACAGCCAGTCTTCCAAGGGGAGGCGAGTGCCATTACCTGCGTGAGGCCCATTGGTGTGTCTCCGGGCCAGAGGTGTGGGAGAAGACAGGTCCACGGAGTTGTTACGACGGTGGGGTGGGGGGTCCAGCTGGTACTGCTGCGGGGGTGGAGGTGGGGCCAGGAAGGAGGGGTGAATGCGATGGTGGTGAGTGTGATGGTGGTGGGGGAACTGATGATGCAGGCTGATGGAGTGGAGGGGCTGGATGAGCGATGAGTGTGGGTGGTGGTGATGGTCGGGGCCGTGCTGCAGCCCCGAGGAGTGCATCCGGGGCGGAATGGGGGGCGGCGAGACGTCCCGGGGCGGCAACTCTGGGGCATCGGGGGCCTGCTTCACCTGCGGCATGAGACACAACACTCAGAGGGGCGGCATGATGGGTTTGTGTCAATAATGCAAGTTGTTGTCATAGGAAAAATAAAAAATGTATACAAATACGTAAATACAGAGAGAGAGAGAGAGAGAGAGAGAGAGAGAGAGAGAGAGAGAGAGAGAGAGAGAGAGAGCAGTTGCAGCAGGTCCCAGACAGTTGGTTACCTTGGGTGAGGTGTCACCAACAGAAGGTTCTCTCTTGCGTGCCCGAGGTGGTAGTGGTGGAGGAGGAGCCTGGGAGGAGACGGGGGGTGGTGGAGGGGCTTGTGGAGGGACGTAACGGTACTCTGTGGCCATCACATCTGAAGGAAGGGAATGCCGCATGTTAGTACTCCATTCCAACACACACACACACACACGTAGAGCACAATGAGGCACTCGTCCCATCACCAGTCACTTGTCCCAGAGTTTAGCCACTTACTTCCTGTCCCGAGCTCCACAGGGGCAAAGACGGCATTGTCGGCGGAGATGTGTGGCGCCTGGTGATGCTGGGGGAGGCTGGGGCTGCTGGGGGTGTTGGGGGTGGGGGGCGTGGTCATGTCATCCCCCTCGGCCCCCTCGTTCAGCTTGGGCCCTCTCTCACTCTGCAGGAAGATGCCGGGCAGGGGGTTTGGCACCTTGTTGCGAGGCTTGATGCCGGGGGACTTGAGGTAGCTGTTGTGCCACCGCCGCTCCTGCAATACAAGGAATCAGCGGTCAAGAAAGGTGTGATGTTGCTGCTTATCATCATCATCATCATCATCATCATCACCAGCACCACCACCTTTGAGTAGTATTAACAAAAGGATAGTCATAGATAATGTACAAAAGAATTGCCACTCTCTTTCAATACTGTACACATACACAGACACATACACAGACACGCACACAGAAAGAAAAATGGAAAAAATAAGTTACAAGACATTTTTTCTATTCATTTTTCCTTTCACATGGGAGCAAATAATGAAATGCCATCTCTACATTGCCTAACCCAAACCTCTGTCTCCCATTACATCAATACATGGAAAATTACAGAAAGAAGGAAAAAAAATGTGGACTGACTTAAGAAACCCATTTTACTCAACTATTAAATAGGAAAAATCATGAAACATAATCTCTAATGTTACCTAACCCATATCTATGCCTCCTCATCATATTAATGAATGGAAAATTGTAAAAATATATATATAGATTGACTTCAGAAATTCATTTTTCCTTACTTTTTAAATGGGGAAGAAATAACTACATTCTGACTCCATAATAACCTTTCCCATACCTCTCTCCCCATTACACTAATAAATGGAAAATTGTAAAAATTATGAAGGTTAATTTTAATCCATTTTTTCTCTTCTTTTATTTAAATGGGAACAAATCATTAAACCCATATAGGTCTCCCCATTGCTATTACTACACTACAACATTTCCTTCTCTCTCTTCACCCATTACATTACATAAATCCTATTTCAACCATTAATTAACCCACATACTATTACTATTATGTACTACACAACAGCCTTTCTCTCTCTCTCTCTCTCTCTCTCTCTCTCTCTCTCTCTCTCTCTCTACATTAAACATTCCATTCATTCCCCCTTCACTCTCTCTTACCATTACCTCTCTCTCTCTCTCTCTCCATTCTTCCCTTACATTAACTCCTCCATTCATTCTCATCTTACCATTTCTCTCCTCTTCCCCTCACCATTACATCCCCCTCCCTCTCTCCCTCTCTCCTCTTCCCTCCTCTATCCATTCATTCTACTTCCATCCTCACCTAACCTAACCAAACCTTGTCCCTCAGCTAACCCAGAGAGAGAGAGAGAGAGAGAGAATTACACAAGGGTAGGTAGAGAATCTTAAAGAAAGATGTAATAAAGACGTGTGGAGAGAGAGAGAGAGAGAGAGAGAGAGAGAGAGAGAGAGAGAGAGAGAGAGGTGGGTGTGTGCGTGAGTTTGTTGGTGCCAAGTGTGTGGGTGTTGAGCGCGGGCTGTGATTGGTCCTGGGGCCTGCCAATCCCCTTGCAGCCAGCCATTGAGCGAGCCCCACACGCCACCAAGAACCAGTTACCCCTCGTCCCCTGCTCTCTCTCTCTCTCTCTCTCTCTCTCTCTCTCTCTCTCTCTCTCTCTCTCTCTC
>CM035193.1:14120722-14138825 GCA_020233015.1 Callinectes sapidus
AGAGAGAGAGAGAGAGAGAGAGAGAGAGAGAGAGAGAGAGAGAGAGAGAGTACAGAAATTCGAGCAGAGACGAAAAATATACGTTTACATTTTCCCGCTTCAGGTAAACGGCTAACATCACAAGTCCTTCCTCCCACACATTTTACAGAGCCCCCAATTAACCACCTGGGAACAGCACGATTACCTGCACAGAGTCCCCACAGGTGCCGGCAATATTAGAGCCATGAGGTAAGGGCGCAGGTAGTGAAGCAAGCGGGGAGTGAGGAAGAGTAAGGGAGTGAAGAAGGGAGGGAGTCAATAATGAACTTTAAGGAGAGAAAGAGTGGAAGTAAGAAAAAGGTGTGTCACAGGTAAGAAAGACACTGCTGAGTCAATAAAGTTTAATATTTAATGTTCTGAGAGGTATATGCAGTCGAGTAATAAAAAAAGATACATTATTTTCTCCTATATCATTTCCCCCATGCAATAGTTCGATGTAATACACTATCACTTGCAATATCCCTACCATTATCAATCATTTACCCGAATTTCACAGCAAAACGCCTATTTTCTTAGACATCACAGCTTTCCTTTGACAATCGGCGTCTCCTACAGCTCTCCTAGCATTACACAAACAAGAGAATGCCTGGAATCGAAAACAGACGCCGCCTACCACCAGTGAAGTGGCGGCCCGTTAAGAAGATTCAAACACAACACAGCGGCGCCCCTTGCAGCATTACCCAACCTCTTCTAAAAACCAGCTATGATCTTGATTTTGTCACATTAAGAACACTGGAAGAAGATATTCGATTCGGGAATGATTGATTGGCTACGTAGACGAAAATATCTTAAGGTCATGGAAGTGCATTTGAGATTCTGTAAAGGGTACTGGAACTGGATCAGGTAGGTTTTACTAGAAGTATCTGAAGTTATGGTGGAAGCGGTATTAGTGGTGGTCTTTTCAATATAATAACAATTTCAAGACAGGGCGAATCTCGAACAGTGACTTACGGCTCCATAACTTATTCGTTATTCGTGTAGACAACCTTAATAAACAAGTGTATTACTGTAGGTGTATGGTCGCAGAGAGAGAGAGAGAGAGAGAGAGAGAGAGAGAGAGAGAGAGAGAGAGAGAGAGAGAGGACGCATTGAGATCACTCAACTTTTCCTTATCTCTCTCTCATGTCATCTTTACTTCACCTCCTCCCCTTCCTTCCCTCCACCGACCACCACCACCACACCACCAATCCCCCGAAGAATCAGGCGCTCAGGTAACAATGCATAAAGTTGAACAGCCCAACGAGTGAGTCATTTCTTGCTTAAAACATCAAAAGGCTCACCTGAGATAGGTTGGGATTGTTGGCTATTAACTCCAAGAGGTGAGCTGACTCCACCAGAGAGGCGTAAAACAGCAGCCCCACCGCCAGTAGGAGCTTTCTCGTCATTTTGCTTCGCTAATTTTGCCGAGGAACACTCACGAAGCCTTAAGGGAAATATCTCGTAGCCTCCACCTCAAGATCTCATGCCATACTGCGCTCGGGAAAACGCGACTAGTCTTCCCCGCCCAGTAAGAGTCTCCATACACCTCCACTACCTCCAATTCTACCTGCCCACAAAGCTACTAGTACTTCTTGTCAGTGCTCTCAACATGAATGGACTAGTAAAGGATGTGTTATGTGAGTATTCTGTGCTATATGAGTTAAAAAGCACCGTATATTTATCCAGATATTCCCTTCTTCACGTAGGCCGACTTTACTATGACGTTAGAGGGAGTCTGGCCAATGGTTGAAGAGAAGCACTCTGACGTTATATAAGAAAACCTATGATGCTACGCTGAAAGGGATGACTAAGGTAAAATACCCCCGAGCCTCAGTTTATTCATTCCAATATTGTCACGAGGGAATTAAAGCCACTGGATGACCTGGATTCTGAACAGTATATAGAGCAGCCTTCCAGGATTACCACTGACTAGTTCAGGCAGTAGAGTTAACCTTGGACTTCCTATCATGCATCTAATTTTGTTAAAGACACCCGGCTTTACTTTCTAGGTTGTGACCGGCAAATTTAATGAGGATCACACCGAGGACTGTTATGGATCTCTACCACGCCTCGCCACAGACTCGATGCTATTGAATGTGAATTGTAGCACCTTTAGGTTTGGGGGAACTATTTGATTACTGGCGTGTAGGCTATTATTGAGTGCCAGTGAAGCTTTAAGCATCACTCATCCATTCCTTCGGTCTTGATGAGAATGGGTTACTGCAGGACCAACACAGCAGCTTCGGAGTGGTGCGTGGGAATGCGACTGCCTGTGAACTTAATATACGGCGTTGCCCCCCTCCCTCCCCACACACACCAGGTTTGGCTCCATGTACGTGTACTCGTACTTAATTAAGTACACATTGCCATGTCGTCTTCGTATTAGTACTCGGGTTTAAGATTTCCATAGTACTTGTAATCGGACTCGGACTTTAAGTACTCACAGTTTTACGAATACACTGTCGAATACAATAACATCCAACGTCAAGTGTTGGGTGGTGTCTGATATGTGTTACCCATTCAATAATCCTTCACCTTACCACTCTGAAAATAGATAGGTAAATAAGTAAAAACTAAAAATCAAGTCAACAGTTTTCTTTGTTTTTCAATCAAGTGTTATGGGATCAATTATTTTCAAACTCCACGTTAATGAATTCAAGCATCTAGTTATTTTATACCTTGATGAAAACTGCAGGTTCTTATGAGGATTATTTTCAAATAAAGCAAAGAATAATAAATATGAGATGCAAGAGATAGAATTCAGCTATCGATTTACAGACTAGAACTATTACTTTCATACTTACCTGTACACTTTTCTCTTTTTACTGAGACATGATATGAAAAAAGTGCTAGTTGAGTCACCAGTTTTGACACTCGCCCTCTTTACCAGCATGGATTAGTCCATTCCGCTTCCAATCATCAAATGGTTTAAGAGACTACACACATACCACAACCATTAAACACTACTACCATTCAGTTGACTTCCAACCATCCCTTAACATACGTAAGAATGATTAAGAGACACTACGAGAATAATCAGGTCAGTTTATTCTACAAAAAGGAGATGGACAGCTAGAATATCTGACAATAATTACAACACACTATTTGTACCGGTAACCAAGGTGTATACCACTGACACCGCTCACTAATGCAGTGATGACGCCTCACAATAAATTAAGGACCCTTTCTCTTACACTTACTGGAAAATACACGTCACTTCCACCTACACTTCCTTGTACAGTTTCATGCCAATTTTAATACAGTGCACGTGTAATTTTGCTGCGGTTACTGTACCTCTGCATTCTCCCATTTCTTTTCTTATTTATTTATTCTTTTTTAATTTACGACAAGAGCAAATACATGATAATGATGAAATGGTAATGATAATAATAGCAACAATGATGATTTACATTCAGCTCCTTTTTCTTTCTGAACATGAAATATTGAAAACAGAAAAAAGACGAAAGGAATATGAAAAATGTGTGTGTACATAGTATTACATGAAGTTCTTGGATGATGGTAACTCAACTCTAAGCAATGGTCCATTTTAGTTAATTCTCTCTCTCTCTCTCACACACACACACACACACACACACACACACACACACACACACACACATTCAAAACAAATCTCTGTATTACTTATACCAGCAGGTTGTAAAAGATGAGAGATGGATTATTGCAGAGCTAGGAAATATTTAGAGAACTTCAATGTATATATACAAAACTAGTAGTAGTAGTAGTAGTAGTAGTAGTTGTAGTAGTAGTAGTAGTAGTAGTAGTAGTAATAATAATAATAATAATAATAATAATAATAATAATAATTATAATAATAATAATAATAATAATAATAATAATAATAATAATAATAATAATAATAATAATAATAAATAACAGATTCCTGAGAATAAAAATAAGTATATATACCTTTTGACAAACCAATCCACATTATTGCTGCTTTCATCAATCACTCAATGCCAACACTTTCATGTAAGGAGAATAGGAGCATTAACCAACAATGTGTATGTTTGATTGATTCCTTCCTTTCAATTCACTAAAGAAGAGCAAATGGTAATGGAATAATAGATTAGCTAGCATTCAGTTACTTAGATAATGAAGGACTTGGTAACATGGCTCACTATGGAGTTCTGTATTCACACATACTCTCTTTCTCTCTCAACATACTGCAGACTAAAGTTTGTCAAAATTTATGAAAGATTACACTGACCAATAAGAAAAGAGCAAAGGAACTGCTCTGAGGAATGCAACATGTAATCTTTCCCTTCACACACATACACACACACACACAATCATCTTTGCCACATTTTAAGCACTCTGTGAAGACCAGAATGAAGCAGTCACCAAGACATTCATACTAGAAGTAACTAAGTCACTGTTACATCATAAATTATTATACATTTCAACATGCATCTTCAGAAATAGTTAATATGGGAAGAAATTAATTGCCTTTCCTAACCAACAACCTAAGTAGCTAGTTGTTGGTAATTCCTATTGTAAAAATAGGGGATTACAAATACATTCATTATATAACAAGGACATATTTTGAAGCAGATTATACCAAATAATTACAAGGAACACACGTTGCATTACGAGTAGGGTGACATTTCTCAAAGGGCTTTAGGAGGCAAGTCACATCATGAGAACCATGAGAACCATATAAAAAATATAAAATTCTTGAGGACACACTCCAAATTTGTGGAGGTATTAAATAAGAGAGTTCAGGCATTGCACCCGACACTAGCACGCATTTAGCACCAAAAGACCGTCTGCACCTAGTGTGTTTGACATGAACACACCTCAAGCCCACACACCAGAGTTCATACATGGGAGATGACAGCAAAGGGGTCAAAGGATGAACAGGGAGCTCAAGCTTGATTCTCAAACTGTTTCCATACAAATTCTGGCTTTGCTTGTTATACTTCAGGAAGATATTGCAAGTAATGCCATTATAGTACTCCATGTCACCAGAAATAAATGACAGAGGCACGCTAAGTGAAATTACAACTTTTCTTTGCATTTTTACTTCTAAAGTGAGAAAAACAAAGATGCTTTGTCTTAGATACCTCTCCTCAGTAAAGATCCAAACTTGTTGAATAGATGCAATATTATTTTATGAACGTACAAACATATTAATAGTAGTACTCTTACCAAATATATCACAATCCTATGTCATCATTCAAGAAGACAAAAAAAGTACAACCAATTTCTTTGCTTGAAAGCAGTGAGACCATCACTTAGACTCCTCATTATGCTAGTAAAGCAAAATGACTTATGCATAAAATGCAATTCATCAAGTTAATTTTAAAATGATGAGTAAATTTAAGGGGCAAAGTGTAGGAGACAACCTAAGAGTGGGGTATGTGATTTCAATGAATATGATTTGCACTAAGATTTGGAAAGGATGGAACAGCATTTTGTCATGGAGAGCACACTTTCAAAAGAGAAATTTTGTAAATTTTTGATAAGAAAAGTGATTAAAGTGGAATAAAACGAAAGTTTAATATACATGTCAAAGAAACTGCTTGTAATAATTCTGAGTATGTAACTAAGATGTCCTTTGTGGAGGCATTAGCCTGAACTGTTACACAGATTGATCACAAAAATTACAACTAATGTCGTCAAACCTCATCTGGCTATTGGTAATTTGTGAGTAATTTTCAGACGTTAGTTTTAAAGAAGCTTGTGAAAAAGCTTGTTGATGTGGTTCATGTCTAACACAATTCATAAATTGTTAGGGTACCCATGAGAAAAGGCAACAACAATAGTTGTACTGAACCAAACAATGAGACACATTCTTGAAATTAAACTCTTGTGTGCTATACATGAAATATATGACTTTGGCCTGTATGCATAAATGTGTAAAAACATATGAGGCTGATTCAAGGAAGAAACTCCATATTTTCTATGTATGTAAAAGTGACTGAAATCTTGTGAAGTACAATAATGCAATACAAATGTGTAAAAAAGGACTTACACAAACACATGAGCAAACATACATACATGTACATATGTGTGCACATGCACACATGAGTGCACATGCACATGCACACACACACACACATACACACCTAAAAAGAAGAAAGAATGCTATGACATGTCCAGCATATTCATATCAAAGCCACAAGAACAACTAACTTAGAGAAAAATAAAAAGAATACAACTCCTTTCCATCTGTAAAAAGTGAGATTTGGTCAGGCAACGCTTCACCAGAGCACAATAAGAGTTCATATTTACAGTAAATTGAGAGCAGCTGCAGCTGTGACAAGACAGGAAAGCGTGGACTCAAGACTAAGGTTCTCAGTGCTGGCCATCACCTGATATTGTACCAGTGTTCATTGCCTGTGGTGCACCAAAGGGAGGGATTGTGTGGACAGCAGTCTTTTACAGTTGCATAAGGAGTCCCATTATCACTGAAATGGCAATTACTCCATTAGGACAAGCTAACATCCACTGAGAACCAGTACTCAAGACTGCTTAGTGAGGGCATAGACAGCAAGGAAAGCTACATTCCCCTACTAGGGTCTGTCTTGCAGCCCCGCTCAGCTAGATATCTAATAAAGCTACTGTCAACTATAAGTGAGAATCACACATAAAAAACTAATTCTAGAATCTCATTCGTCATCCTCAAGCTGCAGATCAGAACACCAGAGACAGGACAAACCCTGCAGACCTTCCCTTGGAGATTTATAAATATTCAAATTTCGAGCATTAAATCTTTGGGTTAAAACAGGTTATTGGTATCACAGAAGAATTGTACCTCTTTTAAAATTTAACAAATATTTTTAAAGATTATCACACTAAAATACAAGAGACAGTATCTCAGCATCAAACTGAAATATGCCCATCTGATTTAAAACTTCTTAAATCAGAGCCAAATTAGAAGTAATATCAGATATATTTTCAAGAACACATGATCTTTGATAAAGTCTTCAAGATTTAAACTTATACAAGAAGAGATATATTCTCTAAGTAGTTCACATTCAGCAGAAATCAAGTGCTTGAACAAAATAAAGAAATAAAGTTTGCTTTCCAGAAAGACAGACAAGAGGTGCTAAAGGTCTGAGAGAAGGTTGGCTGCCTTAACCTCGATTTGCAACTGGAATGAAATGAAGCTAAGAACTGGGTGATTACAGCACAGGTCAGCACTCACTGGGGGTTGTGCCATGCATTATGGTACAACCATAATTAGAAGTCAAGTAACTTTCAGCACTCACTTCCACTGTGGGTTGCATTTTCTGGGAATCTTATATCCTCTTATCTGCTAACATCATATATAAAACCTCATATATGATGGATTCTAAGCAGATCAACGGACAAGACTAAGAACTCAAAATACAGGCACATGGAAAGCAGTGTTACATGACTTCTTACCACAACTGTACCAAAGAGTGGCCACCCATGCCTCACTAGCCATCCCACCTCATGAGTTTTTCCTCTGTGGTGATGGGAATGACCAAGACACACTGTATCCAGCCACCACTTAACTATGGAGGGTTTGTATTGCTCATCGTTCCTTGCATCCAGTAAATAATTTAAATAGTATAAAAATAAACACACTTATCACAATTCATAATAGTAAAAACAATCTCGGGATCCTTTCTTTCCACAGTGGCAGGCTCAATAGCATAGCCATTAATGTGAACAGCTTTCCTGTGTGTGGATTTGAGTGATGCAGAGTCCAAAATGCAACCATGAGACACATACAACTTCACTGCTGACAATTTCAATCTTGCTTTTCTGTTCTGTGTCTTTAAAGTCTGAGCATTTGGGATTCTGAGCAACACATTAATCCAACACCAAACACAAGAAGTTTGTGCCATAATGATTTCATGTAGAATTCTATGTATAGTGTTTGTTGAAGATTTGTATACAGTGCAGATTTCTTAATGCTTGTAATATCAATTTTGAAACACTACAAGAAAATCTACTTCTTGCTACTTCTTGAATTTCAGATATGACTACAATTTTCAATTGTCATCACATGGCAACTACAATAAAGTTCAATGACACTGAGGTGCCAATGACAGGAACACAGCACTTGTCTCATTCTCTAACTCCTGTTTCACATGAAACAAAATCCATTGTCATCAAATAATGAGTATTCTTAAGAAAACAAAGTAAAATAAAATTAAATACCTTCCACACTCTTACCAAAATGACAAAAACAGGTAAAGAACTAGCAAGGTTTCCTGTCACTCTTAGCAAAAATGAGCTTCGGAGAGGATAAGTTCTCTTCTTCAGATGAACTATCGTCCTCAGAGAGCGAAGAGGTGTCATTGGAGAAGCTACTGACGGAGGAGGCTGGGGAGTTGGAAAAGTTACTTTGTGGTGAGCGGTTACTGAAACCACTGTCTGCCTCTGCAGTGGTTGAGAAGGGATTAATAAGAGGTACTGCTGAGGTTATGGAATCTTCTTCATCTTCCGTCTGGCTTGTCTCCACATTCATGTTCACATCTGTTTGTTGTGTTGAAACGGACATGATGCCCTGGGACCCCGGCACCACAACCTGGAAAAGTAACCTGTGTGAGAATCTGTCTCTTTCTATTCTATTGCACTTCACTCATATAATAAATGTGAGGAAAGATGACCTGAGTGTGTGCATGTTGCTTTCCATCATATCCTATTGCATTTCATTTGTGTAACTTGAGAAGATGACATAAGCAATTGCCAGACTTACCTCATATAATTGTGCTCCAGACCGGATATTCTCCAGAATGTGGCTGTTCTCAGGATTTGAGAGAACAGACAGAACAAATTTCTTGGTTTGCTTCTGAAGGTCCTCAATCTCTCGCTGCAGCTGTTGGTTCTTCCTGAGGAGGTCTGCAGTCTTCATGGTGATGTCTAAAAGCCCAGACTGCCGTAGAGCCTGAGAAATGGGAAGCGAATGAGTGACAAAAGAGGTTGCCTTTAGTTTGATCCAATACTAGACCAGGTAACATATTGATAAGTACATGAATGATAAGATTTTAATAGATGTACTTCTACTGCCCCACACTTTCAAAACAAACATAGTAGTGGTCGTAATATGTAAATAATAAATAAAAAATCATGTCACAATATATATAAAGAAAGGAACTTCTATATACTATTCCTATTATGTCATTCTTCCAAAACAAACATAATGAGGAGTGAAAAGTATGCAACAAGCAGAAAAAATAATAAAATTAAACCCCCAATAGCAAGAAAAAATAGAATCAAAGATTAACCAATAACCTAACCAAGACAACATGAACTTAACCAATAAAAAAACAAGACAACTTAAGAGTATGTAGTCAGCATAAAACTAAAATAAAAGCCCCCATACCTCTGCTGTCCTCAGGAACCTCTTTCTTCTGGAAGTGTAGGACTCTTTGCTTTTACTATCACTGTCACTTTCTGGCGAAGGTGATCTCTCCACACGCGCTCTCTTGCTGATCTCCTTATTGCTGGTGCTGAGGTCTGGAGAGGGTGAGGAGGGAGGGTTTTCTAACGCAGGACTGAGAGGTTGTGGGGAGGTGTCTTGAGTGATCTCTGACAGTCTCCTCTTGATGTCCTGCTGGCCTGTGCTGGAGGACACCACTGGCTCCTGAAATAATGGGGACATTAATTGTTACTCTGCCACTTCATTTCTCTTCTCATTATAGATAGTATTTTAAGTATTTCTAGAGTTTATTTTATTATCAAGTTACAAATTAGTCTGCTGGTGTGTCTCAAAAACAAAAATAGTATAATGAATCTATAAAATGCCAGAATCTACACAAGATAATAAGAAACTTTCCACAGTCCACGTTAAGAGTTTTGTAACCATTCATTCCGACTTCCACGAGTGACATAATATTTTGACTTTTCGATTCAATAATACTGCGTTTTATTTGTGTCTAACCTTTTCTCTTCCTTACGTGACTTTCCTCTCACTGAAAGCGCGTAAAATAAAATTCGTTCCATACATCCAATTCCCTTGCTGGACCAACCCACCTACGCTTCATGTTGAGTAATATTTTAACATTTCTCCTGCAATTTCCCCTTATACACGAACTTTCTTTTCTCATTCACGTTCCTATAAGTACATTTACCTCATTTATTTTTTCCTTTCTCATTCACGTTTCTATTAGTATATCTACCTCATCTATTTTTTCCCTAAGTCAACATACCCACTTACAGTCTCCTTAGTAAAGTTCACGGTGTGTTTAATCTTACAATTTTCGCCATTTGGACTTCCACTCTTCACTCCAGCTGACTTAAGAGTACACACTTCATTCACAACCTTCCCTGAATAACTCCACCATTCCCAACTCTATACAATATTACAGCAAGCTTTAACATACCATGCACTACTGCTCCTCACTCGATCACCATTCAACAGTGTATATATGGTCACCTCCCATTCATTCCCTTCTCTAAGTCCCTCACATTCATCCTCCTACGTAATGTTATATCGAGATAACTACATTTCCCTGCGTAGTATTCCCGGCACCCCCTCTGACAACTCCCTTCCCCTCCGCCTGAAATGGCAACACTGATCCTTCCCACGACGCAGAGGGCCAGGCTAACCGAAGTTCCCCTTTAATTTATAGTGTATTTTTGTATGCTTGCGCAATGGTCGACCCACCGCTTGTAGGAGGGAGGGGGGAATTACGAGAATTACGAAATAGCTGCGTAGGAGGAGGGTGGAGGAGGAGAAGGATGAAAGGAGAGGAAAGGAGAGAGATTGGAAGGCTGGAGACGCGACGCGGGGGACGGAGAATTTGATTATACCGCTTCTGTTTGTCTCTCCCTTCCTCTATTCCTGGAACTCCTCCACAATACCTATGGAAACACACACACGCACATCATGTTTGAATAAGATAACCAAGGTATTAATGTTCAGAAGGTTATTTTTTTCACGGATTGCAATAGAAGTTAATGGATTACTATACTCTCACCCAACCACACACACACACACACACACACACACACACCTTAAAGCACGCAACATGTGAAATTTAGCTCCAGGCATTGATTCTCTCTCTCTCTCTCTCTCTCTCTCTCTCTCTCTCTCTCTCTCTCTCTCTCTCTCTCTCTCTCTCAGGTACGCCAGATTACTGCACCACCACCACCACCACCATCAGCTCACAACTAATCAATGTTTTGGTGTTGCATGGACCCTTGAAATCCCTACCCTCCTCCCACAACGCGCCCCCTTAACACCGTGTCTTGCAGTCCATCCACGCTGAAGACACACTATCCACTACTCCATTCCTTGCCAGCTGATCTATGCTCCGTCATCCACCTCGCCACCTTGTCATCCAACCCCGTTAACCTCATCATTGTTATTTTATTGCTAAACATTTTCACTGAGTCATTCAGGTAGGCAGCTGTGTCTTGTAGTAGGTTAGGTTGTGTTGATTCGAATGTTATATACTTAATCACGTTCAGATTTAAATATTCCTTGTTTTCTTTTTCCCGCTCGTTTTTTTTTCTTTTCCTAATCTTCTAGAGTGGTAATAACAGTAATAGCTTCGTTTTATGTTGTTTATTTAATACTGCTAAAGTGCTGTAGTGGTATTCAATCGAATAGGACTTTTTTTTTTCCAATCTACCTTCTCGCAACTTATAATGAGTGTCAATCACTTATATGTACTTGCTGTTTCCCGTGTACTAATCACTTCCTCAATTTTATAATCTGAACCGTTTATAATAGGAAACAAGCCAATGACCATTATTGTACGGTAATTGTTGAAAACCGTTTACTTTCCAGCACAGTGCCAGCCACTCTGAATATTACTACACTACCTACAGAATTCTGTTGCGAACTAAGACACGACAGAGCAGATCTGAATGTCAATAAATGTATTTGTCTTTATGAAATCGAGCAGGTAACGTAACAGAACAGCTTTGCATCTCCATAAATGCGTTTGTCTTTATGAAACTGGACAGAGAACATTTGTATGGGACAGTAAGACTTGGCATGTGTGTGTGTGTGTGTGTGTGAGAGAGAGAGAGAGAGAGAGAGAGAGAGAGAGAGAGAGAGAGAGAGAGAGAGAGAGAGAGAGAGGCTGGGCAGTACAACTTTTTTTTTTTCATTAATCAACCTGAAAGCACTAATCTCATTTAAACGTAATAATCTCCCTTCCTGTTCCATGAGTAACTTGTTTACCGCAATAGTGAAACTGAGAGAGAGAGAGAGAGAGAGAGAGAGAGAGAGAGAGAGAGAGAGAGAGAGAGAGAGAGAGAGAGAGAGAGAGAGAGAGAGAGTATTATTATGATGATGACTACGATAATAATGACAGGTGTAGCATGTCTTCCTTTTCACGTGGCGCCAACAAGAGTGATGGTGACAGTAATGCCAGTTATTGCATTCCCAAACGTTCTACCTGCCAAGCAAGACTTCCGGGTCATCACAGCCCCGCCCCACACTGGTGCATCAAACATTACCTCAACTCCTCCCCTCACTTTCTCCTCCCCCTTCCTACTTCCTGACCATAGCACATATTCTGAAACACTTCTTTTTTTTTTTCTAATAGCTGCACTTCCACTATAGTTCAGTTAAAGCAGAACGTATTCTTAATAGTGGTTTTACGATTCTAAAGATAGATCAATAATATTTCTACATTATTTAGAGGAGAAACGCTCATAAGAATTCAGCTAATCATATTTATGGTTTTGAAAATAGTCTTGATGAGAGGGCAGACTGGTACCGGCCTTACTTGGGGGACTGCGTCATACTGCTGCTAGTGACGCCAAAATAAAGCAAATTCATCTTACGAAATACTCAACAGACAGTTAAATGAGAATGATAATTTAGGGATAAGCAATGTAAATATAATTTTGACGTTAATACATATACATGCAAAATTTCGTAAGCTCTATGGTTCCGGTGATAATGAATTACATAACGAGTTTCGTGGTCTGTAATGCAACACCGCAGACTCGTTTTTCTTTTATTTCTCTCTAGCTAACAACATGAACAAAATATTGAATTCCGTGCACATGTGAAAGTGAGGCACAAGACATCCCAAACCTTGCTAGGCATCGCAGGTTGGCAGAACAAAGACTTCCTGAGTTTCTCACCAGTAACTGATCAGTATAGCCAGCGCAGTGATTCCATCTGGTTACTTTCTATTCTAACAAGTAACTGACCTAGTATATTACCACTGGCTTTGCTCCATCCAGATCACCTTGTCCTCTTTCCTTAGAATATATTTTGAACACACCGACGCATTGGATAATCCACACAACCTTCACTGGAGCCGCCATAGCTGATAGCCTATACACGTGAAATGTATATACCAAGTAGATAGGAAACGAATCTTCGACCCAACACAAAGACGGAATCTACGGCATCACTAGCCGACTTGGAATCCAATAACTTATCTCAGATTCACACTTTCACTTTCCCTTCTTTCATCCTTCAATCATCACTCTCCTTCCTTTCCTCGTGCATCATAACTCTCAGACTCCCGAGTGTCTCCCTCCATAAAAAGGTATTCAACACTCCATCACAGACATAAAAGAGTATGAAAGGGGAGGGAATATGTGACCTGAATGAGTAAAACGCCCTGCAACCCCACTGCCGTGCCCTTGTCGAGTCTGAGAAGTGAAAGGCGACGAGGATGAAAACGCAAAAATACAAAAAATCAAAGACGCTCCTTATAAAGTTTCCGTTTACTAGTAACTACAAACACATCAATAGTTACGTAACGTGGAATCTGATGGCGGTAAAGAGCTAAGAAAAAGCGAAAACTCAAGAAAAGAACATAATTTCTTTAATGGTGCAAGAGTTCACCTTCACTACATGTCGCCACTCATGTCTGATGTGAGTCAGTTATGGGTGACACGGAGGATGAGTGTAATGAGTGTGTGGTTACAATACTATGAGTTATCGAGAGAGAGAGAGAGAGAGAGAGAGAGAGAGAGAGAGAGAGAGAGAGAGAGAGAGAGAGAGAGAGAGAGAGAGAGAGAGAGAGAGAGTTAAAATATAGAATCGATGCACAATATAAGTCCTCAAGCGTACCCAACTCAAAATCATTAATTTCAGGATAGCCAGACACATACAGTATAGCACTGCACCACCATCTGCACCTCACCACCTCATCTGGAACAATTTATGATAGCCTCAGCAGCGTCCCTCTCCTTCACCAACATAAGGCGGCTGAGTCATGGGAATCATACTAATTATTAACAGAGCAATACCGGACGAAAAGCTCTCGTATTTATGTAACATCTAGCGTGCCGCCAGCGTCAGGCAACTGCTAACGGGGTTTTTAGGGCAAGGGGGTGGGGGAACTGTGGTAAGTGCCTGACTGGGTGGGGCTAACAAATGGGGCCTCCTTCCCCTCCTCCAGACACGTGTAGCCGCATGCCAGTCCTCACCCTCATAGCCAACCTGCACGCTTTTGGCGCAGCAACTGGGGTCAACTCCATTCGGAATAAGTGCATACCTAGCTAATGTGGTACACGAAATCAGTACTACCTTGAAAGGAGAGTGAGTGAAGGCTACGGGAAGTGGAAGTGGAAGGTTTGCGTTCAGGAAGGGTTGGCAATACTGGCAAGTGACAGCACGTTTCCGTTCTGTAATCGGGAAAGAACTGTACTGAGACCAGGAATGCCAACACTGAATGAGTCATGGTATCATAAAGCAACAGTGAGACCTTGTTTTTATACGATTTAGCTTCAAAATATATACATTGGTGAAGTGAATTAATCCTCTTTTTACACTATATGCAAACTATTTTTTCTTTCTTTCATGACATAGGTACATCGACAAATTATAAATAAAAATCTTTGAATACGTAAGTTTGGGGCAATGTGCCTATAACATAACCAATTAATCTTTCCTTACCAAAGTTTGCATGACAGCATGAAAAAATTATGCACGTACGCACACACGCAAACACACACAAACAATACTCACGCATTTTTGCGCATTCCGTCATTGTATGTCGGATTCTCAACACTTGACACAACCAAATACCGAAATAGTACCAACATACAATTTTACCTAGATACCTCTAGTCGAATCATAATAAACTAAGCCCAAAGCTACCAACAAGGAAGGAGGAGTTAGTAACTTATAAAAAGAAGAAGAAGAAGAAAAAAAAAAAACTAATAATAGAGCAACAGAAAGATTGAAAAAGATCTCATTCAGCTGACTCAAAGACGTGCCCGAACTGAGAGGATAATGATCACAGCAACGTGGCAAGTTCATAAGGATCACCTCTATTCACTCTCACTGCATTCCCGTCGGTCAAGAAGCATCGAATGGTACCGTCAAGTTACACAAGGGCACGACTGTCCCATCCGCAGCCGAGTAAAGGGAAAAGGTGCAATGGTGACTCACTCTCACGGCAAAAAGACGAAGGTGAAAGAGAGTGAATGGAGTGTATGTTCAGAAGTCTTAAGGGAGGAACTTGGTTGAAGGAAGATAGGAAAAAAAAAAACGGGATGGGGAGGGAGAGAGAGAGAGAGAGAGAGAGAGAGAGAGAGAGAGAGAGAGAGAGAGAGAGAGAGAGAGAGAGAGAGAGAGAGAGAGAGAGTGTGTGTGTTTTCCGAATGGGACAAAAAATATTTATGCAAGTTAAGAAAATGGTCACATCATGTAATAAGTATATATACTATTTCAACTTGTCCCGCTGTAAAGTGCTGATATTCAAAGCGGGATGAAAAAAAGTATATTCACAAGTGAATAAATGTAAATAAATAGCAAGGGATGAAAAGAAGACTAAACTGAATAAAAAAAAGCGAGTAGAAAAAACCTTGTGAGATAAAGAATAAAAAAATCTTGGGTAACTCGAATTTTGAGGCAAGATACCTAACCTTGGGTCACTTCTGCGCTAACAATGCGTCCACCTCTCAAATAGCAAACTTTCATTAGAGCAGCTAAGTTTAAGCCTTTCCAGCACTTCAGGTTTGTGGAACGCACATTCCACCTGTCTGAAAATTGATTTGCTGCTTCAAGGACACCTGCAGGGCCTGACCCATCACGGAACCGACAGAACTTGAGAGAGAGAGAGAGAGAGAGAGAGAGAGAGAGAGAGAGAGAGAGAGAGAGAGAGAGAGAGAGAGAGAGAGAGAGAGAGAGAGAGAGAGAGAGAGAGAGAGAGAGAGAGAGAGAGAGAGAGATTTCAGAAATAACCATGATGATGAACACAATAATAAACTTCCATAAAACGTCAGACACACTATAAATGAATAAAACTGTACAACTTTAAATCATTTGAAAAAAAAAAAAAAAAAAAAAAAATCACTGTACTCATCTGAAATAAAAATACATAATCCTTTACAGCTTCACTTCCTTTCCACAGCAATCAGTAAGATGGAATTCAATATGACTAATGATTCGCCCAGTCACGTTACCTACCACGACTCAAGACTGAAATAAGCTGCACTCTCGCTTTCATATGTACGTCTATGAACCCTATGATTCATTTCCTGATGAAGATTACATCAGGAAAGTGGGTCCATAGTTCTATTCTAGTCAACAGAATACCTTACAGATTGAGACAGCTTTATGGGCAGAGATGATAGCTAAGGTTAGGTTAACTACCATATATGAATAATAACTGGAAGCCATCACGTGTAGGCCTACTGTCTTCCTGCAACTATCTTAATGTTCTTATGCCAGTACTTACCTACATAAATGCGCGTCCCTTTTGGTTCCTTAAAGTACCTAAGTAATGGACATCTTCCCATCACATATAAATTCTATGGCTGACCGAGCTTCACATATATAATTCACGTAAAACTTGAGGCAAAATAAAGATGAGTATTTGTTTGGAAACCCCTCCCAACACCATTAACAGAAAATGTTTTCAATGTATTTATAATAGATTTCTACTAAAGAAATGTGGATGGAGATTGTGGATCATGGCACGAACTATCGAAGTGAAAGTGAAAACCATCCATTCTATAAACTAAACAAGAAACGTGAGAAACAACACTTGTGTAGAGTGAAGACATGAACACATGGAGACAACAAATAGCAAACTCATCTGAACAAGATACCAGTGACAGATAAATACCTCCTATTGGAAAATTAGAAGATCCTGGGACAATCCTAACCCAAAGTATATGTAAGGAGAATAACTGCGGGAAGGAAATGGAATATCTTACCTTCTTAGCGATGGGTTCCGTGTCACACAGACTGGTGGCATACATCTCCACCACTTCATGCACCCCCACGCCCATTTTCGGGGCCTGGGGAAGCTTGGTCATGGGAAGAGGCGTCTTGGATGAGGGTGGGGAAAGATTTCTGACTCCAATTATAGGCGGTTCTTTCCTCTACCGCCGCCGCCACCGCCGTCGCCACAGCACCAAAAGAACTTGGGGTGTGACAAGCAGGGAAGTCAGGTACACAGGTCCAGTACAAGATTTCACCACTCTTTTCAGCTCATGGCTCTAGGTAGAAACTCACTCAGATTCACCACACTTCTTGCATATTGTCTAGCTGATGATAAGCACTGATGCACCCGCTCTTGTCCTTTGTTTAGCACAGTTTTTGTATCTTCTAGGGTGCGGCTTGGGTGTGAATGTGGTGCTGTCACTTCAGGAGGCCAGACACAACACCTGCTGGGCGGAAGGCGTTATATGTAACCTTTTTCCGCCCAAATTTCATAACTCAGTCCAATACAAGAGCCTAGTGAAATCCATGGGGCTGCTTAACATTCACTCTAATATCCACTTTTTCGGCTGCACACTTCTCTTCCTCACACAAAGGTCTCACATCTGTCTAACAGCCGTGTCATATATGGTGTGGCTATGTAACACTGCCACCCCTTCTTCTTGTCAGCTGGGGAGATACTGGTTGGTAAATATAATGGTTGAGTCTGTTCCACCACCACCAGCCACCGCCGGCAGCGTAACTCGGGAAAACATATCGTACGATGCTGCCACTCCTCCCAGACCAATAGTATTATCTTTTACAATCAATGTTAGTTTTACAACTTCTAAGTATTTCTTATTCTACGTGCGAGTGTAATACCCCTGACCTCATCCTGTGGTAAGGTAAGTAGCTTCCTTTTCCACCATCATCGACGCTGGGATGGAAAAATTCTCTCTCTCTCTCTCTCTCTCTCTCTCTCTCTCTCTCTCTCTCTCTCTCTCTCTC
>CM035193.1:14192711-14204528 GCA_020233015.1 Callinectes sapidus
TAGTCTATTATATTCTTGTTAGTATTATCACACAAGACTCTTGAAATTTTCTTTAACCTCTTCAGTACTGAGATGCAATTTTACATTTATTCTGCTTATTATTTGTGGATTTTATACAGCTTCAGAAACTCACGTGGGTATTGAAATAATAAGAAATCTAGCCATTAAATTTCTGACCCCCAGAGACCCTTTCCAATGTCAATAAAATCGTCTAATTACACCGAAAACTCGCGGTTAAAAATATGACCGAGTACTGAATGGGTTAACTCTTTTTACAATATATGGAAATAGATAAGAAGTAATTACTAGTGCATTCCTTCATCATTACCATTTTCTCTCCATCTATACTCATTCATAATCCCAACTTAGCACGCATCTACACTTTCTATTTAAACAGTTCTAAAGCAAATTTCACTCTCTAATCCTTCTCTCTTCAATATTTTTCCTTTCTCCTATATTTCATTTTACCTTTTCATCTACTATGGCAAATGCAGTGTGGTAAGGATATGAAGGAATAATCTATGAAATCCAATGCAACCTTCAAAATTCTGTGCTTATTTATATGAATCCTATCACTTTTGACTTACTCCTATACTTGTGACCTCCAATTTTCTAGTTATTCTACTTGCAATACCAGAGTTTGTGTAATATGGTGAAATTCTAGTAGGAACCTAAGGGATTATCACTTGAAATCCATGTTTAGCTTTAAATCCGCTGCTTGTTAACACGAATTCCATCACATCACATCTCTCTCTCTCTCTCTCTCTCTCTCTCTCTCTCTCTCTCTCTCTCTCTCTCTCTCTCTCTCTCTCTCTCTCTCTCTCCTATCAAACTGCCACTGAAAGCATTACATCATTAGTTGTAAGCAAACAATTACATCTCAGTGGCTAATCTGTAATCTTGTACTTATGTTAGGCCATACTTTGCCCTCTTGTACTAATGACCCAGCCACTCCTAGACTCAACAGAGGATTGGGAACTCGATTACCAGGAAACGAGATAAAAAGGAGAGCCGAGTGTAAATATGCAGCTTACCAACGAACATTGCAATTCAGCGTAATGAGTGCAGGTATTAAAGGTGACTGATTGAGTGTGTGTGTGTGTGTGTGTGTGTGTGTGTGTGTGTGTGTGTGTGTGTGTGTGTGTGTGTGTGTGTGTGTGTGTGTGTGTGTGTGCAGGCTTGATAGTTTGCGGAATAAATTTACTGAAATAAAAAATTCTGCTAAATGAAAAGTGAAAATGATTAATACTGGTGCATATTGAATGTTTTAATTTCTTACGTTCCAATGATTCGTCAAGCAAGACTGTCTGTTGCACGAATTAACGTAACGCTCGCCTGTGGAATGAGAAGAACACGTACAACCTTCACCATTCGATCATTCTCCATTGCAAAGTACTGATTTCTCTTCAATTATGTAACAGACGAAACCAAAAAAAGGAAGGAAATGAGAGGTGAAATCCTTCAAGATGGAAAAAATCGGCAAAGTGGAATTCCATGGATTTCTAACGCCAAGTCTTGTAATTTTCGTGCCCTTATGTCTGATGTCACCCCGCCATTCTTGAGTTAGTTGACCGATTTCTCATTTATTTAATAGAGTGTCTTGTTTTTCATGATTTAGATATTTGACTAGCTTTCTTTTCTCTTTAAGCTTTTATATCATTAGATTTTTTTGTTGAAAGAGGTATTCCAAAGTTGTTTTTATCATTTCGCTGCACTGTTTATCTTGTTTTTATAGGATGCTTTATTTCTTTGGATCTTTTTACGTAAGAAGGGTCTAGCCAAAGGGAAAAGAACAAAGTGTGTTTAAAAAAGGGTCACGGAAGTATTTTCTCCTTGTATCTATTTTTTTTTACTCATAAGTTTTTACCGTTAATAATCATACGAGACTAGATAATTGAGCACCCTCACACGATATAATTGAGGAAAGTATAACAAGAGATACTTAAAAACTTAAAAAAACTTCAGTGTCCAATTATTCTCACTGCTGTATACCGGGTCTTTGAAAATAACTAACCTCTAAACTTGAGAAAGATGACTCTACAAGGTCTAAGATGAAGGCAAAGCAATCAAAAGGTTTAAAGATGAATGATTACTGTCTTTCTTCTGAATTAACACTGTCATCTTTTTCTTTTTTCGAGTTCAAGAGCGTTTCTAAACTTTTCATCTTTTTTCCCTCTCACGACACTCTTATTGTACTCTCCATTTTCTTAGTCTTTTCTTCAACATGTCACTTCCTCACTAAAACTTTCCCTGGTGTCTCCTGTACTGCCTTTGATGCCGTCCCGCCGCCAGCCAGCCAACCAGCCAGCCAACCAGCCAGCCAGCCAGCCAGGGCAGCGGGAGGAGTAGCCTTTTCACGGACATGGGCTGTAATTTTTGAGTTTGCATTTTGTATTTGGCGCAAGACACGTCGCCAGAAATACCAGACCTTGAAAGCCGCTGGACGTTGGCCATTTTAGCATTTCCGTATCTCTTCCATTGCAGCGCCTTGATGTCTTATTCCTACTTAGCATTCTCTTGACCTATTTCAATGCAGCTCTTCCTTCACTTGAGTCTTTCACATTTTTCTTTTTACCTGCATTTCTCCCCCCCCCCCTCTCTCTCTCTCTCTCTCTCTCTCTCTTCATTTTTCCCCCTTGTCTGGTCGCCTCATTTTTCGCAACGCTGCTCTTCGCGTCCTCTCCAAACAAAGGAATATGTAACTCTTGTCTCCAGGGTTCGAGAATTTGGATACTGCTTGAAAAGAATGACCTGTACTGATTTTTCTTTAAATTTTCACCTGTGCGTTTCTAGATCATGCTGGGGAGGACATGATGAGCAAAATAGATAAAAAATAAACAAATAAAGAGGGAAAGTGATAATAAGATGTTGTGTTTTTTTACAGAGATATTTGTACATATATTAAGAGAAATGTTCAAACAATAAACCTTGAACATGAAAAGGTCAACATGAAAATCGCCACACACCTGACCTTTTCCTGAATTTTGATGAAAGAAAAGCAATCCTACGTGACCTTAAGAAGTGACCCTAAGAAGTCCACCCAGAAGGCTTCTATTAACCAAATTGTCATTAACCCCTTCAGAACTGGGACACATTTTTACCATCAGTTTTGTGTATGATGAGACGATTTTATTACCGTTAGAAAGGTTTTATTGAGGTTAGAAGAATAATGACCAGAGTCTATACTATTTCAATCCCTACATTAATTTCCTAACCTTTGTAAAATTGACAAATAATAAGCGGAATGAAGATGAAAATACGTCCTAGTACTGAAGGAGTTAACAACAGAGTCGCTCAAAGACTGGCGAGTAGCAGAATGGATGGCTTTGGTCCTGCAGGCATGTCTCACTACAGGTGGTTTGGGAATATAGAGAAAGACGTTTGGGGGTATTGGTGCCAGAGATACAAGACTGGAAGGACCGTGCTGGAAACAAACATATACGCCAATATTCTGAAACACTTCTGTGCTGCACCTCCTCTGCTTTTCTAAGGTTCTAACTGAAGATACACTGGTTTGAGGGAATTCTTTTTACGGTTGTGGTAAAATATTAACATTATCATGAGGATAAACACTCTTGAGAACTTAACTGATAATTTTTGACAGCTTGGAAAATAAACATGGTGAGACATTTGAAAGATTTGAAACATTTATTAACAGCCCATTAGGTGTAGTTACCTATATTGGTGTATGTATTAAGAGAGTCTAACCCTTATATAAGCATAAGCATTTCTAAATCTTTGCCATGGATTTAGGGACATGTAAACTAAAGGAGTGAAATACCAACCATAACTATAACTCCAACCCCAACCATAACCACACAAGCACCTCTCACAAGGCCAAAAATTCCCTCTCCCTGACCCAAACACATCCTTGATGCACCCCAACTGTTTACATCTTCGTATGAAAACTTGTTATGATAATGTGGAAAAAAGTTTGCAGGTCTGAGCCACACTCGTGCTGGTGAGGCTGCCAAGGTGTCCCACTGCGGCTCTCCACTCTCCCCCACACGCTGAAGTGGAAGGGAGAGTGGAGGAAGACGTATTGAGATGGATATTTAATGGTGGGATAGACGCAAGACTTTTAATAGTGAAGTGTTATTTTCATCCTTTATGGCTATTCATTTTTCTTCTTCGTCTCTGCGTCATTGTCACGTTTCTACATCGTATTAAGTCTTCGTTATCTTGCCTTCAGAAATTCCACTTCAGAACTTAAGATAATAGTCCACACTTATCCCACATTTAAGAGTTTTTAAACATGGACTTAGAATGAGTTGTATCTCCAGTTATCGTTTATTTGTTACAATACACAAATGTTAATGAAAATGTTTAGAGTTCCTTATAAATTTCCTCCTAGTGCGCCTATCAGGGTAGCAAAACCTGTTATTTATGCAATGGTAAGGCACTACACACTTCACATTCCTCGCCAGTAATGCAAATGAGGAAGGGATGAAAAATAAGAGGTTTTCATGGGGTTGGCTTCGTTTTAGAGGAATGCGTGCGAATTGCGTGCATCTCTTCGTCCCTACGCGTCACAGTGCCCACCTAATGTTATGGTGATACAGTCCCCTCGTGCAACAGTCACTTTAATGTAATGTGCGTGTCAGGTATTGCTGTGTTTTAATGCCATGCGTTAAGCGAGCGCGTCACTCCCAGCTGAGGAAAATCATTACATTTCATAACATAACAGCAAGCATTTAACTAGTTACCCGGCAGCAATGTTGGAATGTGTGTGTGTGTATGTGTGTGTGTGTGTGTGTGTGTGTGTGTGTGTGTGTGTGTGTGTGTGTGTGTGTGTGTGTGAGTGTGTGTGTGTGCTGGCGTGTGCTATATCACCCGTGTCACTCCAGCCTCTCCCTTCCTCTGCTTTTCTCCATTACTCAGCATACGCTCCTCCGTCCTCTCATCGACTCCCAGCGTCTCTCTGGCTCTCGACGGTGACCTGTGCCTAGGGGAGGGCCGGCGCGGGAAGGGGAAGGGTGGTGGACGGGAAGCAACGAAGGAAGCAGGCGGGAGGGAGGAAAGGTACTCGTATATGAAAAAAGAAAATGTATATTCATCAAGGAAGGAAGGAAGGAAGGGAGGTGAGGAAAGGAAGGACTGTTAAGCGTTAGTGATGGGTCCATTTTGAAGAGAGAGAGAGAGAGAGAGAGAGAGAGAGAGAGAGAGAGAGAGAGAGAGAGAGAGAGAGAGAGAGAGAATATAGATACACTATTCGCAGTTACGAAATCACGGCTCAAATTGTAGAAAGAAAAACGCAATGCTCCTAAACTCACTTCGATGTTTTACGCAGAAACTTCAGTAGCAAGGCGCGCACCTCGAGTCTCAGCTGCCTCTTCGTCAGTTGTGCAGGTGTGATGGGCCCCGTCACCACCTCCTCCTGTGACAGCGTGGGTTCAGGGGCGCCCGCCACGATGCACGAGATCATGAGAGGGACGAGCAGGAACAGAAACAGGATGACGAGCGGGTAGTAGAGAAAGTGGTACTGGCGGTACTCCGGGTCAGTGATGATGGTGGAGTACACTTCGATGCTGGAGGGGATGAGAGAGCCCCAACCCTCGCGACTCGTCATCAGCGCCCCGAAGAAGCAGACGAGCACGATGAGGAAGAACATCATGAGGCACAGCAGCGGCACGATCATCCTGAGGCGCCGCAGCAGGTCGTTGATGACAGGGTGGAAGTAGCCCGGCATGTACACCTGCTTCAGCATCAGCACCCACACCTGCAGGATGACGGTGTTGGTGAGCAGGTTGGCGGCGCGCAGCAGCGGATACACGTCCATATTGTAGAAATTGCCATATTGTTTGTCCACCTCGTCCTTCAGGTGAGTGGCGGAGCTGATGGAAAACTGCAGTGTGATGATCTGCAGGATGGTCAGTGTTAGGTTCATGAGGAAGACTTTCAGGCCTGGCGCAAACAGCTGCAGACGCCACAGGTGAGGCGTCTCGAACACAAGCTCCAATAGTGTGATGACGAGGACGGTTGGCAGGATGACGGAGATGAGGTGAGACTTTTTGCTCACGAACATCATTTTGTCGGTGTGCACAAACTGCTGCAGCGCCTCCTCGTTGGGGTAGAAGAAGTACGTGGTGAGGTGGGCGCCCAAGAACTTGGTGGTGAACTTCCAGTAGTCGCCTTTCTTCTCGTAGAAAATAGTGAGGTGGACGAACACGTTGTCGTCCTGCTTGTGAAAGGCGGCCTCCATCACCACGACACGGGAGTTGGCGTCTACCCAGTTTGCATCCTGCAGGGCCTTCACGCGTGCCATGGTCTGGTTCTTTACGTATGAAGTGTTCTGGCTGCGAGTGTCTGCGGAACTCATGATCACGTAGGCATGCGGCGTGTCGCCATAGGTTTTGGTCTTGCTGCTGATGGAACGGGTATTGTTGTAGCTCGGGAAGGGGAACAGATCAGGGTCAGGCGGCGTCATGTCCTGCAGGTCTTCGCTCCACTCTGGGGAGGCTGAGGCGCCGGGGAGAATACTGTCCACCTGGCGGGGAATGACACGGTACTGGCAGATGGTCAAATTGCCCACCAGGTCAGTGTGCTTCAGGTTATCCTCGAGAGTGGAGTTGTCAGGGAAGATGCTCTCCACCTGGTCACTGATGTAGCTAAGCAGGTATTCGCCTTTTAGCCAGATGGACTCGTACAAGGTTTTGGTGGTGTCACAAGTCCCGTTGATGTGGTAGCGAGTACACACGTCTTTGTAAGCAAGGCGGTCAAGGCAGGCCACGCGAGTGAAGTAGATGCCTTTATTATCCTGGAACTGTATGGAGAGGAAGAGCAGGAGGGCGAGGGTGGCGAGGTGCAGGCCAGGGAACACGCCGAGGAAGAACATGTTCCGTGGGTCATCCCAGAACTCGGCCGATAGACGCATGACGCGCCACCGCCACTCCTCCAGCCGCGCCTGCCACCGCACACGCGATAAAAACGACGGGAGCTTCATTTTTCACTGTTTCTTTGCAATGGTATAATACCTGACACACACACACAAAGTAATGGGAGGTCATTGTGTATAGAGTATACGGCACAATTTCAAAGCATAATCGACAGTGAAAGAAGTAAATTACGATGTAAATTAAATCTTCAGGTGTCTGTTGTTTTATTTTTGTTCCGTGAACTTTCAAAACTTACTTAAATCAAAATAGGAGCGTGTTATTAGAGCAAAAGGGGTTCAAAGACCCACAAGACTTCAGATTTACTTCCTTTAATATTACAGCAACCTCACGAACGTTTTTTCTCTTGTTGACGTTAGCAAAATCTAATAAGAAGCCCTGATCCACCTTCTTACACTCTTCAGCTGCACATATCATCCTCGCAATATAAAATTACTTACGCACCGTTTCTATGAACACAAAATTGACGTAGCACACAATATGTTTGGATGAAGTAAGAGATGTATCTCAAATATCAGAAATGATTTGGACAATTATTTCTTTTTAACTTTTCTTTAGGGTATGGACCTAGAAAAAATATACAAATTTACACAAAAAATGAACAACAAACAAACAAACAAACAAACCTAAAAGCTGGATTTCAAATTCATGGAAAGTAGAAAAAGCTTTTGATGTAAAATGTTTCTCAATAAATGGAAAAAAGATATTTTTCACTTTCTGAAGACTTTGTTTAGACGTGAAATTTAATATGATAATCTATGCACCATTCCTATGAACTGAAAACAATTTTCAGCTTACGCAAAATATTTCTCCTTTAATTAATGTAACTTTATACATCACAGAGATCAAAAGTGATTGAAATCCTTTAAATTTCCTTAAAAGTCCTGACCTGGAAAAAAAGTGATACAAAACTTCCCTATTCACCTCTTCAGACATTGACACTCTGGCTAACAACAATGAAATACCAAATATAGACAGCGAGGAAAGCCATTCTTTAGTGAGTGACTGATTCACTAACTGATTGTAGCGGTGAGTGAGTGACACGAGGAGGAGGAGGAGGAGCAGGAGGAAGAGGAGGAGGAGGATGAGGAGGAGGAGGAGGAGGAGGAGGAGGAGGAGGAGGAGGAGGAAGGAATGGAGACGGTGGGTGACTGACATAAGGAAGAGGCAGAAGAGGTATCAAGGGAGGGAGGGAGGGAGGGAGGGAGGGAGGGAGGGAGGGAGGAGGAGGAGGAGGACGAGGAGGACGAGGAGGAGGAGAAGGAAGAGGAGGAGGAGGAGGAGAAGGAGGAGTCAATGTGTCTCCCTCCAGTCTGTCAGATGCCAACTACTCTCTCCAGCAACGACTTCTCTCCAAGAAGTGCTATTTTTCGTACTCTCTCTCTCTCTCTCTCTCTCTCTCTCTCTCTCTCTCTCTCTCTCTCTCTCTCTCTCTCTCTCTCTCTCTCTCCGATAGTACAACGAATGAAAAAAATGAAATAATGAAAATCTTCTGCTGTATTAAATATCTATCAGAGAATGTATTTTCAAAGCCAGAAAGGAGAGAAAGAGGGAAGAAAGGAATGGAAAAGAAAAGAACGAAGAAAATGAACGTAAATGAGCCTTAAAAAGAAGGAAGTGGATGAAATAGTAAATGTGACAAAGACAAAGGGAAAAAAGGACAAGAGGAAAGCGAAGGAAAGGGGGATAGATTAAAGAAAGGAAAAGAAAGGAAAACAACAAACATAAATAAGGCAGAAACAAGGCAGGAAAAAGGAAGAAAAAAGAGAGAAAGAAAAATCGAGGGAGAAGCGAAGGATAGGAAGAAAATATGAACAGAAAGAAGAAGGTAAATGAAAAAACAGAGAGAGAAAAGAGAAAAGAGAAAAAACAGGGAAAGAAAAAAAAAGAGGATGAAGCAAAGGAGAGGAAAAAAATGAAAATAAAGGAAAAGGTAAAGGGAGGAAAAAGAGAGAGAGAGAGAGAGAAATAAAATGACGAGAGTTTCTATATAAGAGGGGAAACTGGGTAAGGAGAACAAAAAATGATTAAAAAAAAAGGCCCACTGAGGTGAAACGAAGGAAAGGAAATAGACTGAAAGCTGAGAGAAGGAGAAAGTCAACTGAAGATAGGGACGTGGCAGAACATCAGTCTTACACACACACACACACACACACACACACACACACACACACACACCAAAGATAAAAATAAAGTTAGAATATAAACGCCTAAGAAAGCTACTGCAGGAATACTAATGAGAGGATAAGGAAACGAGTCTATCCTCCTCTTCCTCCTCCTCCTTCTCTTCTTCTTCTTCCTCCTCTTCCTCCTCCTCCTCCTCCTCCTCCTTCTCCGTTTCTTCTTTTATTGCTGTTTGTTATTCCTTTGTTGCTTTTTTTGTTCCTACTTTTTGCTATTTGTTACTTTGCTGTTTGTTTTTCCTTTGGTATTCCTTTCTATTCCTCCTCCTCCTCCTCTTCCTCCTCCTCCGTCTCTTGTTTTATTGCTGCTTGTTATTCTTTTGTTGCTGTTTTGTTCTTCTTTGCTATTTGTTACTTTGTTGTTTGTTTTTCCTTTGGTATTCATTTCTATTCTTCTTCTTCCTCCTCTTCCTCCACCTCCTCCTCCTCCTCCTCTCTATCACTGGCAGTTAGTAAATATTAAGGACCTCGGGGGCTGTTGCTATTTGTTTTCCGCTGTATTTCGTTGTATTTCTCCCCCTCCTTCTCCTACTCCTCTTCCTCCTTTCCATTCCTCTTCCTTCTCCTTTATTGCTATTTGTTCTTCATATGTTGTTTTTTGTTCTTTTGTAATGTGTGATCCTTTGCTGTTTGTTCTTCATTTGTATTCCTTCTCCTCTTCCTCCTGCTCCTCCTCCTTCTTCCTCGAGTCTTCAGGGTGTTTCAGTCGGCCGGACACATAAACCCTCGCCAGGTAAAGCCAAGGCTGTGATTGCCAAGCGTGAAAATCTTTCTTGACCGGAGGAGGCTTTACCAGAAACGCTCCATTTCCGCGAAGGCAAGATTCCACATCCTCATGAATTGGCAGTTGAGTTGCGTCACCTCCAGGCAGTTTGTGAGTTTGTTGGTTATTCAGTCAGGCAGATTAATAGGGTGTTATCAGTAGGCAAATCATTCATGTCGGTTAGTTGGTTAGTCAGTCAGTATTAACCAAAACGATTTATTAAAAAGAAGAAGAGAAAGAGCAGCATTCTCCAGGGATTTGGTGAGATTGTTGGTTATTTAGTTAGTTAGATTAATAGGGTTTCTATCAGTGTCTAAGTCAGTCATTTAGATCGGTTGCTTTGTTAGTCAGTCAGTATTAACGCAAACGAGTTATTAAGCAAAATAATTCTCTTTGTGAGTTTGTCGTTTATTCACTTCGTCAGATTAATAGGGTTTCTATCAGTGTCTAAGTCAGTCAGTCAAGTCAGTTAGTGTGTTAGTCCATCAGTATTAACCACAAGAAATTATTAAAAAGAAAATAAATCCTAACATAGTGGCATAAAGTAAACATTCAGGTAATCGATCAGTCACTCAATCGTTCATTCATTCAGTCATCAGTCATTAAACAAAGTCAACACACACACACACACACACACACACACACACACACACACACACACACACACACACACACACACACACGAGAGCCACAACCAAGACCCACGCAGTCCCTCCATCAACACAAATCAACCCTCCGCCCCCCTCCCCCCCCAAAAAAAAAAAACCACACAATATCACCACACAAACACACATACAGCAAACTTAACCCAGCCAGTTAGTCAGTCAGTCAGTCACCTCCACTAATCAGCCACTCAGCACTCTAGCCACTCTATGCATTACCTCACCCACCCTCCCCACAACCCACCTAACATTCCCTTCCTTGGCCGTTCCCTCGCGACTCTATCGGGGAAAACACAACACTTCCTATATCACGCAGCAAATATTTTTCTTCCTAACTTTGTTTCTCGCAAGTGTCGAAGAGGACGGAGTTAATCGCGTTTAGGAGTCCCCCATGGCTTGTGTGTGGCGGGGAAAGGGTCGGAGGAGTAGGAGGAGGAGGAGAAGGAAGAGGAGGAGGAGGAGGGGAAGGAGGAGGAGGAGGAGGGAGGGTGTGTGTGGACGATAAGAGGAAACGAGAATATTGTCAGGAGGGAGAGGGACGAGGGTAGGTTAGAGAGAGAGAGAGAGAGAGAGAGAGAGAGTAATAAGGGGGGGGGGTTCACTATCTTAGCTCTAACAAAATAGTGAAGCTGGACATAGATCCCTAAAAAAAGAGAGTAGTAAATGAGTAAGTATTCTTGATAGTAATAGTCACAGTATCAATGAGGGAAAAATAATGGAAGAGAGGTTAAAAAAAACGTGTGTGTGTGTGTGTGTGTGTGTGTGTGTGTGTGTGTGTGTGTGTGTGTGTGTGTGTGTGTGTGTGTTTTACTGCTTTCTTATTTATTTAGTGTCCCGAAAATATAATGAAAATATGAGACACTAGGTAACCATCATATTTACATTACATAAAACGCACTAATATCCTTTCATCGATACTGTGATATGTGACTGAAGCTAATAAGTGAGAGTAATAATGAAAGCTACACTATAGAGGCTTAAAACTAATACACTATAGGATCAAGTAAGGACTAAAAGGGTTAAATATCATACTAAACCACTTCCAGTTCCTTATTATCAGTGGTGGTAATCTAAAAAAAAAAGAAAACAGATGAAGTAGAAGATTGAACTCTGACCAATAAGAGGATCAAGGGAAACATACAATTAGATCCCTTTTTTCCAGCCCACTTCGATTCTTTCTAGTGTCTAACGTGTCTTCTTTTTCTCTTCACAGGTTCCGCTTCTGCGCGTGAAGAAGGAAGATCCAGCTGACAGTAAGAGACAGAGAGAAAGAAAAGTGGAAGAGAAAAAAAAAGAGGGAAAGGAAGGACGAAAAA
>CM035193.1:14279130-14294130 GCA_020233015.1 Callinectes sapidus
GAGAGAGAGAGAGAGAGAGAGAGAAACTTTGGGACGCATTTTTACCGTCAGTTTTGGGCACGATTACATGATTTTATTGGTATTACGAAGGAAATATAAAAGTCAGAAGAATAATGGCCAGAGTCTGTAGTATAATATGCAAATGCGAGTTTCTGAAGTTGTATAAAATCACCAAAATGAATATGAAAATGCGCCATTGCTCTGAAGGAATTAATGTTATTTTCAACACTCCTTATATTCTAATAAAAGTTTAGCTCATCCTCGCAAAGCCCAGCAGATCTAGATGTACACTCTTCCTTTTGTATGATTGTTGGAAATACGTAACTATGTTAAATACAGGATCTATTACGTGGGTTTTTGTAATTTTCTTTGCTTTTTTATGTTCTTATGGTTTTAATGTTATTATTCAACACCTCTTACAATCTAATAAAAGAATTGCTACTTCCTATGACTTGACTTTATTTAAGAGAGAAGTTTCAAGACATTTGTCCCTATATTTTGGCAAATTCTTTCGGACCTATAAGGGAACTGGCAAATTAGTGCTTTTTTTAATAATTTTTGTTGCCCTTATCCAACATCCGCGTCTTACATAAAGAAAAAATTGTAAGTCCCAACAAAACTAAATGATCACTTTCCATTTATCTTCCTTTTGTATGTGAGACGATTTTTGTGGTGCATTACGGGGATTTTCATCACGCTAGAAGACGTCATGTAAAGCAGGATACATGTTGAGGTTTTCTACCCTTTATTTAAGATTAGATGACACCTTTATCTTCCAGGACGGTGTTCATGTGGGTGGAGTTACGAGCGTGTGTTGGCGGTGGTGTGGATACAGAGAGAAAGTGGAAGGTGAAAAGATTTGGTAAGTCTGGCTTTAGAGTACAGAAGGTAACAACGATGCAAAGAAAGGCCAGTTCAGTTTAAGAGCAACAAGCAACAGTGATAGAGATAGAGGCTGGAAGTTCTAAATGGGACTGAAGTTTAAGTGCATGACGTAATAATAGTGACGCAGGAGACTAATTAATTTTAACCCCTTCAATACCATGACGCTTTAATACATTAGTTGTGCTTACCATTTAGTAATTATGTACAACTCCAAAAACTTGTGTAGGAAATGAAATAGTAAAGACTCTGACCATTAACCTTTTCATCTCCGTAGACCCTTCTTAATGTCAATGAAATCTTTTAATCATACACCAAAACTCGTGGCAAAAATGTGTCCCAGTACTGATGGGATTAAGAACAACATGTAGCAATGACACCAAGAGAGATGAAAGGAACGTACAAATGTGACCGAAATTTAAATTTAGAAGGTACGCGCGATGTAGAAAAAAGACCAGTAAAGATTGTGACCAATAGGTAATAGCGATAAAGAGAGAGAGAGAGCCTATAAGGGTTAGGTGGAGCTAAGTTTTGGTCCAAAAGGTAACAGTGCGTGGGTGAAAGCGGTGACGTGTACGGCACAGACACGAAGGAAGGGCAAAGAGAGGTCACTGAAGATGTTAAGCCAGGCTACATACGCGTGGGGATTCTGGTCTCTCTCTCTCTCTCTCTCTCTCTCTCTCTCTCTCTCTCTCTCTCTCTCTCTCTCTCTCTCTCTCTCTCTCTGTGTGTGTGTGTGTGTGTGTGTGTTTCGCGGTTCACCGACAGATGGCTCAGCTTGTGTGGGAGGAGCATGGCTTATGCAAACCCAGGGAGGACTTATATCAACATGAAAAACAAGAAAAGAAGAATAAAGAAGTTAAACAATACAAGTTAACCGATAAAAAAGCGTAAAGAATAGACGAGGCATAAAAAAAAAAAAAATTAGCATCAAACACCAGAAACTACGTAAATAAAGCCAAAAACATATACAGAAAACCTATAGATGGACAGGAAAGATTTATGAAGAATACAAACTTAGAGTGAGATAAACTGAGAGAAAAAGAGGTAACTGCTAATGAATGAAACGTCTGGCAAATAATCATAAACGCAGCGAAAAGGGAAGATAAGCAAGCAAACTGAACGAGTGGCGAATGAAACATGACTACACGGGTAAATTGATAAAGGAGCACAAAAGCAGTGAAAAAGACTAAATACATAACACACAATAGTAAAAAAAAATATATATATACATATATATGCAGTAACAAAGAAAAAGGTGACAACAGAACAGAAAAAGACACAATGCATGCGAAAAAAAACCCCACTTAGAGAGAGAGAGAGAGAGAGAGAGAGAGAGAGAGAGAGAGAGAGAGAGAGAGAGAGAGAGAGAGAGAGAGAGAGAGAGAAAAAAAACAAAAATTGAAAACAAAAAAATTACTATATAAAAAGCTGAAAATCTGATGAAAGACCAAATAATTTTAGCGAACACTCACCATTACAGGCCACCATCTGAGGGAGGACGACGAGGAGGAAGACGAGGAGGAGGAGGAGGAAGTTCGAGGACATCTAGACGAGGAGAAGAAAAATATCACACATTAGACAGACTCTTTTTCTGTAGAGGAAAGAACGCGAGTAGTATGAAATGAAAAGAACATTATTTAATTTGCCTTCTCTTAGTAATTCTTTATTTCTTTTTGTTTGTCTATATTTATCTTCCCGCGCTTTGTTCCTTCTCCTCTTTTTTATTTTGTTCAAAATATGGTATTAGGAGAAGAGGAGTGACATAGATAAGAGATAGTAAGGAAAAAGTAAAGGAAGAAGAGGAAAACTTGAAAGATGAAAGAAATGTAAATAAAACGCAAGAAAGGGAAAGAAAAGAAATGTGATAAAAGGCAAAGGAAATATGTAGATGATAGAAGGAAATGAAGAAGGAAAAGAAGATAAAAAAGCTACTAAAAACACCAAGAAAACTTGATAAAGGAAGAAGGAACAAATGTTGAAAAGGAATGATACCAAAACATCATATATTTTTCACTATTGTAAGCGACTGAGAGAGCGAGCAAGTGAATTCCTTGAAAAACCCTCAACAACAATTCTTTTCATTCCATACGTGTTCACATCTCCTCGAACAAACACTTTTTCTTATCCCTTTCTCTCTTTTCTTATTTCTTATACTCGCACACGTTCCTTTCTGAAGTTTTCCTGACGTCAACTCACATACAACTAAGTGTAATTCAGCGTCTCAACTGTAAGCTCAAAAGGATGAAGATGAAAAGAAGAAAAAGGAGCATTCTTGGGTTCTTGGGATCTTACGTAGAGGAGAAAGAGAAGGAGGAAGCGAAACGATTAGACCGACGTCGTTCCAGGAACCAAGGTGACATTCATGATACAAAACAAATTAAAAGAGACAGCAGGACGAGTTCAAAGGAATCAATTGATCAAGTTCATATCTATTCTCACACGTCGCCTTGAAAGAAACATAGCAACACACGAAACGATCAGAGAGTTTTCGTTCCAGTAACCAAGTAACCAAGGTAACATCCATGATACAAACCGAATTAAAAAAAGACGGTAGGACGAGGTAAAAAAAAAGTTAATCAAGTACACATCTATTCCTACACATCGCCTTGCAAAAACCTAAACACTAGACATAACAATCAGTCATTCATGATAAAAACCACGTTAGGAAAAACGTTAGGAGGAGCTCTCTCTTCCCACTCGTCACCTCGCAAGGAACAAACCACCAGATACGATGATCAGCCATTCATGATACAAACCACATTAAGAGAAACCGCAGGACGAGCTCATAGGAATCAGTTGATCAAGTACACATGTCTCTCTTCCCACTCGTCAGCTCGCAAGGAACAAAACACCTGTGCCACTACGTCAACAAGAGGTGCACGATATTCCACACAGGGTTCTTCACGGGAGGGGTTGTTTACATCGCCGTCTCCCTAGTCACGTTTCCTCCGCCTCATCACTTCATCGGTTTCCTTGTTAAGTAAGGTGACCTCACGTGGCGCCAGCAGAGAGAGAGAGAGAGAGAGAGAGAGAGAGAGAGAGAGAGAGAGAGAGAGAGAGAGAGAGAGAGAGAGAGAGAGAGAGAGAGAGAGAGAGATGGCTGCACCAAATAAACAAGATGATGATGATTCAGAAAAGATAGATAGACTTTACTAATCACCCTTTCGGCATAGTAATTCTGACCCAGCCAATAACAGTCCCCCCCACGTGATACACCTCTCTTCATTGTAATAGGAGAGGGAAAAAACTATTCATGCTTTCTTTTTGGCTAATTCCTTTGATCTTTAAGGAGACTGGCAAATTAGTGGGCTTTTTTATTTCCATTGTTTTTGTTGCCCTTGCTCAGCTTCTCTTACATGAAAAAAGGTAAGAGATAAAAGTGATGAACGAAAGAAGGGAGGGATATGTATTTTGTACCCTAAGGCAACTTGCTATGTCTGGACTGTGGATAGGGCAGTTAGGTGAGGGAAAGGAAGAGAAGGTAAGGTCATCATTATCTGCCTTTCAATACAGGTTCACCCAGCGTTCGGCCAATAATCTGGTCAGAAAGGCACCACTCCATATTGACCCCAGAGAGAAGGAGAGTGGGCGTGATTGACTGCATGACATTAGTGTGAGATTGTCATAATTTTACCGCAGAAGGTCGCAGGATTCAGTATTGACTAGAGAGGGAGAGGGAGGCAAGAGTGGAAAAATTTTACTGAATATCATTGAAGAACGACTAAAATATAAGACAGAAAGATTTGACTAGAGAAAAAGAGGGAAGTAAAGGTGGAAGAATTAAAAGAATATCGAGGAAGAATATCTAAACATAAAAGGGGGAAGATAATCCGCATCAAATGAGAGGAAGACCAAAGACTATCTGAGTGCACGACATACAAACAAGGGTGTAATAATATTCTTTCCCACAGTAGGTCAAAATAACTTATATAGATTCTAGAGGATAAAGAGCAACGTGGCTGAATACACGACATGAAAGTAGGTCAACAATTTTTTTCTCCACATCAGGACAATGTAATCTTTATAGACCTCAGATAAAGAGAAGATGATAGTGGACTGACAGGGCGACACGAAAGTAGGACAGTAGTAATTCTTATTCTTCACGAAGGGCAGGATAATCTTTATGAATTTTAAAGGAGGAGAAGACCAAAGATGGAAGACTGACTCCACGATATTCAAATCAAATACAAATTTTATCACGACTCTGGAAAGAAATAAAAAATACTATTGTGCATAAAGCAGAACAACAATACATCGTTTTTCCATAGGTCAAGGTATTCTGTATCGACTGTAGAGGGGCTAAAAAGATTAAAAAAAAAAAAAAAAAAAAACAGAATACTTTAATAGAACAACGATAACTCTACCACAAAGAGGCAAGGTAATCTCTGTTGGCTCTATGGGAAGACCAAAACAAAAGACTGTCTAATTCAGTGCTGCAATACACGAAAACGAAGAAAAAAAGAAGACTAACAACAAACATCGCCACACTTACGTATAACAGAAACTTACAAACAACATATAACTTTCCATGGAGAACCAGCTGACTTTGTATCTTGAAGAGGAAGAAAAAAAGACAGCATAAAAGACATAAAAGATAAACGACAACTTCACAACAAAAGGTCATCGCCGCATAATGTATCGACCTAAAATGATAAGACTAACTGCTCCATAGTACGAGACCGGAAAAGGAATAAGAAGAAGAAGAAAAGAAGAAAAAAGAGGAGAATAATAATAATAATAACAATAATAATAATAATAATAATAATAATAATAATAATAATAATAATAATAATAATAATAATAATAATAATAATATGAAAAAGAAGGAGAAGGAGAAGGAGAAGGAGAAGAAGAAGAAGAAAAAGGAGAGAGAGAGAGAGAGAGAGAGAGAGAGAGAGAGAGAGAGAGAGAGAGAGAGAGAGAGACAATAACCTTTCCAGCACCGAGAACTGAAACAGGAATTACTTATGATGAAAGAAAGTAGAGTTGTGAGGAGAGCGCAGTGATAAATTCGACAACGGCAAGGCGAGGAAGAGATTGAATTGAGCAGTTCAAAGGAGAAGAAGATATGAAGCGATTAAGGGGCGAGGGATGAGAGATGCGCATTTTCATTAAAGAAAGGTCAAAGTTCACGGGAGGATTATGCTAGACGTAACCAACTCTTCGAATGAAATACAACAAACAAACAAACAAACAACAACAACAACTGAGTATGACTCGTGTATGTGTTGATAATTTCAGCCAAGTGCCTGTCATTTTCAATATATGAACGAAATGTGATAATTAACTGCTTAATTCTCCTGGTTTTCTGTGGATTCCTCGGATTAAATAAAACAAAATGGAAATATAAAAGAAGTAAAATAAATAAATAAATGAATAAATAGATAAACAAATAAAAGTAATGAAAAATAGAAAATAGAAATATGTAAAGGAAGTGAACTTCACTTCAGATTCTCACTCACACAGTAGTAGTAGTAGTAGTAGTAGTAGTAGTAGTAGTGATAGAAGCACCACACGCATGCGCACACACGCACGCACGCACGCACGCACGCAAGCACGCACGCACGCAAGCACGCACGCACACACACACACACACACACACACACACACACACACACACACACACACACACACACACGTACAATAACCAACACGTGACTGTACAACAATCTCGCCCCAATACTCCCAGTCCACAAGAGTAAATACTGCATAACGCTCACAGGTCAATCAATCTCTAGGGCGGCCTGAGTGAAACCTGCGTGTGGGTCATTCTGGATACGTTAATAATCAAGGTTTTCGCCGCTCAGGAAGAATAGAATATTGTGGAGCAAGAATTGAGTATTTTCAGGAGGAAGAGGATGAAGAGGAGGAGGAGGAGGAGGAGGAAGAGGAGCAGGAAGAAGAGGAGCAGCAGGAAGAGAAGGAAGAGGAGGAGGAGGAACCGCTTGACACGAAACACGAAAGTCGATTATTTTCATTGACGAGGAGGAAGAGGAGGAGGAGGAGGAAGAAGGGGAGGAGGAGGAGGAGGAGGAGGAGGAGGAGGAGGAGGAGGAGGAGGAGGAGGAGGAGGAGGAGGAGGAAAGAGGAGGAGGAGGAGGAGGAGGAGGAAGAGAAGGGGAGGAGGAGGAGGAGGAGGAGGAGGAGGAGGAGGAGGAGGAGGAGGAGGAGGAGGAAGAGGAGGAGAAAGAGAAGGAAGAGAAATAGAAGGTTTTATAAGAATGGGAGCAATACAGAAAACAACATTGATAATTGAACAGTGAACAGCGACAGAGCTTTCTTTGTCTCGATCTTTGTTTTTCCTTATTCCTCTATCTATTTTTCGATTCGTTTTGATGCTTCATGATAGAGAAAATGGAAGATTAGACAGAAAAGTTTGCTATGACGGGAAGACTGAAGGAGAACTAGGAAGAAGAGAAAGAAGAGGAAGAGGAGGAAAGAGAGGAGGGGGTGGAAAAAGGAAGGAAGGCGAAGAAGAGAGAGAAAACGAAGATAACGACCGGATAACTACAGCACAAACAAATGAATACAAGCAAACAAACAGCAGTCTACCACAAGTCTAATAGCAGCACTAAAAACGCTGTTGATTAGAATAAACGAAACTTACCATGCAACCGGTTGTGAGAGAGAGAGAGAGAGAGAGAGAGAGAGAGAGAGAGAGAGAGAGAGAGAGAGAGAGAGAGAGAGAGAGAGAGAGAGAGAGAGAGAGAGAGCAGGGTAACATTTACGAAGGTTGATAACAAAAATTTGATCTTTAGGAGGAGGAGGAGGAGGAGGAGGAGGAGGAGGAGGAGGACGAGGAGGATAAATGATAAATAGAGGGAAGAACAAGGACGATGACGACGACAAAGAATGAAAGAAATAAAGAAAAAAAAGGAAATGAGTTAGAAAAATGATATATGTACGTTATAAAAGACTCGTAAACTGAACCATTTCGTTAAATGACGTGGAAAAAATCGTAAAAAAACTACCGGTTATTTGAAACTTCCTTCCTGAAACTCATAAAATACAAAGCACAGTGCGGCCTGAGGGAGAGAGAGAGAGAGAGAGAGAGAGAGAGAGAGAGAGAGAGAGAGAGAGAGAGAGAGAGAGAGAGAGAGAGAGAGAGAGAGAGAGAGAGAGAGAGAGAGAGGCAACAGCAACAGTAATAGCAACAACAACAGCAACAACAACAACAACAAGATAACTCCAATTACTACCCCTACCACCACCACCACTATTACTACTATTAACTCGACTATTACTCCTCAGACGCACAACCCACACACAGCACGCTAGACAAGAAGCACGCTACTCGAGAAGACAAGACCAGCAAAAAGTCACTACGAACACAAAGTAGAGCAATAATTCTCCCATAACAAGACAAAGTATTCTGTGTCAACGCCAGCAAGGGATAAAGAAGGAAGAGTCATTGATTGCGACACGAAATGAAAGAAGAATGATAATTTTTTTGTCCAACCATGGCAAGATATTAGGGTATGCTGTATCCACGCTAGAGAAATTCAAGAGTGAACATAGATACATAGATAAATGAGAATAGAGAGAGAAAAAAAAAAAAAAAAAAAAAACAGAGTGAAATAAACGTAAAACAACATTTTCCTCCCACAAACAAAGCAAGGTATTCTTTAGCGAAGAACAAAGCAAGGTATTCTTTAGCTGAAGATTAGAGTAAGAAATAAGGATAGTAATGAAATTTACAAACAGATAGAAATTTCAATAGAAGGGCAGGTACAAGGAAACACATGTACAGTCACCTCAACTCTTTCGATGCTACTTAATCTTTACCAAGTATGATATTCATAATAACTTTTTTATGTCCATCCGAACGATTCATTACAGTAACCCCAGCGTTAACACAAGGCAAACATAGCAGCAGAAAGAGTTAAGAAGACATGTCATGAGGGACCAATAAACTGAATAAAAAATATAAGTAAATTAATCAATAACTATATCAAAATCTCCACGTAAACAAGAAATTCGTAATATGGCAGGTAAAGGTAGTCTTTTGTTTCTGACCTTGTAACGATTTTGTAAACTGAGATATTACTCCACACAACCTCTTTGCGCAGCTGAGCATAAGCCAACCCGGGAGGAGGCAGTGAGATGTAATGCCACGAGTCCTCTCTTCTCACCTTCCGCACTGACACACACAATTAGCTAAGAAAATGCTGACGGGACACAGCACTGCCACTTGGGATGAAGAACAAGTGCCTCTGGTGTGGGGAAGTTACAGAACACGTCAATTTACTCCTTTCTCACTTATTTCTCTATCAGTCTGTCTCTCTCTAGTGCAGTGTCAGCGCATCGCTCACTGGTCTTTTCACGACACATGGTGCACAGGAGAATACAACACTGACTGACATTCGGGATGAATAATAAGTGTCTGGCCTGGAAAAGATAAAATATATGTAAACTTCTATCACTTTCTTCTCCAATGCACTTTCAAAGCCTTCTTCTCATCACACACGCTACACTACATGACTTGGAATGAAAAGAAAGGATTTCCTCCTGGTCTGGAGATGATAGCGTGGACACAAACTTCCCTCTCCACCTTCAGTCCAGCTTTGTCGCATCATTCACAGCTCTCCTCACCACACGCGCTACACAAGACGAAACACGACTCTACCACTCAGGATGAAAAGAGTGCATCTTTCTGGCCTCGGGAAGGTACACAAGACACCAGCTTCCTCTTCTTTCACGTCCTTTTCTTCCTCCAATATCATTTGCCAGTTCCCTTCACAACACGTGCAACACAAGTCCCTACACAAAGCTGCCACTCGTGATGAAAAACAAGGGTTTCTTCAAGTCAACTCCTTTTCCTTCCCTTCTTTTTCCACCAGTGCAGTTTTACCAAATCACTGACAACTCTTCTCCTTACACGTGCTGCACAAGACATATTAAAAGCACATCAGTACTGTCATTAGCTAACATACTGCAAAATGTATATTATTACAAGTTTTCCTATATTTTATTAAAAGAAAAGAAAAAAGAGGGAGAATATTTCTAAAAGTTTACTGAAAGGAAAAGAGAGAGGAAGAGAAAGAGGGGAAAGAAGAGAGAAAAGAAAGAAGTTATTTCAATATATAAATATTTTCAAGTTTACTTTAAAGAAAAGGAAGAAAAGCAGAAAGACGTGGTGGAAGAGAGAGAGAGAGAGAGAGAGAGAGAGAGAGAGAGAGAGAGAGAGAGAGAGAGAGAGAGAGAGAGAGAGAGAGAGAGAGAGAGAGAGTGGATACAAAACAGTGACTACAAGTAAGGGTGACACCACAAAATTTCTATCAAGAGCAGGTTATGAGAGGGAGGGTTGGCTAGGGGTAAAGTTACGTATAGCATGCAGTGTGTGTGTGTGTGTGTGTGTGTGTGTGTGTGTGTGTGTGTGTGTGTGTGTGTGTGTGTTTTGGAGATCGAAAACGTGCACTGTTCTCGAAAAAAAAGGTAAGAAGAAGAGATATACGTATCCTGTCACCATTAAAGCAGCAGCTGTCTTCATTATTATTTCTACCACACTGCCACTGTTTATCCTTGCCACCCCTTCTTTTTGCCCTCGTTTCTTTAAAGTCTCGAGGAAGCTGAGTCATGGTACCCACATCATACCCAACCAAACACACGTACCCACACACAAACACTCACCCACACACACGCACGCGCACACACACACACACACACACACACACACACACACACACATACAGAGGAATCGCTAGGTGTGAATTCTATTTTACAATGTAGCCCCTATACTTCTTGGAGCGATTAGGTACCTGGCATTAATTGGAAGTCATGACGCACTATTAGGTAGAAAAAAACAACAACCCAATGAATAGAAAAAGTACACGTGGGTTGGTCTTATCATCCGGGGTACAGTCTAATAAACAGACCTGGCTGGCACCATCTGGCAGCTATGCATGGTGTCATATTGTAAAATGGCATCATGGAGTTGAGTACACACTTAAGATGAATGTTTGTTAGTATACAACTACGTTGCAACAAGTACACTTTTAACTGTAAGACTGCAATATGAATAAACCAGAATATTATTAGCATTATTGGTACACACACACACATAGAAACACACACTCACATAGTATAAAGACACACATACACACAAATACACACACACACACACACACACACACACACACACACACACACACAGTCACCACCCACGGTATGAAGAAGAAAATGCGTTGGCCACATGTGCCCCTCTCTTTCCCCCAACACACACACAATGGAATGAATGAAACAAGAAATGAATGACACTTCAAACAAACCAGTGAAGGCAAATAGAGAGAAAATAAAGAGCGGATATCGAAAAAAAAAGAAACAAAAAAACACCAAACGCACCGAGAGATAAGAAAAAAAAGATCAAATGAAAAGATAAAAAAAAAAAAAAAAATCAAACGAACATATCCTTACATAAGCGTCACCAAGGCAGCGTCACATCTACACACACACACACACACAGAGAGAGAGAGAGAGAGAGAGAGAGAGAGAGAGAGAGAGAGAGAGAGAGAGAGAGAGAGAGAGAGAGAGAGAGAGAGAGAGAGGAGTCCAAATCCCAGTGTTATCAGCATCCTCTCAACGCGTCCCAGGCTGCTCTAGCGGGTGGTGTTCATTGGCAGGGACGGCTCACATTCGTACCCTACCTACCTACCCACGTGGCCCTCTTGCTTCCTTCTTTATTATACCCTGGGTCGTTCATGTTCCTCGTCGGGGCATTCACCTTCTCCCCCTCACCCACCCCTCTCTCTCTCTCTGATGCTCCCTTCTCCCTATTCCGTTTGAGTGTTTTCTGAGTTTACGTACGTAGTTTTCTATTTATGCTTTTATTTTCAGTTGTCCTTTACACGTGTATTCTCTCTTCTCCCCCCCGCCCCCTCTCTCTCCCTCTCTCTCTCTCTCTCGTACCTATCCTTTAACGGCACGTCTCAACACATTAAAATATATGAATCATGAATGTCGCGTTTTCATTAGGGAGAGAGAGAGAGAGAGAGAGAGAGAGAGAGAGAGAGAGAGAGAGAGAGAGAGAGAGAGAGAGAGAGAGAGAGAGAGAGAGAGAGAGAGAGAGAGAGAGAGTGAGTTTGCAACTGATCTCTGCCCACTTAATAATTTCAGTCTTCTTCGTAACACTAAGTCCTTTACTGGGAAATCTTGCACTCGAGCGTCTCTGCAAAGGAAATTCGCGCCGTGGTTCATATGCCACGTGTCTCGGTCTCGTATTCTGAAACACGTCTGTGCTCTATTTCCACTATTTCAAAAGGGCTTCATTTAAACTCCCACCAATTTTTAAGGTGTTTTTTTTTACCATTCCAGAGGCAGATTGACAAGATTTCTGCATTATTAACTGGAGAAATACCCTTAAAAATCCCGCTAATCATCTCTGTGGCCTTGGAAAATAGTCGTGGGGAGAGCAAAACGTTTCTGAATACACGCCTCAGGATCAGAGGTGGAAGGTTCAGGGTTGGACTGAGGCATAGAATGAACGCCATCTACTGGAAACTGGAGCAGTCATATGTCAATCTCGTTACATAAGGGATATTAAGGGTATTAATGTGTTATCACTATCAGCTGCTTATGATATTATGTAAATGTTCGAAGTATTATGTGGTGATTAGGTATGAATAGTCGTTTCCATATATTTTTTTTTGCAGGTGCTGTATTTTAAAATTTTCTATTACGTATTGCGTTTTAATCTATAGAGATACTTTATGTGAGTTATGTTAGTTCTGCATGTTTTGCTACAACAACAACAACAACAACAACAACAACAACAACAACAACTACTACTACTACTACTACTACTACTACTACTAGAACCACCACCACCACTACAACCACTACAACCATCATCCCCACCACTGCAGTCGCGGTGTGAGTTTGCTTAAAGATGTACAAATAGACTGAAATTTGATACACAAACGAGACTGATTGGCAAACAAGCGGTGGCGATATTGCACTGGCAAATCATAGAGAGAGAGATAGATAGATAGATAGATAGATAGATAGATAGAGAGAGAGAGAGAGAGAGAGAGAGAGAGAGAGAGAGAGAGAGAGAGAAACTATCTTTCCTTTACGTTTTTTGAGTTTTATTTTTCAAAAGAGTCTACGTATCATATTTTAATTTCGTTTTATTTTCCCCATTTCTTCTAGTATACACGTAACAGCGCCTCCCAAAGGACTTGTTATCTCTATTTTTTTCAGCCTCGTGTCGTGCGTCACTCCTCTTCAATGCTACACCGCACAGTTCGTCGACTCCTTCCTCATAACCTCCTTTCATTCCAACGCAAACAAAGAAAACAAACAGAAAAATGGACCTCTAAGGTTTCCAATCAATTGATGCAAAAGCACGATAACTGCCCCACTCAGCCAGTAAAGTAATATTCAGGCACATGATTTCCCTTAGTGACGTGAGTGAATGGACACACTGGCTGAATGAATAGGTAAGTGACTGGACGAGTGAGTGGTCGGTGAAGTTGCCTTGCCTCGTTAGGTCATTCAGAAAGGAGAGAGGGAGGGAAGGATAAATGGAAGGAGGGAAGGAGAGATGGAGGAAAGGATAAATGGAAGGATGGAAGGAGGGAGGAAGGGATGATTGGGTGAAAGGATGGAAGGATTGATGGAAGGAAGGAGGAAGAGATGAATGGATGAAAGGATGGAAGGATTGATAGCAGGGAGGCAGAAATGGATGGATGAAAGGATGGAAGGATTGATGGAAGGATGGAGGCAGAGATGGATAGGTAGAAGGATTGATGGAAGTAGGGAGGAAAGGAAAGAGTGGGTGAAAGGATGGAATGATACATGGAATGATGGATGAAAAGATAGACAGATGGAAGGATAGGTGCATGTCCAAGGGATGATTGCAGGCAAGAAACAGACAGGTATTGATTGCAGGTATAAGAAAAGTCTAGAACGAAAAGACAGGTATATTGGGCAGGTAAAATGATGATATAAGAAGAGAGACATATATACAGTTAGCAGTTAGAAGGAAAATCCCCTATGACGAAAAGCAAGGTGTACGGGACAGGTGTAGCAACGATATACGGAAACAATAGCGAACGTGTCAAGCAGGTATAGTATTAAGAAAGCTTTACAATAGAGACCAGACATTCTTACAACACGGTGATCATAAATAAAAGAAGACAAGGAAGGCTGAAAAAAGAGAAAAAAAACCTTACACGTGAGCAAACCCTTTTATGGAGCATGGCTAGTATTTCCAGTATGATCCTCACTTATATATGTATAATCTTTTAAAAGCCCCGCATTGACTCGACATTAACGACCTAATTACAGCACTTATTCCTTTAATCTTTCATTCTATTTGAGAACGAAAGGTGAAATGAAGTACTTTATGACGTTCAGTGGAGCAGAAGGAAGACCTGCTGTGGGAAATTACACGCAGGTAGGCACATTGAATCAGCGGCGTCCTTGACTGGCTGGCGGCGAGTGTGTCTGCTGCAGGGAGGAAAAGGTCACTGCGCCTGGGTAATGGTCTGCTGCAGGGGCTGTTAACACCTCACCAGTCGGGAGGATTGCGAGGCCAGTGTGCGGCAATGGCTTTGGGTGTTGCTACGTTCTGATGCGAATTACGCTGACCCTGTGCACGTGTTCGGTGACGCGGCAATGTCGTCCGTGGTGGTCAAGCGGAGGAAAAGGAGGAAGGCAAAGGAAACAACAACAGGAACATGAAAAAGGTAGAAAATGATGGTGATGATAAAACAGGTGAGCGAGCGGAAGGGAAGTTTAAAAGCCCTCGCAAGGCAACCATCCAAAGCCGTGATAGGAGCGGTGACTGCAGCCTGTAGCATGGTGGTGGTCTCACGCTGCAGGCGGTGAGGGGTTCCCGGCAACACCTGCTTGAGGGGTGCATTGCAGGGCACACGAGCCCCATGTGTCATAGCTGACGATGGGAAAGGGAGAAGGACGGGGGAGCAGTGAGGCGGGACACAGCAGCTACCAATAGTCTGCTTCCTGTGTACATAGCGACGCCGCCACGCTAGTGTGTCCGGCAGCAGCAGCAACAGGAGGAGCGGCAGCAGGGCGAAGGCAAGCAGGCACGCAGGCAGGCAGGCAAGCAACAGTGACGTCACAAGCGGGACTTAGACAAGCGGCCAATGAGCG
>CM035193.1:14296630-14298449 GCA_020233015.1 Callinectes sapidus
GATCTTTTTTATTGATCTATTTTTTCGTTTTTCTCGTTCCTTTAGTTGCTTTTGGTCAGCATCCCCCTAACACCAGAAAAAAATAATCCTAATCCTATTTTCAACTTCGAATGAAGCTTTTAAACTTTTTCTTTGAGACTGAAACCTCAATGGATCTTTTTTCTCTTGTTCCTTTTGTTACTCTTGGTCAGCATCCCTCTAACACTTGGGAAAAAATAATCCTAATCCTATTTTTCAATTTCGGATGATGCTTTCAACCCTTCTTTTTGGGACTGGCACCTTAATGGGTCTTTTTTCGTTCCTTTTGTTGCTTTTGGTCAGCATGCCTTTAATGCGAAAAATTAATCCTCACGTAGTATTTTACTAATCACACTCAATTGTCCACACGCACATACCCACGCACACCATAAACGTTTAAGTCTAGCCATCTTCCTTCTGTACACAAGAATGTACCCACACAGACAGCTGCGCCTCTCCATCCCTGCAGTCAACCTTACCCAGTCACACTACAACCACATGGCCGCAATGTACACCTTTAAGTTAAGCAATGTAGTGGTGGAGGAAGAGCAAGGTGTTTACCTTGCTCTTCCTCCACCACTATTTTCAATGAACCCAGAGATAACTACGCGGGTTCTCAAGAGTTTCTTCTCCTAATCATATGAAAACTTTGTTAATCATTCACTAGAATCATGGAAACATTCTTAAAAACATGCGTATCAAGACAGTTTCTTCTGTTAATAATGTAAAAATCTTGTTAATTTCTCAGTAGAAACCATAATATATCCTTAAAAAAGATACATGTAACAAGATAATTTCTTCTGCTTATAACGTAAAAATCTTGTTAATCCGTCTCTAGAATCAACACACACACACACACACACACACACACACACACACACACACACACACACACACACACACACACACACGCTCACACACACACACACACACACACACACACACACACACACACACACACACACACACTGAATTACACAGCCACAATGGAAGTTAAGTCAGCCATGCCCCCAATCTTCCTATCTACTCGACACTCGGCTACACTCTCCTATAACATCATAACATAGAATCAACAGTGATGGTTCTGGTGTTGGAATATAACATGAGGATTTAAAAATTTCAATTCAGAGTGCAAAATGGAGTGTGTTAGAGCGTGGAGATGGAGAGGAAAGAAGACTCTGGCGCAACGCTAAACTTTCTGCTTCCTTTCATGCAACTCGCGTAAAAAGAAAATCTCAAGTTATTATAAGTTTACGTTCAGGTGTTGAAACATGAAGTAAAGTAAAAGAAACGTGGGTAAAGCAAAAATATTACTCATTTGTTGCTTTTCCTTCTTTATTCGTCATCTTTAATAAGAAAATTTCCTTCTACTCTGTTCCCTTTATTAACCATTTTTCCTTCTTCCCCAGTGATAAAAAAGACGACTACTTCTTCTCTCCTTTTCTTCTTTATCTCCTCCTCCCTTTAATAAATCTTCATTAAATCTTCAATGAAAAATTTCCTTCTACGCTGTTTCCTTATTTATTCACCAGTTTTCCTTCTTCAGTGATAAAAAGACGACTACTTCTCTCCTTTTCCTCTCTACCTCCTCCTCCTCCTCCTCCTCCTCCCTTAGGTATTTCGTTGCCCAAGAGAACAAAATATCATCTTCAGCAATTTACAGCATCTTCTCATATCAAATCGAGTGAACCTAAGTGATATGGGATATACCTCTTTGATATTCTCTCTCTCTCTCTCTCTCTCTCTCTCTCTCTCTCTCTCTCTCTCTCTCTCTCCCTATCGCCAAATCTAACCAAACGGA
>CM035193.1:14375136-14393604 GCA_020233015.1 Callinectes sapidus
TTCACGTGCTCCGATCGTGAGTTGTACGGGATGAGCACGTAATTAGTGTTGTATGTAGTGGTAGTAGTAGTAGTAGTAGTAGTAGTAGTAGTAGTAGTAGTTGCTGTTGTTGTAGTAGTAGCAGTAAAAGTGGAGGTGGAAGAAGAAGAAGAAGAAGAAGAAGAAGAAGAAGAAGAAGAAGAAGAAGAAGAAGAAGAAGAAGAAGAAGAAGAAGAAGAAGAAGAAGGAGAGAGAGAGAGACAGAGAGAGAGAGAGAGAGAGAGAGAGAGAGAGAGAGAGAGAGAGAGAGAGAGAGAGAGAACTTATGATCTATTTGAAGTGGAAGGCTGCATCAATCTTCATAAAAATAAACTCAAAGTTATAATCCACAAGTTTCAGCGTCTATACTAACTCCACATTTACCGAGTTCCATCTGGTCTTCCACTCGTAAATTCTCCCACACAAAATCCTCAAGTTGCTTTATTCACTCTATTGTGTGATTCAACTGCATTCCTTCTAATTTATTTTTATTCCTGCAGTTCGAGCATTACCATTCCAGTTTACTCCATTCCTTCATTCATTCATCTCGTCTATTTCTAGCGTCAATTACTTAAAAATAGCAACGACAGCCACTTCACTCTAACTTTCATCAAATTTTAGTGTCTGACTCTTCAACTTTTTCTTTACTTTTCACTGTTTTTCTAACGTACTCCGTCGAGGTCAGACAGCTTCCCCCGAGCGGCCGGCAGAGAGAGGAAGAGAAAGAGAAAGAGAGAGGGAGTGAGGTAGGGAGGTGGGAGGAAAGAAAGGCTTACACGCTCTTTCCGACTTCCGATACGTTGGTGAAAGCTGACATTCATTCTTTTGTTCGCAGAAATTATTCCCTTTTTTTCTTCCTCTAAGCTTGGATTCAGGAGTGATTTTTCTCCATCTTTCAATGACTGATTTTGCGGGTGGCTTCTCTCCTTTCAACCCCCTATGTGTGTGCGTGTGTGTGTGTGTGTGTGTGTGTGTGTGTGTGTGTGTGTGTGTGTGTGTGTGTGTGTGTGTTGTGTGTGTGTGTGTGAGTTCATTTCACCTCGAAACATGTGTACACTTTCACGAAAACACGTGTGTGTGTGTGTGTGTGTGTGTGTGTGTGTGTGTTGTGTGTGTGTGTGTGAGTTCATTTCACCTCGAAACATGTGTACACTTTCACGAAAACAAAATAATAACACGTGTGTGTGTGTGTGTGTGTGTGTGTGTGTGTGTGTGTGTGTGTGTGTGTGTGTGTACGTACTCGTACCACATAGCGTGCTATAAATAAATGTAAGAACCCATGACGAACACACACACACACACACACACACACACACACACACACACACACACACACACACACACACACAAAGCCGTTTCGCAGCTTTCAGCCACACCGGAGTGAGTCTATATTGAAATTTCGTAAGAGAGAGAGAGAGAGAGAGAGAGAGAGAGAGAGAGAGAGAGAGAGAGAGAGAGAGAAATTAAGAACTGAAACTAACGAATTGAAACCAATACAATAAACTATTCTTTTCATCCCATTAGACACCAAACGTACAATGGAAACTCAAATCCTTTTTTCTACGCCTTTCCCTAATGACCTTCACCCCTAAAACAACCATATTCTTCTTTATCCCTTTCTAACCCTCCCATAACACACCCTCACATGAAAAAACCCCGTAACACACCTCATAACCCCACCATGACAAAACATTATTTCTCCCCCCATTATCACACCACCATGAGCTCCTCCCCCTACTCACCCCACCACAATAACACCACATTGCACTCCCCCACTCTGCTGCCATACTCTCGCTCCCACACTCCCCGGGGTTATAATATAGAATTTGATGCAATGAAACTCTTACGTGTACACCGCAGTTTCCAGACACGGTGCACTCAAGCTTGTCTCCTTCCCTCTCTCTCTCTCTCTCTTCTCTCTAGTCGCAGTAAGGGAAGGCAGAGTTGGTGGTCAGTGGCGAAGGCGGAAGGAAAGGGAAGTAGGAAAGGAAGGAAATTAAGGGTGGGAGTGTTGAAATAGATGAGGAAAAATGATTTAATAGGAGGAAGAAGGGAAAGGAGGAAGGACATGTTATTGAGAGAGAGAGAGAGAGTGAGAGAGAGAGAGAGAGAGAGAGAGAATCACATCTGTATGACACGACTGAACTTCTTAACTATCCACACATGAATTAGGCATGAGAGGGTTTAATTCCGGTCATTTACCTCCATTAACATTCATGCCATTCAACCTCTGAGCTTTATTGCAGCCTTCTGAATGACAAATAACTCATCACTATCATCATCATCATCATTCTAGTGTAAGACAAAGAAGATAATTTTAATATTGCCTGTGAAGAAGAAAGAGGAGGAGAAGAAGAAGAAGAAGAAGAAGAAGAAGAAGAAGAAGAAGAAGAAGAAGAAGAAGAAGAAGAAGAAGAAGAAGAAGAAGGTGATTATGGTGACTATAGAAATAAATTAATTAAAACACCTTCCCCTTAATCCTTTCCACCTCTGCTGCTCACAGTTCTCTAACATTGTAGTACAGAGAGGACGAAGACTGGAGGCGGCGGGGCGTGTGTAGCGAGACCAACACTGCTGCATGGACACCTGTTGAATTACTCATACAAGACACGCAAACACAAAACATAGCACAAGAATAATAAAGATTTGTATGCAAGTATTAAACCCACTGGCATTCCTGCATAAAGGCACCACTGGTTAACGACACAAACACACACACGTACACACACATAAACACACAGCACAACACAGCACAGCACAACACAAACTACAGGCAACAAAAACTGGACACAACACACAGCGCTACGAGGACACAAGCACGAACACGAACACGGACACCACGAGGACGAGGACGAGGACTAGACGAGAACGCATGCACCGATCGCCTTCATCACCTTACCTCGTCATCGGACTCTCTCTCGCTCTCCTCGCCAAGGTGGTACTCCTCGGAGGGCGGCGTGGCGGGCGTCGTTGGACCATCAGGGTGGCAATCGAAGGTCATGGCGGAGGATTCGGAGGAGGGGGAGGAGGAGGACGAGGAGGAGGACGGTGGGCATGGGGACCCAACTCGGATGCACAGAGTACCGCCCACCAGGTCCCCGACGCTACCCATGGCCTCCCCTCCGCCACTGCCTCCGTCTATCACACACACGGACATCGTAGGGGCGCGGCGCTCCCTCCACGCCTTCACGACACTGGGACACTTGGACACTAATACATACTGAGGCGATACGGTTGTGTTGAGGCTGTGGCGAGATGCTGTTACTGCCTGCCACACTCCAGTAACTCAGCTATTGGTAATATTCACTCACTCTTCACACTCCAGTAACTCTATTACACGTTACCGATCACTTCCAGGTTAACGAAGAAGTAAATGGATGGTTTTGTATTCACTCGTTTGTTGATGCCGGGTGTGTGTGTTTGTGTTTGTGTATGTACGGGCGTCTTTCAAGTACATTACAGGGAGGGTAACGCACTGACTGTATATTGTACGTATGCAGGTACTGAACGTCTGTGTATGTATGAGTGTAGGTGTGTCCGTGTGAGCGGCAGAAGAGCAACGTGTTCACACAGCTCCACTTTCGACGAGCCCGCCCTCCACACTGGCTGGCTGGCTGTGGCTGAAGATGACCCCCGCGCTCATGACGGCAACAACACCACCACCATCGCCACCGCCGCTCTCCACACACACACACACACACACACACACACACACACGCTAATCACTGGGTCTGTTCGAGTGAGCGTATCCACAAGGTGTTTCCAGGGTAGGACACAGGGGAGGGTACTTGAGAGGGTTGGCTCCTGATCCCCTTGGCTGCATCCGGCAACCTAGCGGGACGGGAGGGACTCGCGGCCTGAGGGTTGAGAAATGTTACCACGTCTATCTGTCTGCTGCTGGGCTGGGTGGTGTTGGGACAGACGTTATTACTACACGCGAACACACACCCACACACACACACACACACACACGGAAGAGGTTAGGGATGATTTAACCACGAATATGAAGATTTACATAAGATGAACCATCATAATGTGCCAGCCAATCTGCCTCCCCAACAACACACACGCAAACACACACTATTTATCCTATCCACAAGCAAACCTTTATATATATATATATATATATATATATATATATATATATATATATATATATATATATATATATATATATATATATATATATATCTATATATCAAAGCCTACAGTTGTGATATAAACTACTTTTGTTCATAAATGTCCAATTGTCATAGGAATTTCATGCACGTCTGAGGAAAATAGGACAGGTACATCTTCAAGTCCTGAACTTATTTTATTTAAGGAACGTTTCCTTTTTTCTCTTTTTTTTTTCTTTTTTTTTTTTTCTTTTTTCTTTTTCTTTTTTCTCTTTTTTTTTCTTCTTTATTTTGTGGGGGGTGGGGCTAACGCTATCTGACCTGCACAAGGAGTGGTAACTAAGTGGGTCTTTTTGTTCACCTTTTTTTGTTGCCGTTGGCGTGTGTTCCCTTCTTACATAGAAAAATACTCTAACTCATTCCATAAGTGTAGCCTTAGCAGCTGACCAGGTGAATGGAATCTTACATGACATACCGCAATTATCTTTATCCAAAAATGCTCTCGTTCTGTAGGTATGGAGAGATAGCAAAAGTTCTAATAATACTAATAATAAATAGCAATAATCATATCTACTGTGGTGATTATAAACAACTATTGACTATATAAATTTAATGCAAGCAACAGAACACCTCAATTGTACCTAACAACCTAACATTGCTCTCTCGTTCTTCGGATGATATGTATGATCTAAGCCGACATACGCTGAAATAGTCGTGTTCATTTAGAAACTGAACCTCTCATCGGGAAGTAAGTTTTTGTTTAGCAGGTGTTTAATTAAAGACAGAGCGAAGCTAACCGAGTACTCTTAAGCATTTATACCTTTCTCTGATAAACTCTGGAAATTCCTACCTGCTTCTATATTTCCAACTTCCTATGATTTGACTTTATTTCAGAGGGAAGTTTGCCCCGGTCTACGGACTAATTCTTTTAAACCTATAAGGGGACAGTCAAATTAGTGGGTTTCTTATTCCATTATCTTTGCTGTCCTTGGCCAGTTTCCTCCTCTTACACAAAAGAAGAAAAAAAAGTCCATGATTCTAAAGCACACCACTTCGACTCGTCCTTGAGGTGTTTATCGCTGTGGTTACGTGGGTGTCGCAGGTGTCCAGGTGAGAGTGTGGGAGAAGCGACGATCACCCCACGCAATGCTACAGTAAAAGGTTATGTGAAATTAACTGCCACCTTCCGTCCATCACAAACTTGTCGTGTTCGCTTATGAGACGTGAGAACCTTATTAACCTTCCGAGGCCCAAAAGATCATCAGTGTACAGAAGTTACGTTCTTGCTATGGAGTTCGTGACTTGCGGTGTGTCGTAATAAAGACTTACAGTTGCACTTCTCATATTTTTACGGTAGTTACGTGAGCATGAGAGAGAGAGAGAGAGAGAGAGAGAGAGAGAGAGAGAGAGAGAGAGAGAGAGAGAGAGAGAGAGAATCACTAACGTACATCTGTCACGCATCTTCGCTTCTTTTTCTTCAACTTCCTTTCAAGTGTCATTTTCTGTGGTCAGTTCTGCTCTCATGACGCGAATTCATCTTCTTTAAGTTTTTTTTTATATATTTTCCTATCTGTTTTCTGCTCATTCTTCCTTCGGTACACTGTCACTCATATTCACTTCTTCTTCACCTTCCTTTCAAGCGTCACTTTCTGTGGTCTGTTCTGCTCTTATGTCGCGAGTTTATCTTCTTTAACCTTTCTTTTTATATATTTTCCTATTTGTTTTTTGCTCATTATTCCTTTTCCCTCTTATTTGCTATCTATGACCTGTTCCTGTACTACATTATCTTCCCTTCCCTCAATTATTTCTTTTTTCCCTTCTTCTGAGTTATATTCTGTTTCTTTTCTTTTTCCCAGCTATTAATGTTCTACTTCAATGTTTCTTCTCTTTCTCTGCTATTTACAACGTTCATATACTATTGATTTAAGACGTAATTTCTCCTCTCCTCTTTACTATCAAAATTACATTCCTCTAAACACTGTCTTCCTCTTCTTGACTGACTGATGGATCAACTAAAGACGTCACAATGCTTCCTTTCATTCACCTCCTACTTCCTGTGTTGAACTGAATTGCATGAGCTCCAAGCCTGCATAACACTGGAAACGATCTCCTCTGTTCCGTTGTTTTCCTCAGCTGCATCCTCCCCTTTCCACCTTTTTTGCCCTCAAGCTCCCCCCAGTTCAAGTGTCATGAGCCTCCAGCCACTGTCTCTTTGTTGCACTCCTCTGTTTATTCCTGTTATCTTTCCTTTTGCCTCCAATCTTCTCTTTCTTATCATTCTTTCGGTATTCTTCTGTAATCTCTGGTATTTTCCCCTTTTAAGTCACGTTCTCTCGTAACTCTTTTTTTTTTATCATTCTCTGGAGCACGTGCCGTTCTTCTGTCTTATCATGTATATTTTCTTCAGTTTTTCTTTATTTTTATGTCAGTTTAGTTACACTTATCTTCACGTATTCTTTCTCCAGTGTCGTCTTATCTCTTTCTCTCTGAACACGTGGTCTTACTTTTTTGTCTTTATCATATATCTATTCCTATCTACCACTTCCATCGCTTCTTTCTTTCTTTTTACAGTGTATTTTCCCCAGTTCTTCTCATCTTTTCAATATATGTTCTTCCTTCCCTCTATTCATTATAATTTATTTAGACATGTCTACTATCTTCTTTCACTGCCTTTTTCGTTCAGCTTATTGTATTCTTTTGCGTCACGTCTTTCCTATTTTCTCTGTCACTCATGGTCTTCCTCCTTCCCTCTGGTCTCTTTACGTCACGTCCGTCCTCTTCCCCATCTCTCAGGCTAGCTAGCGGTGGGTGGCTATCTTCTACAACATCGAGCCGTTGTTTTCCTGTGAGTCTTTGTCGAGAGGATGAGGTTAACACGTGTCTGCCTTCCTGTGTACAGCGTTGGGTGGACCATGGCGTCACTACTTTACTCGAGCGTTCAGTCATGTGTGTGTGTGTGTGTGTGTGTGTGTGTGTGTGTGTGTGTGTGTGTGTGTGTGTGTGTGTGTGCAATTTATCACTATCATTGTCTCCTACTGGTCACTCAGCTAGCCTCTCCCTTATGGAAAGAGTTCGGAGCTCATCTTTCGCTATTGCCTGAGACATATCAAAAGCTTTTGATAGAATCTACCATAAAGCTTTTATCTCAAAACTACCCTCCTACGGTTTCTATCCTTCTCTATAACTTCGTTTCAAGTTCCTCTCCGACCGTTCTATTGCTGCTGTGGTAGACGGCCAATGTCCCATATTTATTAACAGTGGTGTTCCTCAGGGTTCGGTCCTATCACCTACTCTCTTTCTATTATTCATCAATGATCTTCTAAACCAAACTTCTTCCCCTATCCATTCCTAAGCTGATGATACAACCCTTAAGTTTTTCCACATTTTTTCAGAGACGACCAACCCTTCAGGAAGTTAACAGATTCTGCAGGGATTCCACTGAACGCCTGACTCCTGATCTCTCTAAGAGAGAGTAGAGAAAATTTAGTAGTGTTTAATGCCTAAAAGACTCAATTCCTCCATCTATCAACTCGACACAACCTTCCAGATCACTATTCTCTCCTTCACTGACACTCAAGTGCCTTCTTCTACAATGAACATCCTCTGTATTTTCTTTACTTATAATCTAAACTGGAAATTTCACATCACTTCTCTTGCTAAAAGAGCTTCATTGAAGTTAAACTTTCTGAGGTGTTTCCGCCAGTTTTCCTCACTCCCAACCCCAACTGCTAACTCTGTCTATGTATGCATAGTTTGTATAGTATAGTATGCATAGTTTGCATAGTCTTATCAGATAGGGTGGAATCAAAAGCCCCTCTCGTTTGACTGACAATCTTTAGCTTCTTTCTCACCAGTGGAATGTTGCATCTCTTGCTATCTTCTATCGTTATTTTCAGGCCAATTGCTCTTCTGATCTTGCTAACTGCATGCTCCCCTCCTCCCACAACCTCGCTTTACAAGGTTTTCTATTTCCTGCCATCCCTATTCTGCCCATCTCTTTAATTCAAGAGTTAGCCAGTAATCCCAATCATTGATACCTTTCTCTAGTAAACTCTGAAACTCACCACCTCTGTATTTCCAACTTTTTATGGCTTGACTTCATTCAAGAGGACATTTATCCTTTTCTTTTGGCCAACTCTCTCAGACTTGAAAGGGGACTGGCAACTAAGTGGTCGTTTTTATTACTCTTTTTGTTGCTCCTGGTCAGCTTTCCTCTCTTACGTAAAAGAAATAAAAAAATACTGACCTATCTTCGGGAAGGACTGAGACCACAAGACACACCACACACCGGGACAGCGAGGCCACAACCCCTCGAGTTACATCTCGTACCTACTTGTTGCTACGTGAATATAGGCTACACATTAAGAGGCTCGCCTATTTGCCCGGTCTGGAGCTCGAACCCAGGCCGTCTCTGTTGTTAGCCTAGTGTACTAACCACTATACTACGTGTGTGTGTGTGTGTGTGTGTGTGTGTGTGTGTGTGTGTGTGTGTCGCAAGCGTAACCGGTAAATGTCAAGGCTTTATTGAAGGCTTACATGGTGATCTGCCGCGCCCATAACTATACTTAACACTTCTTACTCACGCCCACACGCTCACACCTACACACTCACGCCCACACATCTTGACACCCACTCTTACACATTCACTTACACATCACACTCCGGCGCACACACATCTTCACACTCACGCTCACTTTTCTCACTTTTACAACCCCACACTCACACCTCCACACTAACGTCCACACACTCACACGCTCACTCACTCTTACGCCTACAAATTCACTCACACTCACACACACACACACACACACACACACACACACACTCACACACACACACACACACACACACACACACACACACACACAGTGGCAGTTTTCCATAGACGCCAAATAAAGAAAAGACAAAAATTGATAAATCGAAATATAACTTATACTTATTAGATATTAGTGTAAGAGCACTTTCTAAATGTGGAGAAACTTTACAGCAATAAAAGTCACCACCAAAGATAATAAAAGGTAACAAAAAAAACAAAAAAACTAAAGGGGAAGAAAAGGTTGTTAGATTGTAAATCACAGTTAAAAAAAGGAGCAAGTAATAAAAAATTCAACAAATTTATCACTTAAAACCAAAAAGGAACAGTGAACAATATTTATAAATACTTACCTTTATGGGGTGGCTGTGAGAGAAGCCAGCACCTTCAGCGTTCCCTTCAGGAGTATACACGAGCAGCTCCTTCAGGTACCTCAGGGGCAGGTCGTAGCACTGTACATTCCTTGCTCGGAGCTCTTGCAGGAACCGAATCAATCTGGGAGAGTCTGCTGCTGTGCCTCCGTCAGTTGGTGGGTATCCTACAGCGCCTCCGTTAGGTGCTGGGATTGTAGGACACACCCCTGGAACCTCGTAATTCTCGCGGTTGTTGTGTCTTGCGTCACCGGCGTCTGCTGTTATGTGGTGTAACGTAGGCACGGTTACCTCATCGGGTCTGCGGTGGTACGCTGAAGGCGGTGTAGTGGTTGCAGTCATCCGCGTAACAGCAGGTGTCATGGCGGTCGTGTGGTCAGGCTGATACTCTCCGCCCTCCGTCTTGTTGACATGGAACATACAGATGTGCTTTAAGTCCTCGGAAATGTTTAGGATGTCCTGAAATGCGGTCTTCTCTGAGTTTTGGGTCACGGTAAGGACCTCAGAATCCCTAACGAGTCTGTCCATTGGTGTTCGCATGTTTGGAGGCTCGTCATGTCTCGTGTTTCGCGTCCTTTGGTGTTCCTCATACATTACGTCCATTTTATTCAAGATCTCATTCAGTTGTCGCTGGAGATCCATCGCCTCTCTCTGTCTCGCCGTCAGATGATCGTTGTCTTCCCGTTCCGTGTTGGTTTTGTCACCCACACCCACCGTGGGAAGTGGAGGTGAAAGCAGTGTATTGCTACTCGTTAATATACAAGTTTCGCGTTCAGCTTCTCTAAATATTTCTTCTAGTCTGGCGCTTATTCTAAATTGACTAGATATTTTCTTAGTGCCCCCGCCATTGCACGGGACTTCTACGTTTTCTGTGAGACTTTGGCTGGTACCGTTTTCTTTCTCAAGTCCTCTTCTCGCATGCACTGTTTTGCTCTGTAAGTTATCAGTAATGCCCGTCATGTCATGGATACTGTCCGTTTTTGGATCTCTGTTATTTCTCATCAACTCATCCTCTTCTTCAAAACGAGAATGCATTTCCTCCCTATAAACATCATTTTGAGAGAACTTTCCGGAGTCCTCGAATGTCACTCTCGTTCTCTCATCTTCAAAACTTTCATTCCTAATTTTCGCGGCAATTCCTGCTGCTAACTCAAGCTCGGTGAAGCCCAAAGTGTGTCTATCACTGTTGTCATGGTGAGCATCCCAAGTGTTGCAGAGCCTCTCGAGGCTTGCTAGACAGGAGACAGTGAGCGGCGGGGACTCTGGGCGCGGGGGAGGAGGGCGAGGTGGAGGGGGAGGAGAAGGTAGATGAGAACTTCGAGTGGGAGGAGGCGGAGGAGGAGTAGGAGGTAGACATCTTCTAGGAGGAGGAGGAAGGACAGGTGGAGATAAACCCTTCCGAGGAGGAGGTGTAGGAGGAACGGAAGATCTTTTGGATATGGATGAGGCGAGACCAGCAGCACCCGTTGCACTCCCGCCTGTGTTGGTGTTCAGGTCCTCGCAGCTTGAATCGTGTGGAGTGATGGAGAGCTGCTCGAGACTAGAGGACTCGAGACACTCCCCAGGTTCATCATACATGGCCAGCCAGTTGTCCCTGGCGTTCTCCAGGCTCGTGAAGAAGTGCTCGTCCTCCTCTGCTCTCTGCTGTGGCACGTAGATGACAGGGGAAGCTCCTCTGCTCTTGGCATTCCTCTCCTCCCACTCCAAAGCATCCATGGCGTCACTCGAGGATTCCAACGCAGAAAAATACTGACTCTCCGCCTCCTTCACCACTGCTGATCGAGAGATGGTCATCATGTCACTAAGAAGGAGATACTCGTGTGGAGATTCCCTTCTCTCCTGGGTGAATTCTGCAGTGTTCCATTCCTCATCCTCATCTTCATCTCGCTCTGGCGTGAAGGAGACGCTCACCATGGGATAATCAGGAGATGCATCCCCACCAGTGTCTTCCATTCCCTCGCTGGAGCCTGAGTTGTTGAGAGGTCCAGTTATTGGTTCCCATAACTTCTCTAAAATGTCCAAACTTGTCTCTGTTCCTGCCACAGTAGCAGTAGAAGTTGCTGGTTTGTCATTCATGGTATCGTGGTGGAGCGTGGCGGGAGGCGGGGCGGATGTGGAGTCATTGTTCCTCTTGCTGGGCGGTAAGTGGCGTGCTGCGTGCTTGTCTGTGTCTTTTACTTCCCTAGTATTCATTACCTTTCGGCTCTTAATAAATGAATGGTCCTGGGAAGTGTTTTCTTTCTTTTTCTTAGGGGAGCAGTAGCTGGTGGCACTTTCCAGCAGCAAGGTGGTTTCGCGTAAGTATTCCTCGATCTCGGACGTGAGGCATCGCAGCTTGTCTCTGTCCGAAGTGTCTCGACCCTTGACTTTCGAGGACACGCATTTGGTGTTTATGTTCTGCGTGATTATTGCTTCCTCACGTGTTTGGTCTATTTGTGTTAATGCCCTCGTGTTGTGTGTCTCCTCGTCGCTGTACACGTGAACGATACTACTTCCTGAGTTACTTTTAGCCAACTCTGACCAAGTAGTTTTATTCTGACGGGCAGGACATTCATCAAGACTATCGATACTGAAGTCTTCGCTGCCACACAGTGTTTCCTCATCCTCAGAGTGACAATCATGGCTGCCTCGTGTCTCCATCTCGTCATTAATGCCTTTCTGTTTGATTTCGTCTTCACCTTCTTCTCCCAAGATCTCCAGAATCACCTCGAGTGGCTCCTGGCAGCGATAGTAAGTGTCTTGGGGTAAATAAGGTTGCATCCTGTCGCTGTTTGCTGATCCCTCCTCCTCATTAATGTTATCTTCGTATGAGCTCCAGGTTGACAGAAGAGTCTCTAACATAGTGAATTCTCCATAATCACTGTCTTCCTCACTGTAATAATCTCTTTCTCCATAACATTGTTCTTGAGTTTGTTCCTTTCTCTTTTGTTCAAAGTCAATTCTGTCTATTATCTCTCTTCTTCTTTCATCTTCTTCTTTATTTCCATAATCCAAGTCACTGTAATTTTCTTCTCTTCTTCCTTCTCTCTGATCCTGTTCATGTGTTTCTTCTTCTGTCTCTAGTTTTTCCGCCACCTCCTCTAGCCTCTCTAGTTTTTCTCTATCTTCGACTTGATAATTACCTAAGTCGTACTCACCACTTATAACACTTCCATCAGTGTCATCACCATCATCACCATCATGATCGTCAACGTAAGAGTCGAGAGCACACTGTCCCCCGCCTCCCTCATTCCTCATCCCATCTATGCGCTCCATGACGTCCTTCCTGTCATCCCGAGGAGATGCAGTCCCTGACGGCCTTGCGGTGGCGTCAGCATGAGAAGCAAGATCGGCGCAGCAGATGGGACCTTCCTCGCAGCTCCTGCAGAAGGACAAACGTTTCGCTACGTAGTTCTTCCCAGGGACCTTAAAATCTCCAACGGAAGGTTCTCCCTCCTTAGATTTTTCACTAATACATACGTCTGCGTCCTCGTCGTCCCAATCAGCCTCCTCCTGTGCCTCCATCAAAGTGTCTACGTCCTCGCTGTAAGGGTCTCGTCCTTCATCATCAAACTCTATTCTCTCATTCTTCAAGTCACAGCACACGACGCTGTCCTCGCCATCACTAGTGTCCTCGAAGTGGTTGTCCCCGCCATAATGTTCTCTGTCCTCGGACGCCTTCTCGCTCTTCATGATATAACTCGCGTTACCTCCCTCCCCTCCACTGCTGTCCTCGAAGCGGTTGTCCTCGCCATGTTCTTTCCTCTCAACCTCCTTCTCGCCTTTCAGGATATAACTCACCACACTTTCTTCTCCTTCACTGCTGGTGCTCTCGAAGTGCGGATCCTCAGGGTCAAAGGAGATACAAGTCTTGGTAATGAGTGTTTGAAAGGTCTCTTGCACACTTTCCTTCCTATATTCTACACTGTCATGCAGCGAATCCAGGTTTTCTCTGTCCATGAGAATAAGGCCCTCCCATGTGTGCCCCTCCATGGCTCCCCTCACTGCTTGCACACTCCTCAGGGTTACTGCCCTTTCGTCATCCCAGTTACGCTCAGGTGGCACTGGGAAAGCACATCACCGCACACTGCAAAGGAAAAGAAAGAACACGTTTCATATCATTGAGCATCGTCATGAATAACAACAGATAAGAAAGTCTCATACACACACACACACACACACACACACACACACACATTAATAACAACAACAACAACAACAACAACAACAACAACAACAACAACAACAACAACAAACAAACAAACAAACAAACAAACAAGTACACAGATAAAAAAATAAAAATATCACATAGTAAATACGGACACACATGAAAAAAAGACGAATAAATAGATTATCACAACAAGGAAGCCCGTAAGAGGAGTGACAATGAAAAGAATACCGCTGAACCCTCAAACAAACACCCCACGTCCACATCTCCCCTCACTATACAACCCAACAAATCCCCCTATACAATACAAACACATGAGTCACTCCCGGGATAAACTCTTATGTATTCATTTCACGTCAGAACATGAGCACCCAACACTGCAGCGTGGCATGGCTCCTGACGGCGGCTCTGGGTATGACGGCGGGACAGACAACAGGGATTAGGGAAGCCAAGGAGGCCCCACTGAGACCTTGGCGGGGCGTGGGGTGCCTGCCACTGTACTATACGGAGAGTACAGTGAAGGAGAGCCCCATGTGTGTCCTCCGCCTGCCAAGGACCAAAAATATCCCTGGGGAGATCATCCATACTTCCTACAAGGCAGTCCAAGCGGAGCTCATCACCCGTTACAGGATATCACGTAAGGACTTGCCACAGGAGCAGAAGGAAGAGAAGGGGGAAAAAATAACTTTCCTAAGATCCAAAGAGCAGGAAATTAGAGTGGAATGTGATGAAATGATGCCTTTTTTCATAGTTCCGCGACGTTGCAGGACTCAGGGTGGTGAAGTCCTCCAGGCGGATCTCTCCCTCTCCTTACACCTTCAGGAGTGGGGGAAGATCAGCAAGAGGAAAGCGGCAAATAAGCAATCACTCTTGTATGTCGACTGTCGTGGAATCAAACCCTTTCTCGTCCGGCGGAATAGTAATAGGAGGAGAAAGAACACTAAGATAAAAGGAGTGCCTGCTCGTCACATTCTTAGGTTTCTCTAATGATGATGATGATAATGCCGAAGGTTATTATGTAAGTAATTGGTGGTGGTCAGGTTACATGAAAGATCGAAGCCATGAAGTATGAGAAATAATGATCATGTTAGTCTTCTTGTCAAGATGAGAGTTTCGCTTTATACTTTAGTGTGTGTGTGTGTGTGTGTGTGTGTGTGTGTGTGTGTGTGTGTGTGTGTCTGTGTGCGCAACATGACGAAATATCTGTTTATAGTTAATACTCGATCATAAATTATCTCATGAAGAAGAAACTGAAGAGAAGAGGAAGAAAAATGAAGATAAGAAGAGAGGGAGAGTCATCACCAAACACGTCATGAATATTAATCTCTAAGGTGGAGGGGAAGGGAGGAATGGAGAGACGGAGTGAAGGGAGGAAAGGCAGGGAGAGTAGTAGAAAGGGATACTTGTCTTAGGTACGTCATCGTCTGTATTAGAGAGAGAGAGACAGACAGAGACAGAGAGAGAGAGAGAGAGAGAGAGAGAGAGAGAGAGAGAGAGAGAGAATATGGAGACAGATATATTTGACGTGACTTGTAAAAAAAAATAAAGAAAAATCATTGGATACACTGAGCCGTAGAAAAAGAACAGTACAAGAATCCTGACGTGACTATTGAGGAGAAAAATATATGAAAAAAGTGCCGAAGAAATGACATACATTGCATCCTGATATAAGACAGGAAGTGATAAAAGGAGAGAGACACAGAAAAATAAAGAAGAAAAATATAAAAAAATAAATAAAAAATAAAACGAGGAGAACATCAAAGAATTTCCTAGAAAAGTATAGCTGAGAGAGAGAGAGAGAGAGAGAGAGAGAGAGAGAGAGAGAGAGAGAGAGAGAGAGAGAGAGAGAGAGAGAGAGAGCAGTAAAAAATAATTAAAAAATATTGAATATCTGTGTGTCCCAAGCCGTCCGTGTGGGTGGAGGGGTATTGGCGGGTGGAGGTCATGTGGATAGACAGGTGTGAGGAGGAAGCTCAGGTGTGGCCTTGAACACTCCATGGATAAATATTAACTCTGGAATGGGAAGCCAGCACCTCTCTCTCTCTCTCTCTCTCTCTCTCTCTCTCTCTCTCTCTCTCTCTCTCTCTCTCTCTCTCTCTCTCTCTCTCTCTCTCTCTCTCTTCATACATCATTAAAAATAATAACGACAACAATAACACTAACAGCAATAACAACACTATGCGTGCTATTCATTATATTCTATGTTGCGTACTACCATATTTTTTTTCCAAGTTATTTACTCTTTATCTTTTATCCTTCACCACTTATGTATGCCGTTTTCAAATGTGTGACTTTTATACTGCATTAAGTACTAGTAATTTTACTTCATGTTGTTCCCCTGTTTTTTGTCCTTTCTTTTTTTTTCTTTTCTTCTATTCCACTTTTTAACTTCAAGGAGGTTTCCCTTAATTAATCCTTTTAATTCGTCACGTCACATCCTTCCTCCTCTTTCAAGTGCACCCTCATTCTTTTCTTATCCGTTCCTTAGCCAGCACCACCCTTTCCTCCCTCTCTCTATACGACATTATTTTTATCGGAATTTTGATACTATCGTTATCCATTTATCCTTTTTCACCTTAATTCCACAAATCAGATAATATGACTATCGTTAATCTCACCGAGACATAATATATTTTCTTTCAGGTGGGAGGAAAAACAAAAAATAAAATAAAATGCGTCTTAGCTTCTTGCAGGCACGACGAACGAAGCAGCGGTGGTGGTGTTGGTGGTGGTGGTGGTGGTGGTGGATATTGCTTGCACAGCTGCCACCGAGACTGGACGCTCAGGCTGTGAATGAAAGTGAACTGTCGGCGATCCATGGCAAGAACAAAACGTGCGGGACTACCAGGGTGGCGAGGTGGCGCGGGGTGGACTGCATGCCGCTGTACACCACCTCGATACCCACGTGTGCCCCATGCGTCATGTATGTTCCCGCCACAAGAGTCCTGCCCCCAGAGACTATCCCCACTTCCCACCAGGCTGTCCTTGTGGAGCTCCTGACGCGATACACGATCACAACTAAGCCTAGGAAGGGAGGGCACATCACGGTGAATTGCAACGGTGCGAGGAGGTTGATGATTGGCCTCGCTAACTGCACCGTATCGAGTGCCAAAGGGAAGGTGACGGCCACTCAAGCGTTCATCTCCTTAGCCCTTCACCGTGGTCTCCTTCGTCTTTCAGAGAGAAGGGAAGACGCAGGGATAGTCAAGTGCAAAGGTATTCCCTCCTTCTATGTGCAGGAGGTCGAGCACAACTGATGGTGAAGAAAGTGAATACATGAATAAATTGGTGCCTGCTCTTCCTCTGATATCTTCTTATTTGAGGTGTCGTTTTCGAATTGTTAATGTCGTTTGTTGTTGTTGCTGTTGTTAGCTGCTACTGCTACTGCATTTTATATATCTATTAATTTATACATTATAGAAGTAATGCATTTCAGTTTGCTTCTTCTTTTCCACTTTCTCATTCTTTTCCACATCCTCTTCATGCTCACCGTGATTTCTCTCTTTTTCATCCCTCCGACTTCATAGCCTCGGTGCTGAGTTGTAAAAGTAATTTACTTCAGAGCCAAAGTTAGAATGAAACTACACTTTTTGGCCGTGGCGTGGTGCGTGGGGATGGCTGCGGGCTGGGTCGCGCTGCCCCCTCCACTGCACAAAGGTGTGGAGGACATGGTGGACCCCGCAACACCAGCCAATGACACTGCCTTCCTTGATGGTAAAGCCACAACTGACCCACCTTCCCCTACTGACGGTAGGAGCCCTCCACCTGCCCCCAGCTCACCTCCCAGTAATGCACCCACTGCCGTCAACCATAACACCACAAGACCACCTCATCCACCAATTAACGCCAAACAACCCGCTCCAGTCACCAATATCAACACTTCTTCCATCTCTAACACCTCCACCTCCAAGGCGGCTACTAATACGTCCTCTACCACCACACCCTCTATGAACATTACGAGCACGCTCACCAACCCCGTACCACAGACCAAACCACACAAGCCCCATACTACCAAACCCTTCCCAACTCCAGTCTTCGTGCCTCATAACAACAAGACAACGAATCAAAATAGAGGCTCCGTTCCCGCTCCCGCTACACCTTCCTCCGCCATCCCCCGCACCAAGAACACAACGGTAGACCTCAAGCAGGATTCAAGTAACAGCCAGAACTCTACAGACCTCACCGATGAGATCAAGGAGCCCACTACGGCCGTCGGTACAAGTGCTCCTCCGACAGCGACAAGCACGGGGAGGCTGTGGCGGGGCATGAAGTGTGAGTCAATGCAGTGGAAGGCCGACCCGGATTGTGTGGTAGCCATGCCCTCGCAAGTCTTCTACCCGTGGGACGTGTTCAGGACCACCTACGAGGTCATCATGGCGGAGCTGATGACACGCTACACCGCCCTGCCGCTCAACACCCCCGAGCTGGATGGGGTGAGAGTCTACTGCAAAGGAATGGAGGAGCTTAAACTCGCTCTCCGCTGGTGTTATCTCCTCGTCCCGTCAGCTCGGGCAATAGTACCCATGCCACAAGCCTCAGTCTCCTTCCACCTGGACAAGGGCCGCTACATTTTCGCTGAGAAGTGGATGTACAGAGCTGTGGAGGTGAGGTGTCCATCCACGCCTCCCTTCTGGATCCGCCGTTCTGATCCCATACGGTGTGCCAGAACGGATCACACATGTCTGGATGATACCTATGATTACTTGGATGAGTTGGATAAAACTGCCATTCCTGAAGCGATTAATGTTCCACCAAGCTGGTAAAGGAGTGAAGTTATCCAAGCCTGAACTTGCCCACATAAAAGTTGCACTGATCGGCAAGATACAGAATACTGTTACTGTAGGCAAAAAATCGTACTCACTGATATTCATTGCATAAAGAATCATTATAACATTTTAATGAGGCATAGAGATTTGCTTGTAATATCCAAGTGCAAACATCAACGAAGATTGTGTGTGTGTGTGTATGTGTGTGTGTGTGTGTGTGTGTTTATATATATAT
>CM035193.1:14419341-14436734 GCA_020233015.1 Callinectes sapidus
CGCTTTCGCTCTCCTCTCTCTCTCTCTCTCTCTCTCTCTCTCTCTCTCTCTCTCTCTCTCTCTCTCTCTCTCTCTCTCTCTCTCTCTCTCTCTCTCTCCGTTGCCTTGGTGACGGCTGGCCCGTGACACTCTCTAAAGGGGATCAACAAACAACAGAGCAAGCAAACAAACAAAGGACGCAGGCAAAGACAGGCGGTAGGAACAATGACGAAGTGACTCAGAAGAGAAACGAAGGCAAACCAGCGGTGACAACAAAGAAGAGTACACAAAAGGAGCAGCGGCAAATTAAAGAGTGCGTACAAACAAAGCAGGTAAAGAGTTAAAGACAAGCAAGAACAGCTACTAAGAAAATAAAGGAGAGAGCAGAGGTGAGAGAGCAATAGTTTGCAAGGAAAAAAATCAAGGAAGTAAAAGAAAAGTAAGCTTGTAAACACACGAGTTACAAAGGGAAATACATGAAAGGGAAGCCGAGTTACAAGCAGGAACAGTTACTAAGGAAATTAATGAAAGAAGAGCTGAGGTGAGAAACTAATGAGTCGTAAATAAAAGTTTAGAAAGTAAAAGAAAAGTAAGCTTGTGAACATACGAGTTACAAAGGGAAAGACAAGAGAGAGAAGCCGAGTTACAAACAAAAATAGTTGTCAAGTAAATAAACCATAGAAGAGCAGAGGTGAGAGAGCAATGGTTCGTGAAGGAAAGTTAAGAAAGTAAAGAAAAGTGAGGTTGTTAATATACGAGTTACAGAGGGAAGGACAAGAAAAGGAAGCAGACTGAAAGAGAAAGTTATCAAAAGACAAAGCAGCGGCAATAAAAAAAAAAAAGAAACAGTAAGGAGGGTAAAATAAAGCATGCAAACTTAATAAAAAAACAGACATAATGAATAAGAAAACAAAGGAGACAAAACATAAAATAAGAAATATAGGCAATGTATAAACAAAAATAGATTAAAAGAGGCAAACAAAATGAAAAAACATGAACAAAAATATAAAAAAATTGGACAAATCAGCCGTAGTGACTTATGAAAGGCAAACAAAAGCAAACACAGGAGCAAAAATGGAAAAAAAAGTGGCCACCCAGAAGAAAGGGAGACACTAACTACATGAAAAAAAATATGAAGCAGATAAACAGCGCCCATGCATCATCTTTATATCTTGCTCTCGCTTTGCATGTTTGAACGAAAGAAAAGGAAAAAGAAAACACAGATATGAAACGGCGATATGTCATGCTAGTGTGTGCGTGTGTGTGTGTGTGTGTGTGTGTGTGTGTGTGTGTGTGTGTGTGTGTGTGTGTGTGTGTGTTTCTCTCCCATTTTATTTCACTCCGACGGTAAATTATAGACAAAAGAATAAATCCAGACGCACCTTTATCATTCCCCGTGCATAAATATGTCTAGAAATATAAATAGATGAATGAAAATGATACATAAGCTAGAAATAAAAAAAAGAATGAATAAAGCTTTGACTGGGATTAAAAAAAAGTAACGAAATCCGGTTTGTCACGAACATTTGATTCTTATCCGTTGTTATGACTGTTGGTGTGTGTGTGTGTGTCTGTCGGTTCTCTTTAGTTTGTGTATCGGATCTGTGACTCTCTGCCAAACAATATTCCTGTTGGTAATTCCAGTCTTATTGTTACGTTATATGTGTGAATGCATTTAGTGTGCATGATATCTATTGCTTTCTCCATGTAAGTATTTGTTGATGAATATCGATTTTTTTTATTATTCTATTATTTTTTTTTAATGTAAGAGGGTAAGCCGGCCAAGGACAAAATTAAGTGATAAAAAAGGCCCACTGAGGCGCCGGTCCCTAAACAGGTATCTAAAGGAATGTATTTTTCCCCTTCAGTACTGAGGCGCATTTTCATATCTATTTTGCTTATTATTTGTCGATTTTATACGATTTTATGCAGGTTTACAAACTCATGTGGGGATTGAAATAGTGATCTTCTGACTTCCATAGACTAATGCCAATAAAATCGTCTAATTGCACTCAAAAGTCGTGGTAGAAATGTGTTCCACTACTGAAGGGGTTAAGTGCATGTAGTTTTGTGTGAAGAAAGAGAGTAGTCTAGTGTATTCTTTATTTAACGCTCTTACTAGTATTTATCCTATTTTCTTTGCCTGTGTATAAAATGTATTACTATTTTTACCACGTAACATACCATATGATATAGTGTGTATAATATCTATCGTTTTTTTTTTTTCCCAACAGACAATGTACTAATGAGTCCGGTTAGTTTAGGCAAGTAAGATCAGGTTAGGTTAGGTTAGGTTAAGTGTCTATCCATCAGTTTTTTGTAACTTAATCCGTGCATGTTAATTTCCTCAGTGAATGCATCAAGTCTAACACTGTCAGTTGAGCCACTTTCCAGTCTACCAATTCAAGGCTCTATTAATTAATCTGAACGAGTCTTTGTTTATCCCAGCTGTATCCCGTATCCCCAATGCAAAAAGAATAAATAACAACAGAACACACTCAGTAATTATGCTTTCCTGTGCCAAAGAAAGAAAGAAAAAAAACATTATTATCATTATTATTATTTCCTCTCCTATTAATCCTGCACAAAGCTACACATTTCCCCATGCTACACTGGACCACATCTCTTGGCGTAATTATTTTCCCCAAGAATATTCTCCACAATAAGTTCTCAAGGGCATTTTTCCAGCATATTATCTGAGTATTTGCCTTGTCTAAAACCACACGATCCCTTTTTTTTCTTTTTCCTTTATTTTACCTGCTACGTTACAAAGGCTCGGAGTAAAATGCAAGGGACGAGTGTTAAAGTATTTGAGAGCGCGGGAAGCACGTGAGGGCGAGAGGGCAAGAGGGTGAGAGGAGTGGAGTGTGTGAGGGAGAGAGGTAATGGTCAGGTGAGTGTGGGGATTCCTTTGCCAAGACCAACACTTGCTGATCACAGTGAGTATTACAGCCACAATAGTTACCTTCAGTGCACCCGTGGGAAATAAGCTGGCTATCACAACTTAGGCTTAATGTTTAATGTATTCTTTTTTTTTCATGTAACACACTCTGGCTAAGGAATTAAGAAAAATAAAAGGAAAAGAGATAAAAAAAGGAAGTCTCTGAAAAATACCAGTTCCGTGGAAAAAAAAGTGATCCGAAATGACTTCCAAAATGATACTGCAGTGTTTTGATACATTAGGTGCAGGTGAAATATAAATTATCTCCCACGCTATAGGAATTAAAATGCTATTACCTGAAATGTACATGCAAAATATGGAGGCGCATCATCAAACATTTGGTAATACTGTACTTTAGTCGATGCAGACCGTGGACAATTTCCGAAAAAGTTAAAGATTTGAACTCAAACTGTGACAATCAATGAAGTTATAAGGAAAAACAGATAAAACAAACGCTTATACATACGATGATGAAATCCTAAATTCTACTTCACTTTATAACACTGAAAAGATAATTATACGTTGAGAGAGAGAGAGAGAGAGAGAGAGAGAGAGAGAGAGAGAGAGAGAGAGAGAGAGAGAGAGAGAGAGAGAGAGAGAGAGAGACGAGAGAGAGAGAGAGAGAGAGAGAGAGAGAGAGAGAGAGAGAGAGAGAGAGAGAGAGAATATCTAATACTGACACATACACACATACATACATACGTACATATATACATACATAAATACATGCCTACATACACACAAGAGTGAGTGAGGGGCATTTCACAGCTTTGGACGGAATGTTTTAACTCTGTGTGTGTGTGTGTGTGTGTGTGTGTGTGTGTGTGTGTATGTGTGTGTGTGTGTGTGTGTGTGTGTGTGTGCGGTGTACGCTTGGTTCTTAATTAGGGTTAATGGGTTAGTGTATGAAGGGGTGATTAGGGGTAATGTTCGTCTCTCTCTCTCTCTCTCTCTCTCTTCCATTTTATTTTACGCTACTCGTTTTTTTCTTCTTTTCCCGTCCTGCCTTTGGGTCCTCGTGTACATTTCCAGGAGGCTCTTCCCCCCCACTTTTCATCCGTCGCCTCCGCGCTTGTGAAGACTCGCGAGAATGACAGTCAAAAGAAAGACGCTGCCAGGTATAACAATTACCTTTTAGAGAGAGAAAGATTGCCCTCGCCTCTTAATCTCTCTCTCTCTCTCTCTCTCTTGAACATTTTCCTCCTCCTCCTCCTCCTCTCCCTTTCTTCTCTTTCATGTCTATTCTACGTCATTTCCCTCAGCTTCTCTTTATTTCTCTCGACCTTTTGTCTTGGTGATTCTCATTTCTCTGTGTGGTTTTCTAGTTTTCCTCCCTTCCCTCGTCTTTCTCTTTCTTCTTTTTTTTTTCTTGTCCTTCCTTAATTTTCTAGGTTTCTTCTTCCCTTTCTTGTGTTTTTTCTTCTCTTTTTTTATTGTTTTCTTTTCTTTTCCTCTGTTTCATTAGGTATCATTCTTTGTTGTCTTACCTTTCCTTGCCTCTTTCTCTTCTTTCACGTACTTCTTCCCCCCACCTCCTCCCCTCCTCCTCCTCCTCCTCCTCCTCCTCCTCCTCCATCTCCTCCTCCTCCTCCCCTTCCTCCTCCTCCTCCCTTCTTCCCGAATTTTCAAGCTTTCCATCCATCTTTTTCCCCTTCATCACTTTTCCAATTTCCTTTCTGGAGAAACATGAAAAGTTTTATAGATGCTTCACTTACTTTCATTTTAATATTTCACTCGACTGGACGTTGGTGGTTTTACATGAAAGATACGTGTTAGTTCTCTTCTTTTTTTGGGCCCCCCCCTTACTGTCCCTCGTCCCGTCCCTCGCCCACCCCTTCCCTCGTCCCTCTTTCAAGACACGCAGGTAAGGAAGACGAAGGGGAAAGGCTGGGAAATGGCATGAACAGGTTAAATGATACGGACAGGTGAAATGGTGAGGAATTTGTTACGGGGAAAATGTGGAATGGTACAGATTTCAGGTTTCGGGTGGGCCATGTCTCTTGAATCAATTGTAAAGAAGTGAGGAGTAATTGCGTTCGATTAAAAAAAAATGGTCACTAATTTGCCAGTCCCCTTATTGGTTTGAAAAAATGGGCTAAAAGACTGGGATTTGTTTTCCTCGAGTAAATAACAATAACAACAACAATAATGACAACAGCAACAACAAAACTACTACTACTACTACTACTACTACTACTACTACTACTACTACTACTTCTACTACTACTACTACTACTACTACTACTACTACTACTACCAAAAACATCTAAATTAACACAGATCTATCTTTTGAAACGCGCCTTCCCTACTCCCCTTCTGTACTTGCTCTCTCTCTCTCTCTCTCTCTCTCTCTCTCTCTCTCTCTCTCTCTCTCTCTCTCTCTCTCTCTTCTGCCCATTCACACACTCAGAGCTGGACTAGCAAAATGTAATATCCAGGTTGGGGCGCCGTGCTTCCCACACATACACACACACACACACACACACACACACACACACACACACACACACATACACCGGCAGCAGCAGCAACATCCACGCCAGCCATTTAATTCACTAGCAGAGTATCAGGGGTTCTCCTACGGCATTTCCACGCGCGCAAACCTATATCAAATACTGCGTACATGGGAGTGTATGCGTGGTTAACGTGTACAGAAAGAGGGCGTAGATTCCATGTCTCTTTCTGTTAAGTTACTGCGTTTATTTATTTATCTATTTATTTGTGAAAGTAAATGATGTTAAGTAAAGAGTAGAAAAAATGGCAACAAATGACCCCCCCCCCCACACTATTTTCCGTACAAAAAAGAGAAAAAAGAAAACTAGACTAGTACATGAATAAAATAGACAGGTGAAATAAGCAAAGTACGGCTTGTAAAAGGGTAAAGCATGGTGGAAAAAACTGTTTTCACTCTGAAAAAAGGAAAAAGCAAGATTTTCAAATTGGAAGCAAATTAAGTACACAGGAGTCAGTCTCTCTCTCTCTCTCTCTCTCTCTCTCTCTCTCTCTCTCTGAAGGGTATAACACTTTGGTGTCTCTTATACAGTTAGCGCGGTGGAATGTGGTGAAATAAGAGAACTTGGCATGGATCTAATTCTGCTTATAATTCCGTGTAATCCTTTTTAGCATAACAGGAAGCCTTCGATTCTCACCTGCCTCTTCTAACAAGATCATCAGGGCGGGACGTAGTGATCTGAACAAGCTTGGGGACTGCTACCACTAAAATCACATAAAGACAAAAACACAAGGCAAAATGTAAAAGCCAGACTTGCGTATAACAATGTTTCTCTTAACCCTTCAGCACTGGAACTCATTTTTACATTGAGTTTGTGTATTATTAGATCCTTTTATTAACATTATGAAAGGTCTATGGAGGTCACGAGATTGATACCCCGAGTCTGCACTATTCTAATCCCTGCATGAGTTTCTGAAGCTGTATAAAATCGTCAGTAATAAGCTGAACAAATAAGAAAATGTGTTCCAATACTAAAGGGGTTAATTAACTACACCTCAAATCAACAATGCTATAATCAAGAAACCCACACGCGACAGTTCAGGTGACTATGATTTATAAGACCCTGAAAAATAGTAAATAAAAGACTCATTAAGAAAAAAATACCGAAGAAAAGAATGTCAGATTAGGAAAAAAACTATAATTTCCTACCTTAATTACTAGTGGACAAACGATATACCTGTGCGCGGTCACTGCTCTCATCAACCTTCACTGTGACCTTGGTGGTGAATATCCCTTACTTCACACACAGCGTCACTGAGAATCGCAACTGACACCACTCCATTTTTGTGAGAAACTGATGCGGCAAAGGTGAAGAAAGGACGGTTAGGGTAGGAATGTAAGATGTCATATAGTGTCTGATACCTTGTCCTGTTCGGTATTGCACGTTTGATATGCACGTAAAGAGCTGAGTGGTTATTGAGGGACAATTAAGAAAGGTGAATGAACAGATGATTGTGTGGCTTACTGAGATCTTAAAGAATGAAACAGCTAAGATTCATGGTACAGTAGCATTAGTGGGAACCTGCTGAACTTGAGGCAAACTGAAGCTACACGAGTCACTGCTTCGAAACAGCTTCAGAATAAATTATCATCCTGCTTCTCTATAGTTAAAATGAAGCTTTCTTAAGTCCACTCATATGCTGGACTGGGATAAAACAAAACACGAAGTAACAGTATCGCATAAAAGATCAAATAGAGAACCGTCAGCAATCACACAACCAGCAAAAGAAATTCAAAGGATTCGAAGAGTTCAGATTCTAGTCGAGAGCGTCAGGAGCCTTCACGGTTCGACACACTTGGGCGCCTCAATGAACCGGTGAGATGAAGACATAAAACACACTCTGGAAAAACATGAATTAAAACTTTACCAAATGACTCACGTTTCTTTCTTCGCCCTCCCTCGGGTAAATGAAGCAAAACTGACGCCTCATAAACTGTGACACTGATTCGCCCGCTGTTCCGAAGTCTGTTTCAAAGGAATTGCACTTTCTTTCTGCCATGTTTTCTTATCAAGAGTTTCAACGCAATGCTTCGTAATTGAATTGCTTTACACGCATTGTACACTGAGCTACAATGAAGACGGGTTATGTTCTTTCTTGATAGCAAAACACACACACACACACACACACACTTTAATGACCGGACAAGCCGCGTCACGCCAGGCAGTGTCAACAATTTAACAAGTTTTAGACAGGCTTCTCAACTTACCTTGCTCTAATTACCTGTTGATCCCCACGGCTGCCTTGCTCCATAATGACGACTGCGTGGTACGAAGGGTGACTGAAAACAACCTTATGAGCAAGTGATTCCTAACGGCTGCCTTGCTCCATAATGACGACTGCGTGGTACGAAGGGTGACTGAAAACAACCTTATGAGCAAGTGCAACTAATTACCCCAGTTGTGATGACTTGGCGGTGGTGGTGGTGGCGGTGATGGTGGTGGTGGTGGTGGTGGTGGAGCAGAAGCAGGAGGTGAAAGAGAAGGAAGAGGAGGATAAAAGTTAGCATGATGATTTTGAAAGGAGGTTAATTTGCTGTGAAACTTTAATAATAAAAAAAAGGAGAAGAGGAAATGTGGAGTAGGAAGGGAAGAAGGAGAAAAGTGGGAAGAAGGAAAAGGAGAAGGAAAAGAAGAAGAAAAAGAAGAAAAAGAAAAAGAAAAAGAAGAAGAAAGAGAAAAAGACGAATAAAGAAGAAGAAAAAGAAAAAAAGAACGAAGAAAGAAAGACAAAGAAAGAAAGAAAAATCAGAAAAGAAAGACAATATCAAGAAGTTAATTATGATAACTGAAAACGAGGCAGAAGTAAATAATTAAATAAACAAATGAAGAGAAGATGCAAATGAAAAACAAACAAGACAGAACAAAAGGAAGAGGAGGAGCAAGTGAAGTAAAAATGAGGGGAAGAAGAGAAGAGTGAAGGGGAGGAGGGGCTGAAGAGGAGATCCAATTAAGGGGATTTAGGGGTTGAAGGCTACTAGGCAAGTGTACTTCCTCTCACTCCCTGTTTACTTTGAGGTGAGAGACAAGAATTTAAGGTGTTAGAATCTATTAAGAGGGGAATTGGATCCTATCTGAGTCAATTTTCTTACATTATAGGGATGACAAAGAGGATTAAGAGGATTGCGTGAAGATAAATGTAATGTTTTCTCTTCCTCTCTCCATTTCTTTTTAGCATCATTTGTTCATTTGTGGACTGGTGTTGTTTTCTCTTGGTGATACGGTTGGTATGTGGGAAGGGAAAGATTATGAAGTGGAAGGGGAGGGGGAGAAATGTGGGATTGGAGGGAGAGATAAATAAAGGAGGTCAAAAGATCATATATTGTAATACTTCTTTCTGTATTTCACTACATTCTGAAGGCTGTATTTGAAGTTCTACGAGGTTTCAAGGGTGTTTTATTGATTTTTGTGAGAGATTAAGAAGACTTCTATACGATTAACAGGAAAAGCACCCTTGAAAAACTGATTAAGCATTTATATACAAAAATGGCTTGAAACTTTATAAAGATGTATAGAAAATAAAAAGAATTTGGCTCTCAAACAGAATGGTGGATGACAGGAACAGACTCAGCAATCAAACTGTTAGTGCCGAGTCATTTGGCAACTTTTGGAAGATTAGACACGTTTATTTATGAGGATGATAAGTGGAAAGCGATAGGCACTTTTATACAGGAACTACCACTACCCCTCATTTACTTACATTCTTAAGTTAACATGAAGACTGACTCATTATCAATTTTACTTCACCCTCTAGCTAAGTTACAAAACAGGAATAAGGTATCGTAAAGATGATCTCACGAGCACTGTTACTTTACCATCCAACCAAGTCACAAAACCCATCTTGGCCAACAATGAAATATATGGACTAAGGTAAAACAAATAAGAGAACCTCACTCAAATAACTTTAGGGGAGTAACGATCTACATCTGACGAAACACTCACGCCTTCCAAGGAATCCAGCAAGTGTGTAGGTAAGAGGACTGAAGGTAGGAAGGAGCAGGGAGGTCAGAGGGACAGATTGAGGGCGAGGGAGGAGCGTGGGATGGGAGCAGGAGGCCAAACAGGGGAGATAAGAAAGAGGGGAGTGAATGGTGGCAACAGGAAGGGGGTTAGGTGAAATGAATGGATGAGTTTTGTGGGAGATAGGGAAGAGAGAGAGAGAGAGAGAGAGAGAGAGAGAGAGAGAGAGAGAGAGAGAGAGAGAGAGAGAGAGAGAGATATGAAATGTCTAAAATTTGATAGTACGCTACATCTAAAAGGTTTCTTGAATTTACTTACAGGTTAATATGGTTAAAGAGATTAGGTACTCTCTCTCTCTCTCTCTCTCTCTCTCTCTGGAAGAACAAGATTGACCATTTAAAGTTTAAGTGACTACGCTCCCACAAACTTCTCTCTCTCTCTCTCTCTCTCTCTCTCTCTCTCTCTCTCTCTCTCTCTTGGTTTTCTTTTTCTTTCTCTTCCTTCTCATTTCTCTCCTTTCTTCCTCCCTCATGTAATTTCTTCCTTTATTGCTCTCTCTCCCCAAACTCTGACACTCAATAGAAAAGGATCTCTTCGTTCTCTCTCTCTCTCTCTCTCTCTCTCTCTCTCTCTCTCTCTCTCTCTCTCTCTCTCTCTCTCTCTCTCTCTCTCTCTCTCTCTCTCTCTCTCACATCGTCATCATCGATCGTTTCACTTTCATCACTTTAATGTTCTTTCCTCATTTCACTTCTCCCCCATTCGTTACAACCATTTTTTTTCTTTCTCTCTCTATTTTCCCTCCAACGCTTCCCCCCCCCTTCTTTTTTTCTGCTCTACGGTATTCCCCTCCTATTTGGTCCTCCTGTCAACAGGCCGGCCTTCCTTACACACAGGAAAGGTCGTCTTTGATCTCACTCGCTGTCCAGTTTAATGAGCTGAAGAATTAGTCAAGGGTGTATATTAGATAGCTTTTAGATTTTAGATTTTACGAATATTTTTTCTTTCATTTTTCTTTGGTATTTTTTTTCGAAAGAGTGGTTTAGTCTTAATGTCTTCTAGTCTTTAGTAGATGTTTGGAGGGACTTTTTTGTGTTTTTTTCCTATTTTTCTATTTTTATGGAATATCTAGTTTTGGAATATCTCGTTTTAGGAATATTTTTCAGTTTTGGAATATCTAGTTACCAGAATTTTGGAATATCTAGTTTTCAATTTCGTCTGCGTCTCTCTCTCTGTCTGTTTCTGCGTCTGTGTCTGTGTCTTACTTTACATACACAGTGACTCCTTACCCAGGTATGAATCATTATTACGTTGGGGGAAAGACATCAATACCAGCAACAAAGGGAATCTGATGAGGAACTCGATAAATTAAACTACAATAGCAGCAATGGAGATCAAGGTTGAAAGTGCACTGGCTTCTGACAACTTCTGCTGGTTTGCTTGCACCCCTTCACTGATACCAGAAGAGACGCACGATGCATTTCATTGATTAACCGATATTCAACATAATCTCAACGGTAAAATCCTCCGATGAATTTAAGTCTGTGTTCTGAAAGGTTTTGTTAAATTTCGCCTTTCTTGTTCTTGTTCGAATGCTATAGAGACGGTCAATTACAGTAGAAAGGGTGTTATTTTCTATTCATGACGTAAAATACTTGTTAAAAATGCATTAGAGCCATGGAAGCACAGTTGGAAATGACAAATAATTTTACCAGAAACTGCTAAAACTAAAGGGACGAGACATCTTAGAGAATGAATGTTAATAAATTAGAAAGTGCACACAATATTTCTATATATGAAAGAGACCGACAACACACATAAAAGAGGAAAAAAAAGGTTACTAATATGCTAATCTTTGAAAGTTCAAAAGATGAGAGATTAATGATAGACATCAGTTCTGTTTCTATAAAAGTCCCAGTATTTCTTTCTTGCGCCAAAAAACGGGAAATCAAAAGACAAACAAAAGAAAAAACAAAAAATTCCACTAATTGCTTCCTGATATAAAAAAAGAAAATAAAAAGATTCAAAGCCGAGAACTTAATGATATAAATGAATTCATTTTCTAAGACTATCGAGTCACTTGTGACAAAATCCTGATCAATCACAAATATACAAAATAGAAAAAAACTAACATCTTCTAAGTTAAAAAAATGAGTGTCTAATAATATAAAACCATAGAATTTCGTAGATCTCTCTCTCTCTCTCTCTCTCTCTCTCTCTCTCTCTCTCTCTCTCTCTCTCTCTCTCTCTCTCTCTCTCTCTCTCTCTCTCTCTCTCATAAAAATGCAAGTGAATCACAGGAGATAAGTTAGACCACCAAACTGACATGAGGAGCAGGTGGCGAGTTAAGTGAAGCAGAAGTGACTACATTAATACAGGCATAAGTCACACGTTAGGCAGCCCGGCAGACTGACTCCCTCAGTAACACGTTCAGCAGGGCCAGGCAGGGCATTCCAGTTCATTTATGTTTTGCCGAAAATAAACTCTTCTGAATTAACCAACTCACTTGTGTTTCTGTCAGGACGTGTTTTATCGCTCCTCCTCCTCCTCCGTGTGTGTGTGTGTGTGTGTGTGTGTGTGTGTGTGTGTGTGTGTGTGTGTGTGTGTGTGTGTGTAGCTAACATGCATATTCTGTCTTCGTCTTTTCCTAATCAGCTATCAGTCTCTCTCTCTCTCTCTCTCTCTCTCTCTCTCTCTCTCTCTCTCTCTCTCTCTCTTAATTAGTCAGAAGTCATCATCACTTGACACAAGCGAAATGTTTCTTCTATAATACATTAAATTATATTAATGTTCACTGAGAGAAAGGGGAGGAGCGCAGAGGAGAGGAGGAGGAGGAGGAGGAGGAGGATGGTGAACTTGAAATAAGAGAACGTAGAAAATAAGAACGAGGATCAACGAACAATAATAATTAACACACACACACACACACACACACACACACACACACACACACACACACACACACACAGATCACAACCCTCCCTAAATGACCTTCTCGAAAAACCAAAACTCCCCCCCCCAAAAAAAAAAAAAAAAAAAAAAAGAAAAACCCATTCCCTATACAATTTCTCCCTCACTCACTATCTCCTCCTCTTCTTCCTCTTCCTCTTCGTGAGAATCTCCAAGCGCGTGTTTCCCCAGTCGGGCGTCCCGGGAGAGCTCGGGGCGACGCTCATCTTGGCCTCGATGGAAAGAGGAAGAGGAGGAAGAAGAGGAGGAGGAGGAGGGGGAGGAGGAGGAGACTGAGAGGGCTTGTGGGAGGCCCTTCATGGAGAAAATATTCCTGGCCAGACGTCGTGGAGGCTTTCAGAGCGAGGGAAGGCTGGTGGTGAGGTAGAGAGGCTGCGAGGTTGAGAGGGTGAGAGGCTGGCAGGCTGGGAGGTAGGGAGGCTGGCAGTGTGCTTCTAAATAGTGTAGGAGGGCGGTGCAGTGCCCGGGAAATTAGTGCTGAAATGCATTGTTGGGAAGAGGGAGTGTGTGTGTGTGTGTGTGTGTGTGTGTGTGTGTGTGTGTGTGTGTGTGTGTGTGTGTGTGTGTGTGTGTGTGTGTGTGTATGTGTGTGTGTGTGTGTGTGTGTGTGTGTGTGTGCTGGAGGGTGGGAGTAGAAGGGTCGTTATCTTGCTCATTAGAATTGTCATCAACACCACCATTTTTCTCTCTCTTTTACATAAGGTTTCTTTGAATAAGTTGTATGTATTTTCATAGGCGTTCTAAGATTTTTTATAAGTGTATCATATGAATATATTAATTTCTTCCCAGCGACGATTATGGTTATCAATGTTGTCATAAGGGTTATCGATATTATCATCATCATATAGTATCACCTTATTCTCCGTTTCTTTCCCTTATTGTTCTGATTTCAATTTTTTCTTAGTACTATTAAGAACAACAAACTTCCAACCCGGATTCTTCTCCCATTAACCACACAAACTTACAATTAAAAAATCAGGTAAAAGAATAAGAAAGAACTCATACCACATAACAAAACAAAAAAATAAGCTTCTCACCACCACTACCACCTCGACCATCACCATCACCACCACCACCACCATCACCATCACCACCACTGCCCTTGAATCCAGTCTTGCGCAGAGAGCCTTCGGATAGTTAAGAGGCGCGCGTATATATAATATCGAACTTTTATTTGATATGCAAACTCCGGCTCGCAATATTGGGGTCTGGCATTCCGTAGCCTCGAGGCGTATTAGTGAACCAGCACATTGTTTACGGGGTGAAATAAAGCGCCACTCTTCCGTCAGATGAAAAAGTTACCGCTGGGATTTGTTTGAAGGACAGTGTGCGTGTGCGTATGTGCGTGTATATGTGCGTGTGTGAGTTATGTTATATTAAAGGGGGAAAGTTAATTTGCTGGCTGGTATGGATGTGTGGTCATTACCTGGTACTTGTGATCGTGTGCTGTGATTACGTGTTCGTATTGGGGTGATGTTTTTTTGGGTGATGGTGGTGATGGTGGTAGTAGAAAGGGGGAAATTTATATACTGGTTTCCTTTCCTTGATTTTTTTTTTTTTATCTAGCATTATTTTTCTCCTAATTTCTCTATGTTTTTTATTCTTTCCGTCAACACATCTACACTTGTACTAATCTGATTTTCTTCCCTCCATCGTTATTCTTTCTTCTCACTTATCTGTTACCCATTTGTACCATCCACACACACACACACACACACACACACACACACACACACACACACACACACACACACACACACACAAGGTAGTTCAACATTTTGAGTCACGTTCGATTAAAGTGAGAAGCAATGAAGTTTGATTAGTTCGTTTTCCTTTGTATTTAGGACACGTAATAATTTTGCGGCGTGATTGTTAGAGGATGTGAGGAGTGTGTGTGTCGAGGGAGCGGCGGTGGTGGTGGTTGTGCTGAGTAGTAGTAGTAGTAGTAGTAGTAGTAGTAGTAGTAGTAGTAGTAGTAGTAGTAGTAGTAGTAGTAGTGCAATTACGATTACTGCTGGTGTTGCTGATGTTGATGCTGCTACTGCTACTGCTACTGCTACTACTACTACTACTACTACGACTACTACTAGTTTTACTTCTTCTATTACTTCTACTACTACTATTACTACTGCTCTTATGAATGATTACCAAACTAAACAAAAACAGATAAAAACAGCACATCATAAAACATCAACAAAAACAACAACAAAAAATTAAACCACCACCACCACCACCACCCATCTACTACTGGTACTGGTAGAGGCAACGGTGGTGGTGGTAGTGGTGGTGGTGGCGGTGGTGATGTTGCAAAATATTGACGTTTCACCGACGCAATATCTTCCCATTACATTTAGGCCAAAATTTACACGCACACATTCCACGGAATTGAGACCGAGAGGTATGCAAATAGAGACATACAAACAAGCGGACTGACAGATATAGAGGGAGCCGACACACAAACGCACACGCTCTATCTACTGACAACATGCGCTATTGATTATTGTCTTTGCATTTACTGTACCTTGGAGAGCGTGGAATCCTCAATGGAGAAGCATGCTAAGTCTCCCGCAGTCTGGAAATGGACGGGGGGAAGAAATGCATTAGTTACTGCTTGTTTACTGGCGCAGAGAAAACAAGGAGGATTTATACAGTGAGAAATAATAATAATAAAAAGAAAAATAAGGCTAGGAAGTGTTTAGTTTTGTTTCAGTGAAGGAGATTGATATATGTTGATTTTTTATTTATTTATGTAGTTGGCGGAGGAAAAGTGGAGAAAGTTAGAATGATGAATACAGGGAAAGAAGGATAAAGGGAGATGGAAGATGGGATAAGAAAAAAAAAAAGTAAAGTAAGTTATAGTGGAAGAAAGTTATAGGTATGGAAAACAAAATAAAAAAAAAATGAGGAAAGAAATGTAAACAACAACTTCAATCCCATCATGAAAAAAACAAAGAAAAGAAGAAAAAAAAAAAAAAAAAGACAGTTATGACGAAAAAGGAAGAAAGAAAAACAACAAAGATGAATCCCACCACAACAAACAAACTAAAAGAAACAAAACTAATCAACAGAAACACAAACACACACACAAACTAACAAACCAAACACGCACTAACAGGAATCATAATGCAGGGAAGAAAGGCAGGCAGGGAAGATTAGCGGGAAATTAATGGGAGAAAAAAACAGGGAAAGAAAGATGAGAGATAACTGCCGTACGTCAACCTAATTATGACGAAAAGGATGCGAGCTTTGCGGGGGGAAAGAAAGAAGGGGGAGGGAGATAAAAAAAAAAAAAAAAAAAAAAAATAGGGAAAACTAGAGGAAATAAAGTTAGTGGCATAAAAAAATGTAATCAGGGAGTGTGAGATAGCGAGGAGAGAGAGAGAGAGAGAGAGATGAGGGAGATGGAGGAGATGAGGGGATGAGGGAAAGACAAAGATGTGTTAGGAAAGTTAGGAGATGGGAGGGAAGGAGGCTGCAGGAAAGAGGGATGGAGGGAATCTTGACGAGTACGGTGTGAGGGGAGGAAGTAGAGAGATTTATGGGGATGAGGAGGAGGAGGAGGAGGAGAGTGGGAGGGGGAGGGGAAAGAACCCGAGGAGGAGGGGGAGGAGGAAAAGGAGGAAGGGGAGGAGAGAGAGAGAGAGAGAGAGAGAGAGAGAGAGAGCTCAGTTTACGTAAGAGGTGAGAAACAAAAGGATTAAGATACGATTAGGGAAGAAAAAGAGGAATAGGAGTAAGGGAAGAGAATTAAGGAATAAGGAGGAAATGAGGAAAGTTGGGAATTAAGAGGGAGAGAGAGGGAGAGAGAGAGAGAGAAGAATTATGCCGCTATAGGAACAAAAGGAGTATGAATGAAAGAAAAGATGAATAGGAAATAAGAGAGAGAGAAAAAAAAGGAGAGACGTAAAACTGAAAGAAAAAAGGTCGTGAAGGTAATGAGGGAAGGAAGGAAGGAAGGAAGGAAATAAGATAGAAAGGATGGAAGGGGGACAGGAACGAAGGAAAAATAAAAATAAAACAGGAAAAATGCTAAACAAAATTCATATGAAAATAATAACAAAAAAAGAAAAATGAAAGACATTAACAAAAATAACGAAAGAAAGAAAGAGGTTACGTGGAGGAAGGAAAGTGGAAAGGAAGGATAAAAGGCGAGTAAGTAGTGAAAGAAGGAAAGAAGAAGCATATAGAAAGAAAGAAGGCGAGGGAGCGTAAGTGGGTTAGGGTGATAAAGAAGAAAGAAAGAAGGAAGAAGGAAAAGAAAAGAAAGACGAAAAAAAGGAAGACAAAAAGAAGAAAGGAAGTAAAGAACAAAATACGTAAAGTAAAAAAAAATGCTAAACAAAAATACTCGTACACGGAAATAATGAAAATGAAGAAAAGAAAAATAAAGAAACACACACAAAAAAAAAAAAAAAAAGTAGCATGGGAGACAGATAATAGAAACGGAAGGAATAAAAAGCTGATTAGGTAACGAAGGAATGAAAGAAGTAGCATATAGGAGGGAAGAAGGGAAGAGGAGGGAGGGTAAGGGGTGAGGGTGATAAAGAAGATACCAAGATAATGAGGAGGAAAGTTTAGCAAGAAACACCCAGAGTTTATGTGTGTGTGAGATCTCATTAGCCGCAACACGCATGATCAATGTTCCAAGTTACAATGAGACGGGGAATGGATGGCTGTCTCGAGGAGTGAACACAGGCACGCTTGTATGACGAGAGGGTGATTTGAAAGGGAGATAGGTACTGCTGGAGAGGCTATAATGTCATGTATGAAGGAAGAGAAGGATAACAGATAGAATTATTTTGACAAGTATTGATAGTTGGGTGAAATAAGGATTCTGTTGACATATAAAAGAGGAAGAAGAAGAAGAAGAAGAAGAAGAAGAAGAAGAAGAAGAAGAAGAAGAAGAAGCAACAGCATTAACAACAACAGCAACAACAACAGCAGCAAAAGAAGACAGAGAAGAAGAAAGAGAAAAAAAAAAAAATCCCCTAAAATCCTAGCACCCCTCCCCACCCCCCCCCCAAAAAAAAAAAAAA
>CM035193.1:14489886-14499886 GCA_020233015.1 Callinectes sapidus
CCCCCCCCTCTTCTCTCTCTCTCTCTCTCTCTCTCTCTCTCTCTCTCTCTCTCTCTCTCTCTCTCTCTCTCTCTCTCTCTCTCTCTCTCTCTCTCTCTCAATATTAAAATGGACGCAGGTGCCGGGAAGAGAATGTTTATCGAGTCCACAACAAAGTAGGGGAAGCCATAATGTTTAGTGAAGGTAACGGTAGTAAAGAGAGGAAATGTTTTGGTGAGAAGCGCATCTGTGCCATGTGTGGTTTTCAGGGTTGGCAAAATAGAAAAAGACCGGGAAACAAGGCAAGAAGACAGGAATCAGGAAGAAAGGACAATATATGTGTGCAGTGTAACGAAGGAAAAAAGGCCAAAATAAAAACTAGAGAAATATTTAAGAATCAGTAACAGTAATGATTAACAAATTATTCAATTAAATAACTTATGCTTGTTTCTTTATGCTTAAAGAATATAATAAAGGTAAAAGAAAGCAATGTCCAACTGAATGGGTAATAACAATTATTATCTTCTAAATTCTGTTTATAAGACAGGAACATATGACGGTATTATGAGCGTGAGTTGGGATTAGCTTGCACTTTGTTAAAAAAATGAGATATATGTTGTACGTTGAAAGATAAATTGGTCTTTTCTCTGTTAAGTTGGGTAACAGTATTTTGAATAACTTTATTTTAACCATTTTTTAAAGATATTTAGTTACCTGGCCTTTCTAATACAAAATAATAATATAAAGTACTAATAACATTAACCCTATCATTACTGGGATATATTTTTACCACGAGTTTTGAGTGTGATTAGATGGTTTCATTGACATTTGGAAAAAGTCTATGGAGATCGGAAGATTAATGTAAAAAATCTGCACTATTCTAATATCAATATAAATTTCTGAAGTTGTATAGAATCGACGAATACGAGTAACAATAATAATAAAAACAGTAGTGAAGGGATTAATACATCAGAAATAACATGAATTTCTGAAGCTGCATAGAATCGATGAAAAAAAATAATAATAATAAAAAAAAATATATGAAAATGTGTAAAGGGATTAATACTTTAGAGAAAAATATAAGACGATTTTTCTGCGTTGACAAAGGGTTTAGTCTCGGTAAGCACCAGGTAACATGAGATCACTTAGCAGGGCGCAGCAAGCAAGGAGGTGATGACATGTTATGACCGCATCAACCACGGCTAATTACGCACTCACTTAATTACTGGCGTGTGTGTGTGCTCAGATTATAACAAAGTGTGTCGGAAGGTGTAGTTTGTGTTGGTGAGAGAAGACAATACATTATACGTTTTCTTATTCTAAATGCACATTATCTGATACTTTGTTCGGTTAGGAAGGAAGTGTTAGGTTAGGAAGTGTTAGGGTTAGGAAGGGGGGGAGGGGGGTAGGTTAGGTTAGGTTAGGTTTTAGTAGTAGTAGTAGTAGTAGTAGTAGTAGTAGTAGTAGTAGTAGTAGTAGTAGTAGTAGTAGTAGTAGTAGCAGCAGCAGCAGCAGCAGTAGTAGTATTTTCATCACTACAACCACTACCATCAATATAGAAAATCCTTACAACTATCACCACCACCATTATTACCATACTAAAAGCACCCCTTCCATCACTATAACTCACACCACAATAAGACCACTACCACTACAAATATTCTAAGACCTAACCACCACCACCGCCACCACCACCACCACCACCACCACAACCACCACCACCACCACCCGCCTTCATCAGGTTACGATAATGAAGGCCGGGAAACACTAAACAAGCAAAAAGACACTCAATTAAAGAGTCGACGCACGCACACAACTAATCAAGGCTAATGATCAGCCCAATTTAGTTCGCGACGTCATTAACTCACAAAGAACCCGGTTAGTCCTCTGTGTCTGTGTGTGTGTGTGTGTGTGTGTGTGTGTGTGTGTGTGTGTGTGTGTGTGTGTGTGTGTGTGTGCGTGTGTGTGTGTGTGTGTGTGTGTGTGTGTGTGTGTGTGTGTGTGTGTGTATTCATCTTGTTCTTACTATCAACATTATCATTATTGTTAGTATCATTCATTTAAAGGAAAAGTAAAACGAAAAAAAATACAAGGGAAAAAAAAGGTGAAATTATGGAAAACAAGGAAGAGGAAAGAAAGAAAGGAAATAATTTATAAAGATGGACTCCGCGAAGAGGGAAAGGGGGGGAGGGGGGGGAGGGGGGAAGGACGAGGGGGAGAGAAGGCATAATTAGACAGATATGTGAAGAAGAAGAAGAAGAAGAAGAAGAAGAAGAGGAAGAAGAAGAAGAAGAAGAAGAAGAAGAAGAAGAAGAAGAAGAAGAAGAAGAAGAAGAAGAAGAAGAAGAAGAAGGGGAAAAAAATAAGAGAAAAGACTGCTATCTCATATGCATTTTATTAACTTTCAGTGTTGTGGCTTTTGAATCTAGTAAAGTTTTGATAAGATAAGGTTCTCTGTATTCAAGACTTAATGGTCTCTCTCTCTCTCTCTCTCTCTCTCTCTCTCTCTGTCTCTCTCTCATCTACTGCCACACCCGTATAATTACTTGACTTTAACTCTTTCCTCCTTCACCCTCATTCCTCTTTTTTTTACCTCGTCATCTCTTTCATTCCCCTCCTCCTCCTCCTCTTCTTCCTCCAACGCCATAATTTCCCCAGTTTCCTGACATCCTCACACGGACAACACACAAATGGCTGCTTCTCCTCATTTCCGTAATTCTCCAACACTTTTTTATTTTCATCTTTCCAGCAAGTTCTTTTTTTTTCTTCCCTCATTTCTTGCTGTTGTTATGGGACGTTTATGAGGTGAGGTGTGCAGAGTATTTCCCCTGTGTGAGCTGTGGGAAGGGGAGGGCGGGGGGGGGGTTGTGGTTAGATAGATAGACGGATAGATAGGTAGATAGATAGATAGATAGATAGATAGATAGATAGATTGATTGATTGATTGATAGATAGATAGAGGGATAGATAGATAGATAGAGAAATAGATAAAGATATATTTTTAAAAAGATGGTACAAACTCTCTCTCTCTCTCTCTCTCTCTCTCTCTCTGTGTGTGTGTGTGTGTGTGTGTGTGTGTGTGTGTGTGTTTGTATACAATGAGAAAGATGAAGAAAAATATATATCCGTAGTAATTCTCTCAATTCTATAGCATTTTTCTTAATCAACTGTGTATACTAATGACAAGGAAAGGAGTTTGTTACTTTTGTGTACAGTATTGTCTTTGTACTTATTTGAAGACTTTCGGTAAATGCATGTTAGTTGTTATTGAGTTGTTAGTTACTCTTTTTCTTTTTTAATCTTTCTGTTCTTTTTTCATATTCTTCTATTCTTCCTCTCGCCTGCTTCAATACCTGTTCTTGTTGTTGTTGTTCTTGTTCTTCTTCTTCTTCTCCCAATCTTCTTCCTTCTTCTTCTTTCTTCATCATGTATCTCATAAAAGTTATCGTCATCTCCCATTTCTGTTCGTTTTCTTCTCTTTTGCACGAAACTTTTCTCATTTTATCCTTATTTCTTCGTGGCTTTCTTCTCCTTCCACACTCACCTCTTTCTCACTCGCCTCCTCCTCCTCCTCCTCCTCTTCCTCCTCTTTCTCCTCTTGCATTCTCCTCCTCAATCTTATTTATCTTTTTCAAAACTGCTCTCCATCAATCTTCTCATATTCCTTCATTGCTTTTGATCACGAGCAGTTATTTACTCTTTTTTTTTAACTTTCTTTCGCCACTTACTTTACACTTTCATCTCATTTTCCCTCTCCTCCTCCTCCTCCTCCTTCATTATGTCTTTAATTCCTCTCCTCCTACACTCCATACTCTATTTTTATCCTTCATTCGGCTATGGAAGAGAGAGAGAGAGAGAGAGAGAGAGAGAGAGAGAGAGAGAGAGAGAGAGAGAGAGAGAGAGAGAGAGAGAGAGAGAGAGAGAGAGAGAGTCTTGAGTCATGGCGTATGCCTAGCCTGCTCCTCATCATACACCACTGACTCTTAGATTCAGTACATCACGCTTTCCTTGAGATTCAGCGATACACAATAATAAGCTTACCGCAGAACACTGACGCGTCGCCCCGCTGCCTCGTGCACCTTCAGCCTAGCGCAGGGACGCCGATGATTTGTGATAAAGTGACACTTATCAATATACACACCAACTCGCACACGTTACGTCAAGGAGAAGGACGGAGCAGTGCGGGTTGCAGGGATAAAAAGAGTGACGCATTGCATTGAGTAGTATTTCCACACCACTCCTTTTTTTTTAGCGCACACTCTAATTTAAAGTTTAATAACTGATATCCCAAAAACTTATATAGCAAAATCTTTACACAAGTGATTGTTGAAACAAAATTATCTATTGTAGGAGATAATAACTGTTCATAACTACAATGAATACACATTTGGAATAAAAGAAAGTTCACGTGCGCGAGTCGACGCTACGAAGCAGCTTCAAAGTCCGGAACCGTAATAGGAAATGACGATACCTGACTGAGGGTGGAGGACACGAGGCGCAGGAAGAAGAAAACGGGAGGTGACAAGGGTAAGCTCCACCAAGTGAGTTGATCTCAGTAGCCAGATTATCAGTAAGAAGATGCAGATTCTTAGTGAATTATATGATTATAAAAGAAACAGAAGAATGTAATGCAAATCCTTTCAGATGCGCAAAGTTACGAATGACTTCAAAATTGACGAATTGATATTAAAACAAACAAACAAACAAACAATCTACCACCCAGAAAATAATGTAAAAGTAAAAAACAAAGCATGACAGATTGTTGGAGGGAAAAAATAGTATTAAAAAGAAAAATAAATGAAAAAGAAAAGAATGACAAGAGAGTCTGTCAGTACCAAACACACACACACACACACACACACACACACACACACACACACACACATAGCAGCTTTCAGGATGGGAGCGAGAAACGAGAGGTTGGCAGGAGGGATCAGCGGGCCAGTCATCCCCAGCACCTCGTTGCCACCAAAAGGTTTAATGTCCGCCCTGTAATCAAGGATATTTCGGTCTGTTTTGTGGTGTTGGACGGAAGTATTGAGGGTGAGCTCGGCTGGCATGAATATTCAGGCGCATAGTTATGATGATCAGTGGAGACGAAAGCCGCCGAGAAAAAACTCCCGGTGAATAGCGAGCGAGGAGGATGAGGGTGTGTGTGTGTGTGTGTGTGTGTGTGTGTGTGTGTGTGTGTGTGTGTGCGGCGCGAAACTGCCCTAACTCTTCAGCACTATGGCGAATCACACGTAACATCGGTAAACGAGTACCAAAGAATCCGACTTCACACTTGCCAGGGTTTTTGAGGTGAAATACAACACGCGTAATACAAAGAGACGGCGACAATACAACACGCGTCATACAGACATTCAGCGACAATACAGCGTTCTTGCCTTGCAGTATACAAAGAGTTCCCGAGTAGCGATGAACCCTCTCCGTGGAGCAAAGGTATAATCTGAAGCATAATAAACGTTCTTCCATTACCCTGACTGGTGGTATATGCTTGTACGTACATATTTCGCTGCTACAAAAAGCCTGCATACCACTAAGGCCTTTCTCTTTTGATAACCAGCTGGGATTTGTTCAGGAGCGCCGTATTATGTTGAGCTTTCGGGAATGGGATAAAACTCTTTGGATCACGGCTACCAGTCTGGTTAATAAAGACACCTCCCTCCATAGTGGATGCAGTAGTATGATGCAAAGACTGGCGGTGACATATAGAGTGTTTAAATATAAATACTGAATTTGTATTTGTATTACTATTGTTCGCCGTACAAATAAAGAACAAAAATAGGCCCGGCGTAAGACATTCTATTCTAGTTCGTTACGCAGCCCCATAACAATTTTGCTCACTCATTGACTGTTTGGAGGCGCTAAAATAACACAAGAGTAAATGAATGTCCGCTAGAAAGTGTAAACAGTGAATCAAAACACCTTCCCACATCGTGCCAGCGAAGGCGAGGCGAGGGTGTGGAGGCGCAAGACGACTCCTCTCCTCCGCCTCCGTCAGGCCAGCGAGCCCCAGCCCTCATAACCCCACTTTTTCCACATTTTTCTCGGCTGATCCATTACGAAGGCAGACAGACCAAGGGAGAAATGTTTGCACATTCTTCATCTGCAGCGCGGCAAGGGGGAGCCGCTGCCAAGTGTCGTGTAATAAGCTCCCTTGAGGCGGGGCGTCGTGAGTGCCATATTCCCATGCACAACCTTCTCGGCGCCCTCCCAGCTGGACATTTGTTTATTAGAAGTCTGATGAAATTATTCCATGGAGGACGTGTTTGCTACAGGCCTGACCCAAACAGGTTTATGCAGGCAATGTTTACCACGCCAGGCATAATGAAGGCTACGGGGCGAGCGGGGCGAGGCTACGGCGGAGACGGGAGAAGACGAGGATTAGACAGTATAAGTCTCCGGATTAGGTGGGAGGCTACGAGAGTGGCTACGGGCGGGAAAGCGGAAAACTGCCAATGTAAGTTGAGAAAGGTTACACATACGGGAGGAATGAGAGAGACGAGGGTGACGAACGCTCTGTTGGAAGCGAATGGGATGCTCAACCCAACCTAGAGAGTCCCAAGAGTCCCTGTGATGACGGTCGAGAGAGGACAACGGCGGGCGGTGAGACGCGTTTGGTTGAAATACATCATAACTAGACAAGAGAAAATGTTGATCGTATGGAACGAGGAGAGGAGAGTGGAGACAGCAGCGGAGGGACACAGAGGGAGGGGGGGAGAGGCAGGGCTACGGAGTACGAGTAAGAGCAGGGAAACATAAGAGGACGTTCAGGTAGGATGGGGAGTGGCGAGGAAAGAATCAGAATGGGAGAAACTCAGAAACGTGTTTGTTCGAGGGTAAATTGAACACAACGATGAGGAAGACGGAAAAAAAGCAACGTTGGCAGAGGGAGGCAGTGAGAGTGACGGAGATGGGATGAGGTGGTTGAAAGTAGAGAGAGAGAGAGAGAGAGAGAGAGAGAGAGAGAGAGAGAGAGAGAGAGAGAGAGAGAGAGAGAGAGAGAGAGAGAGAGAGAGAGAGTCTTGAGTCATGGCGTATACTTAGCCTGCTCCTCATCATACACCACTGACTCTTAGATTCAGTACATCACGCTTTCCTTGAGATTCAGCGATACACAATGATATAGTCTAAGCTTACCGCAGAACACTGACGCGTCGCCCCGCTGCCTCGTGCACCTTCAGCCTAGCGCAGGGACGCCGATGATTCGTGATAAAGTGACACTTATCAATATACACACCAACTCGCACACGTTACGTCAAGGAGAAGGACGGAGCAGTGCGGGTTGCAGGGATAAAAAGAGAGACGCATTGCATTGAGTAGTATTTCCACGTCACTTTTTATTTTTTAGCGCACACTCTAATTTAAAGTTTCATAACTGATATCCCTTAAACTTATGTAGCAAAATCTTTACACAAGTGATTGCTGAATCAAAATTATCTATTGTAGTCGATAATAACTGTTCATAGCTACAATGAATACACATTTGGATTAAAAAAAAGTTCACGAGCGCGAGTCGACGCTACGAAGCAGCTTCAAAGTCCGGAACCGTAATAGGAAATGACGATACCTGACTGAGGGTGGGGGAGACGAGGCGCAGGAAGAAGAAAACGGGAGGTGACAAGGGTAAGCTCTACCAAGTGAGTTGATCTCAGTAGCCAGATTATCAGTAAGAAGATGAAGATTCTTAGTGAATTATATGATTAAAAAAGAAACAGAAGGATGCAATGTAAGTCCTTCCAAATACATAAGAGAGAGAGAGAGAGAGAGAGAGAGAGAGAGAGAGAGAGAGAGAGAGAGAGAGAGAGAGAGAGAGAGAGAGAGAAATGCGAGGTAAAAGAGGAAAACTGTGAGTGTTAAGCCATACCACCACAAGGAACGGCAGCAAAAAACCACTGAGACGAGATGCCGAAGAGAAGAAGGAAAAAAGACGAACAAACACAATGCAAGTTCGATTAATAGTGACATTGAACAACATCCGCGTAAGAGAACGAGTGATAAGGGAAGAATATTGTGCAGTACTATTAACATTGCCAATCACTCGCCTAACGTCCTGAAGAATCGCGTCATATGAGTGAGGAATGTTGCGCTGCTGTTATGAACCGGAGAGTGACGAGAAAGTACCACGAGATATGCAACATACACACACGCGAATTGCTGACGTGAGGATAGTGTCCACATAGAAAGTTAACCCAAAGCTGTTGAAGCATTTCACTGGAAACCAACACTTTATTTCCCTCTTCAGTGTTGGAAAAACTTTTAAACAGTTCGGATCGGCAATACCCGAAACCAGCAAATTGACTTTTCTTCTCGATAACCCACAGAACATTATAATCTTTAATGTACAGTTGACTCAGCCTAGACTCGCTCATTGGTGTCCAAGAGTTGGAAAAGTCACCGCAGACGCTCCAAAGCAATCTCCATTACAACAAGTAGAACAAAAACTACAAAACTGCGTCCAAAAGTCTCAATGTGCCGGTTTCCCTCCCGAAAAAGAATGGAAATACGTGTATATCCATTTGAAAACCTCAGTCAAATGTGAGTCCTATCAACCTAAACTTTTTTCTTTCCCTTTTAAGAAGTATTCCTCATCTCAGTAAAAGCTACACAAAAACACCGACGGAGATCAGCAAATTACAACACAAGCACTTGAGTGTCCACCTTATTTTATGTAAGAGTAATCAAACAAGAACGTCGTAAAGAAAGTCGCAAAGCAATGGAACACGATCGCTCGCAAGACAACACGGGAGAAAATACACGAGTCTTCCCGGCAGAAAGCTAATACAGTGTCCCGAAGTAAAAAGTGTTGGAATATACAGCCACAACAAAGCCCGAGAAAAGTCCCATAGAAAAACGCACATTTCTCTCATCCTTTGGTTCAGTGGCGAAATTGGGACGCCTCTGAGGGGATAACCCAAGGCCAGGGAGGAAGAAAAGCGGCGGAGGCAAATCTGGAGCAAAAGGCGGAGCGTCGACGCGAGGAAACCGTAAACAAGGGAAGCCCCGGCCACCAAGACAGCGGAACACGTCAAGGGGCTCTCGGAGAATGAGTCAAGAGAGAGAGAGAGAGAGAGAGAGAGAGAGAGAGAGAGAGAGAGAGAGAGAGAGAGAGAGAACGGACGTTGTGAAAACACGGTACATTAAAGAAAGAAAACGTGCCACGCCGACGCCCTAAGTTGCCAGATGACTAAGATCCTTCCTTCCCTGCAGTTTCGTTCCTCAGCCCCAATCACCCCACCGCAACCCCTCGCGCCTGCCGCCGTCACCCCGTCACCCCGTCACTCCACTGACATCGTTACAACCGCTACCGCCGCCACCTACCCCACTGCCGCCGCCAACACCAAGCAATATGAACAGGACAAGGGAAAAAAGGAGGAATATGTGAATCCCAGCCGCCAAGACGACAGTAGATGTCAAACTCGCGCAGCCACCACACCGCCGCCACCACCATCACCACCGAGCCGGCACCACAATCGACACCATACACTATCTCCACAACCAACACCCTTACCCACACCACCACCACCACCACCACTCTACCACCACCACCACCACCGTCTTTTGATAACGTTGCTACAATGCCTCCCATAAACTGTGGAGGATCCTTCTATCCAAGCAATTAAACCATGGTAATAGAATGCAGCTGAAGCAATATTTGAGCAAGCTTGGTTGCAGTTATGGTAAAAATTCGTTGCAGTTAAGGATGGGCAAAACTCAGTAGAATTATGAAGGTTATAAAGGTCTAGCATATTGCATAGCGCAGCCCACACCCGCCCGCCGTGGCCTCAAGCCAGGCGAGGGCCGCTCCAAGTATGGGGGGAGGAGAGGGCGGTGAGATGAAGAGTGGAGAGGGAGAGGGGGTATTGGGGTGTGCGTCCAAGTGTGGGGTGGAGTGGGGGAGGGGCGTGGGAGGAGGGAAGCAGATGGGGAGGGGAAAGGCGAAGCAAAGGACTGGCAAAGGAGGAAAATGAAATGACGGGTTACGGTGCGTGAGTAGGAGTTTGGTTGCGAGTGTGAC
>CM035193.1:14505425-14530915 GCA_020233015.1 Callinectes sapidus
AAGAAGATTTTGCCTCAGGATTTCCCGAAGGCGAACATTCTTTTCCTTCCACCTCATTTCTCTCGGTCACATTGTCGTGGTGCTTTTTTCTTTTCTTTTTTTCCTCCATCTTTCTCCCCGGCGCGTCACTGTCCGAGTCGAGATGTAGCACCATGATTTCATTCCTGTCTGAAATAATGTGATTTTATTTCTCTCGTTCGAAATAATTATCAGGTTTGACTCTTTTTGACGAAAACAAAAATTTATCTTAGTTTAACTTTCTCTCTCTCTCTCTCTCTCTCTCTCTCTCTCTCTCTCTCTCTCTCTCTCTCTCTCTCTCTCTCTCTCTCTCTCTCTCTCTAACAGACGAAAAGAAACAAAGCAACAAGACAACAGAAAACAACAACAACATCCTATTAAGTTCCCGACCTCCCCCCAAAAAAACCAGCGACTATACATATTTAATCAAACCACAAATATTTCTTCCATTAAAATCATCAGCCAATTATCAGTATTATCATTACCATTTTTTTTTTTTTCCCCGGCAAGAGTAAATTAATGACACCAACCCAAAGCAGATGACGTGTTCTCTCTTTAATTCACGCGGGCGGCCGATCATTTTTTTCCCCCCCCAACACTCGGTAATATACTTTTCCACTCCCCTTCCCCTCCTCTCCCCCCCACAGCGTTTTTTTTGATGGGTCGTTGTGAGGTGCAGCCGCCATTATGAGGCCAAACCCTTTTTCACCGGTGTTATCGGCCGCATTATTTACTGCGCGGCGTGAAAATTTGCTATAAAATTATTGAGCGATAATAGCAGTGCCTAAACGGAGCATAAATTTAATGTTTCGCCCACGCATGTTTTTCCGTTTATTTTCATGATCTACACTGATGCGGTTTTTATGGCTTGAAATAAATCGGATTCGGGTATTTATTCCTGCTAGCTTTGTATTTTTTTCTTTTTTTTTTTGGCCCTGAATCTATTTTTTTTTTTTTTTTTTTTTCAAGCGTGGATAAGATATATAGCTTTGTCCTGCTCCTCCATTTTCCATCAGAGTTGTGAAAAATTGTTCCTGCCTCAGTCGTCTCTTCAATCAAACACTTGACTTATATTTCTTCTCAGTTTTAGAACCTTTTGCTCTTGTGTCCTTTTATTGTTTTTAAATATTACTACAACTGGCACTATGTATTCAATGAGCGGTGGTAAGTGGGCAAGTAACAATGGGTATAGTAATGAAGGCTGGAAATTATATAAGGTAATAATATTCTTATCGCGAGATGCATGTATGGTTCATGTGTGCTTTTGAGAGAGAGAGAGAGAGAGAGAGAGAGAGAGAGAGAGAGAGAGAGAGAGAGAGAGAGAGAGAGCGCTAAAATGAGATCATATGGCACAGCGGAGGGATGAGGAAGGGACATTTACTCGTAACCCATACTCCCGTGCCTACCTTTCACCCCGCACACAAGCAAACAAACATAAATACATAAGCACGCACACGCACACGCACGCACGCGCCCACTTACCCCCGACACACACACACACACACACACACACACACACACACACACACACACACACACACACACACACACACCAAGCAAGGTTGCCCCGTCAATTAGCAAGGCAAGTGTTACACATGGGACCACAAAATTTCCCAGGAACTAATTAATTTGCGGCGGCTACCTGGCCACTGGGTTATTTATTGGCAAAAATAACCTTAAACAAGTTGATAACCCAGTGCAACGAGAAGCCAGTCCGCTCTTTTCTGAAACGCGGTAATTACATCAGGGAAGGTCCGGCGTCGAAAGATTTAAGACTGTGCCAGGATGGGTGAAAGTAGGAGGAGGTGGGACTGACATGTGTGTGTGTGTGTGTGTGTGTGTGTGTGTGTGTGTGTGTGTGTGTGTGTGTGTGTGTGTGTGTGTGTGTGTGTGTGTGTGTGTTTTTGGATAAGGGTGCTAACAAGCCAAATGAATGGAGAAGTGACGCCTTAGGGAATGAAAACGCTTCTTGGATGTTAAGATTTCTAACACAACTATTTGCCTTCTGTAGAGTTCACTCTGAATAATTTGTACGTAAATAGATATAACAACAAAGACTGCCGGTGGAGGAGAGTGCGTAAACCTATTTATTACCTATATTTAGAGTTGACATCCCAATTTGAGAGAGACACTAAGAAAAGAAAGCTGTTCATCACCAATCCCGCAATACGAGCTTTGTGACACGTGTTGATACAATAATATGAAATTTGTCGGTGATTCATATTATTCGCAATAGATCAGATAGCACGTGGCGTCTTGAAAGGGAAATTTGAACCGCGTAATTTGCCTTTTTATTCCTTCAGGTGGATATATGGTCAGTTATATTGCAATCAATGTATTTAGTTTTTTTTTTTTTTTCAACTGGCGAGTAATGTAAAAAAAATGATATTGATGACTGATTGCTTAACCGTAATATCATCAATTGCTAGAGAAAAACCTAATTTCAGACTTCATTCACTACTCTACTATAAATACTACTGCTGCTACTGCTGTTACTACTTCTTCTTCTTCTTCTACTACTACTAGTACTACTACTACTACTACTACTCCTACTCCTACTACTACTCCTACTCCTACTACTACTACTACTACTACTACTACTGATAATAGTAGCAATAGTGATAATAGTACTAATGACAGTAATAACAATAAATAAAATAGAAAAACAATGATATCACCACCACCACCACCACCATCACCACCATCACCGCCGCCACCACTACCACCACCACCACCCCCACCACCACCACTACCACCACCACTACCACCACCACCACCACCACCACCACCACCATCACAACAACAACAACAACAATTACTACTACTACTACTACTGCTACTACTACTACTACTACTACTACTACTACTACTACTACTACTACTACTACTACTACTACAATCATTACAATTACTTTACTACATGTAAGCTCTCCTTGCCTTTGTAACTGATTAATTGAATCCTGTCTACTTAACATTTTCCACCCATCCATCACAATTTTTCTGCCTCATCAAAACCTAAAATCTTAAAGCGCGCACCTGACATGGAAAAAGTACACCCCTAATAACCTGCAATCGGATTAACTGAAGGATCTCTCAATACGACTCGAAAAGGTAAGGTGGTTATTAGGCGGGAAAAATGGGTAATATTTCTTGGGGTGGAGCACATTACGTTAGGTGTAACATTCCAAGAAACTGATGTGTACTACTTCGACTCATAATAAACCTTAGATGTGTGTTTAACTTGGTGTTTGTTTTCTGCGGCTGCAATCTTCCTCTGGCCTATTCATATTAATTGCTGTTGTTGTTAGCGTCTTTTTTTTATAACACTATCGTCATTATAGTATTACTAATGTTCTTATCATTATTTTTTTCATATTTCTGGAGTTATTCTAATACTACAACTACTACTGCTGCTACTATTAATGAAAGTAGTTATTATTACAAAAAAATATAGTCATCATTATCATTATCATTATTCCCAGTAGTAATAGTAGTAGTAATAGTAGTAGTAGTAGTAGCAAGGGTACTATACTATATAGATAGCAATATGAATAATGCAGCAATAGTGTTTGTTGTTGGTGATGTTGCTGTTTTTGTTATGTTAACGTTAATCATCAATGATGGTGTTCAGTGTGAATACTATTACAATAAACAACCTACGATGACCCAAACAATTGAACGAAGAGCACAGGCCATGGAAAGGGAGATTTGTAATACAAGTTGTCAACAAGAGCTGAACCTTTATACTAATGAAATATACTCTTCTCAATAGGGATAAAAGGAAGGAACAGAAAACATAAACAATATGACAATGATAAGGCCTACCACCGAGATACAAGACAATTAACACCATAAAAAACAATGCATGGTATATTGACAAGTATCTATATAAGAAGTGGAGTATCAAGATAAGTATTCTTACTTTCAAAATTGTGAGTAAGGTCAAGAAGAGTTGAAGATGTATCAGAGTCATTGGTTACCGTATAGTAGTTAAACAAGTTTATCCCTCAATAAATAGCTGAAAAGAAAACAACAGAGAAATTTTTTGAGTAATTGAAAAAACAAACCCAGATAATCGAATTTCCTAGTTCCATGTGCAATAGTGGGAGGAAACTACTGAACTTAGAAAGCTAGGATTTTGACCCCAAATTAGTATTAATGTATTGAGATTCAAAGCAACGTTGTCCATTACATAAATATTATTGAATTAAATAAAAAAAATCCAATACTAACTTAAGAAATAAAAATTCACGTTCAATATTGAACCAAGAAAATAATAAATTAAAGTATTGAATTATGTACGGATGTATACATATTTTTTTAAGAATAGTTGGAGAAAAAAAAAAGCTGTTCGATTGAAATTCAAGTAAAATCAAATTAATACACTTTTATGGGGCTTGATGATAAGAAATGCATGTTAGTGAATTTAAAAAAAGACGAAAAAAATCACTATGAAATATGTAAAGAAAAACAAAGTCTGCGTGTCACCATTGTGAACAAACAAGCGTTGGAGCACAGCGGAGCCTTACAAACAATAGTTGCGGCATTATCATCTTGCCCAGCAGCATCGGCAGCACACAACCAACATGACATTATTAACAATTGCCGCCAACATTATGCAGCGGCGAGGCACGGACACCAAAAAGGCGCAGCAAGGAGCGCGAGACAGCCAGAGCCGCAGCACCTCAAGGGCGGCACCAGGACTCGCCGAGGACAAGGAAGATAGCAGCCAAGAGAGAAGCCTGTGCGTGGGAACAGACGTAGCAATAACAGGAGCAAAGATCAACAAAGAGAGGCACACACAAGAACATTACCGACGCCGCACCGGGAACAGCCGCGGGAGGGCCGGGCGCGGAGACAGCAAATAGCAGCAGCAGCAGCGTCCTCCTCCCCGTTATCAGTGGGAGGGGAAGTAATGGACGCGATATAAGATGCGCTTCATGGGGTGGAAACAACGGACGCAGACTAAGACTTCAACTTCTCCCTGTAAAAATGGCCTGAGTTATGGTGGCCATTTTTAGCGGGTGAAGATTGCAGCTAATATAGCACTGAGGCTGAAAATGTGAAATATATGGTTTGTGGTGGCGCGCACTTTTTAGCGGCCCTAATGACAATAGACGAGCTGGGGACGAGACTGCCTGGCGTACATAACAAGACTTGGTGTCCTTTTCGTGGAGGAGGAGCATTAGATATTTTTTCCTCGAGTCCTGCCTGGACCAGTTTGCAGGCAGGAACATTCGCCGTATTTATATGCTGAAAGGTTTCTTTGATCACATTACTGTAATTATCCAAGCCGGAGTTTCAGCCCGTTTGAAAGTAATTTCTTTGTCGTGTTTTGCTGAGACAAGCATTTAGCAGGCCCGGTAATGAAGGCTGCTGTAGCATAACACCAAAACAAGATACTCGACCAAACAGGCTCTTCCTTCGCCTCGGCGGCATAAATAGCTTACACACACACACACGCACGCACACACATAAACTATCTTTTTTTAACGAATTACGAGCAATGATCTAATCTGCTAAAAAGGCTGACCACATGCACCCCTCCCTCCCCCAAGATGACTTTTCCGCCAGCCGACGCGTGTGGCAACTTAGTGCATTAGGTTGTAGCTTGCAATTTGGGGCGGAAAGGGTGGGAGACCGCACTCAAAACATATGAATTATGATCATTTTTTACCCCTTCTCCAAATGCATTCATTCCTGAACTGCCTGGGAGAGTAGTAACCAAATTATTTATCGCGGTCGCCCTGACAACCTTAGTTAGGGGCGGAGACTGGGATGTGATAATGTGTATTTCCGTCATTTTTGGCCAGGTTGAAATAGAGGCGGCATTTGCATGATCTGTTGGCGCGGAATGGCCCAGATAAGAGAATGAACGTATTACCCACAATGGATAAGAGTAGTTGGACTATTAAAAGATAAATGATTGCCCAGCAGCTTCATTATCTCTTGAATAACTATCTCTCCCCACCCCCTAAATGAAAAACAAAAAAAGACTGACCTACCCTATCACAATGCGCAGGGAAATTACCGCCTAAAAAATAGGGCATAACTGGCGCGTGAGTTACCGCCGCAAGTTGGGGTTTGGCTGACAATTCTTTCCCTGGACGTCGCCAGGATGAGGGTATTAATCTCGACCACAATTAACGTCAAGACACACGAGAGATTTACCGGCGATACACGGAGATTAAGTGACGCTGGCAAAACCTCCTTCCTCACTCCGGCTGCCTCACGAAATTCAGGCGGACCCAGCGGGAGGAGGAAGGCGGGAGGGACACACCAGTAAGTCTCGAGATAGCGGACCCCCGGCGGCACTACTGGAAGAAGGGAAGGAGGAAGGGACGGAGGGAAGGAGGCAAGGAAGGAGGGAGAAGGGGAGAAAGCGGCGCCTTGCCCACCCTCTCCATTACCGGATCTAGCACGCGCCGTGAGTGTGGCAGATGTATGGACCCGCTGGCTCCCGGGTGTTGGTGTCGCGTGGCCGGCGGTGCCTCACAGGGGGTAGAAGGTCAGGTGAGAGGCGGCCCCGTCACACCTGCTCCCGTTGCTGCTTCTTTGAGGAATGATTTGAAAGAAAACTATTCTCTATTAGCTTTGATATTTCCGTCAACATGTTAGTTTTTCCCCTTTACTCGCGTTTTCTTTCTGCGGGCTTGGTTGAAGACGAAATTAATATTGCTAATGATGAAGTTTCTGTTTCTATCAACCCAATTAAGTTGCAATTACCCCTGACTATAATTCCTTGCCGGCAACTGCGGTGACGTCACAGCCTGGTTAACTCCCCCCCAACCTACCCTACTTCGTCGCCCTCCTTCTCCTCCGTCTCCTCCTCCCTCTCCCCACCCCAACCTTCTACCACGCCACCGTCATATTTAGAGGAGCAAGAGGAGCAACGTCGATGAAACCACAGACGAGTGTATGGGTCACACTCAGAGGTCCTACTCGTGCAGTTCGACATCAGAAATCTTCAAAAAAAGGAAATTTAGCTTCAGCTGAATCATCGACTTCAATTTAGTGCCGGCAACCCGACCTTTCGCCCTCGCTCGCCTTCCTCCTCCTCACCCACGACTTTCGGAGGAGAAAACGTTCCCTTATTACACCATTCCATATGGCTTGAATTACCGTCGGCAGCTTGAGGATGTGACACCGTGGTGGGGGCCTGACACGCCGTCCCTCCGTCGCCCGCACACAGAGAGCAGAGTGGCCTGCCGCGTCAGCCCAAGATTCACCGTTTGGTCAATAATCAATAGGAGTCCTCCATGCTGTCTGGCCCCAGGAATTCTTTATGAGTAGGAACTCCGCAGCTCTGTAATTACTCCTGGTCCGGCACCTTTTACCCTTTCTTTTTACCCGTCCTCTTCCTCCTCTTCCTAAATTCCCTACAATTCCCGCCTAATTACTATTTTCCGGCTGAATTTTACGGCACTGATGGCTTAATTTGAAACTTAGTGGTTCTCCATGTAAAATAAGGTAAATATGTAAATTATGGAGTAGATGATGCGTGTTTTGGGTGACGTGGATCGCAGGGCCAAGGCGGAAGGCTCGAGCACCGGGCGACGCTGTGGCGGCGAAGCTCGGGGTGTTTTGTGCACGAGTGTTGCTCTTACTTTATCGCATTAAGTAACGTATGCATTCATTCACTGGATAATACAAACGTGTGTGTGTGTGTGTGTGTGTGTGTGTGTGTGTGTGTGTGTGTGTGTGTGTGTGTGTGTGTGTGTGTGTGTGTGTGTGTGTGTGTGACAAAACACTCTCTAACATAGCTATTGATACCCATGACCTTTTCTCTCGCCCTTAAGGAGTGGCACATTAAAAGACAGCTTCCCTTAACACAGACGCTACGTGACACAAAACCGTGCCACACAGCGCCCCGTAAGGAAGTGAATCTCAACTGCAACTCATCAAAGGAGAGGTGGGCAAAGCTTCCCATTCCTCCACACTTGCCTCAAACACCACCACGTCTTATGGCTTCCAAACCGCGAGTAAAACACTTGCCTGGACCGCCAATTTCTCATTCCGTGTTTGCTTATTCCGGCTTCTTGTGTTCTTGTTTGTGGGCGGCCTGGCTTAGGCTTCGACAAAGACGACGACGTGTTCACAGATTAGAACGGCATATCAAGAGGCAGTGTTTAGAGATCAACTGGGTGAAAACAAACTGATTTCGAAACCCGATACAGAGAGAGGAGGAGGAGGAGGAGGAGGAGGAGGAGGAGGAGGAGGAGGAGGAGGAGAGGAGGAGGAGGAGTGCAAGAAAGGAATAGTGGGAGTAAGAAGTAAGATCATGGAGAAGGGGAGGAAGACGAGGAGGAATAGCTTGGGGGAGAAGGTCGTGGAGGAGGAGGAGGAGAAGGAGGAGGAGGAGGAGGGGAAGGAGGAGGAGGAGGAGGAGGAAACAGTGGCAAGGAGAGCGAGAAGACCTTCCCCACTCCTCCCTGAGACAACACCCTTAACCTGAGCTCACTGCCGGGCGGCCAAGATCTCTTCACGCCCACTCTGCCGAAGTCCTCCTTGTCGCCAACCTAAACTTTCCCACTTTGAGTTCCTCTTGAAAAAAGGGAGCCAAACGTAAAAAAAAATCTATAACAAATACGAATTATACACGGAGAACTTGCCTCTTCCACAGTTCGCAGTTATATGTATTTTTTTTCATCCCCCCTCTCTTTCCTCTCTCTCTCTCTCTCTCTCTCTCTCTCTCTCTCTCTCTCTCTCTCTCTCTCTCTCTCTCTCTCTCTCTCTCTCTCTCTCTCTCTCTGGTCCCTCCCTCCCTCCCTCTCTGACATTCTTTGTTTGAGAAGTTGAAGATGCTGCACCTTAAACTCTCCTGATGTTTTGCTCAAAGTCCAGATTGTTCGAGCGAAACAAAGATGCCGTGTTGGGACCGTTGTGTTTTATTGTTCCGCGTCTGGTTAGGAAAATGAAAAAAAATATATATCAGTAAGCCGGGTAGCCAAATGCAACCTCAAGTGAAAGTTGTTGTTTTTTATTCATCATTTTCTTCAGGGAATCCTCAAGGTGCTTTGTTGCCTGCGGCTTTATCTCATCACAAAATAAACAACAAAACATACGTTTGAAAATAATTGTTCTTATTCGTTCGTGAGAGCAACTTCGATAGCTTAGCGCATCTTTGGGAAACACGTGACAATGCACCAGACAGGAATCACCCACAATGACAAATAGCGACTTGTAGTTCTTATGAGCGCGACGTAATATATTCAGCACCAACTCTAATAATTACCGTCTCGTCGGCAACAACGACACTCAAGGGAAGGAAAAGAAAAAAAGGTAAAAAAGCATACTGTCTGTTTCAGGGCTTCGGTTTGAGCCCGCCGCCTAGTGCCGTGCCCGGCCTGCATCAGAAGGCTGCGGCGCTGACTACCACCCGAAGGAAAATAACCACGTGTGCAGGATAGTATTTACCGGCTAAGGGATGCTGTACCTGTATCTCTGACAGGCCGTCAGATGGATCCTCAAGAGGTTATGAGTTAATCGTCATATGGACATTATTCTTTTGTGATTTAATTAATCTTAGGGAGAAGCCTACTGTAACTACTTAGTTTGTTGATGAATCTGCTCACAATTGTGTTAAGTTGTAATATTATTCCGTTGGTGAATTACTCTCTAAAAAGGAGAGAACTGAATTTGTTTAGTTTCGGTCGGAACACGGTATCGCGATATACATTTTCAACCAAGCATGACATGCATATTTCAGCTTGATTCAATTAATACAACTATCCAAATAAAAGCAAGGACGAACAAACCACACAAACCAACCCGCCGTGCTACACTAATTTCTTCCTTAATGATAAAGGTTAAACTCTCCGGTCACAGTGCATAAACCTTAGAGAGGAAAATGAACACAAACCTACATGTGTTTCAGAAAGAAGTAATGTAATCAAACAACAATGAAACGTATAGAAATGTTTACCAAATCCATCCAAGTTGTGTCTTAGTGTTTCTGTTCGGGTGAAAGTGACGAAGGGGCGGACAGAGTGACAAGAAAAGTGTGATCACCAGATTCATTTCAACTGGTGACGGAAGGTGGTATCTAAAGTGATTTTGTAAGTAATTAGAGAAAGGCTGCTGTCAAAGCGTGCAAATCAAGCCGTCTACTTACAAGAATGAATGAGAGAGAGAGAGAGAGAGAGAGAGAGAGAGAGAGAGAGAGAGAGAGAGAGAGAGAGAGAGAGAGAGAGAGAGAGAGAGAGAGAGATGCGTCATTGCACCAGATATTTACCTCTGCCTCCAATGCAACAGCAGAAGGAGAGAGACAAGTGTGTGAAGGAATGACAAGCAGACAAACAGGTAAACAGACAGACAGAAAGGGACTCCTTAAGGTTACTGCTTCTATCTCGTCCCTGTGAGACTAATTGTGCGGCGACTGTTCAATGGATCTCTTCACTTGATTTCTACGACGACTGGCACTAAAGATCAATTTGCCTTAGAAGTATAACTGGCGTACTATAACAGAATATACTAAACGACAGGTAATATTTTCTTTTCTTTCATTTTTTGTATGTGAGTTTCGTCTCTGCGTGTTATCTTTTTTTCCGCTTATTTATTTATATTCGTGAATTTTACATGATGAATTTTCTTATGTTTATTTTTTTTAATTATCATGTTATCATCAATTAATTCATTCTCCGTTTCCTAATTATCTATTTTGTATATTTTGCTGCTGTTTATCTGTCTTATTTATGTGTCTCGCTTTCTGGTTGTCTAAAGTTATTCTCTCTCTCTCTCTCTCTCTCTCTCTCTCTCTCTCTCTCTCTCTCTCTCTCTCTCTCTCTCTCTCTCTCCCTTCACTCGATATCTAATTCAATCTTGCGCCTTTTCTATGCATTTCTTACTTACTGTCGTCTTGTTGCTTCCAGTCACTCCTCCATTCCTGTCCCTCCTCTCTGCTTGTTCCCCACCTTCCTTGCTGCCTCTCCTGCTGATCTAGTTAATCACCTGAACTAGGCAGGCTCGTGTTCACAGCACAGGTAATTGTACAGGAAAGGAGGAGGAGGTGGGAGAGAAAGAGGAGGTAGGAGGAGGAGGAGGAGGAGGAAAAGGGGGAGGAGGAGAAGGAGAAAGAGGCGTGTTTACATACCTTCCTACTCAAAACTGGATAAAAAAAAATTCTTTAGCAATATGTATCACAACTCGTCCCTTCCCCAAAAAGCTCAGACAAGCATCACGACCACTAAGCTGATCACTGCCTGCCCTTATGCTCCCTTACCCTCTCCCAGTCAAGCTTTCCTGTTTCCCTCCCCTCTCTCTGGTTTCCCACATCTCCTTCCTCCCGAACTCTCCTCCTCCTCCTCCTCGTCGTCCTCCTCCTGCCCTCCCTTCCCTCCCTCCCTCCCTCCTCTCGTCCCTCCCTCTCCTGTGTCATCACGGGTCTCTTACATGGCGGTCCTGAATATTTCACCTTATCCTTGATTAACCGAGTTGGTATTTTAATGACTGGCGAAATGAAACGTGGGAAAGTGATAAAAATAATATACAAATAATAGCAGTAAAAATGATGATGATGACGATGATAATAATAATAATAATAGTAATAATAATAATAATAATAATAATAATAATAATAATAATAATAATAATAATAATAATAATAATACCTGCGTAGGCTCATGTATGTTATGTATTTTTTATAATGAACACAATGATTTTATATAAATTGATCATAGTTATGTTTAGAATATACATATACAAAAAGAATTACTCCTCTATTTTCTTTCCTTCTTTCCTCTTCTTCTTTGTTCGGTAATGAGTCATCAGGAGAATGTTCCTTGTACCGCCTGAGCTCTCTTTCTGTCTGCCTGCCTTTCTCTCTCTCTATCTCTATCTCTCGCTTTCGTTCTCAACCAATCATAACATTTCCATGTAATCAAAATCCACCTGGGAGTGCGAGGTTTCCATCGCTTTATGATTTTTGGTATAAATTTGCATCCCTCATGCAACAATGGTGCATATCGACAATAATAAAGGTAATAGATGGTGAGGGAGGAGAGAGAGGACGACAAAGTGAATGAGGAGAATGAGAGATGGAAAAAAAAATGTTGCTCGCGTGGGGGGAGAAGAGAAATATATAGAGTGAAATGCTTTTGTTTGTGGCTGTGTTTGTCTGCCGGCATATGAGTGTGTATTTTAACCCCTTCCCCCCCACACACACTAGTAAAAATATCCACACCCTGCCCTCTCCCTCCCCCTTTTATCCCTTCCCTTATTTCCTCTCCCCACCGTACTGGCCACTCCACCACCACCACCACCATAACTACCACCACCACAACCATCGCCGCTACCGCCACCATCAGCACCGTAACTATACTTTAGGTCATCTACGTGTGAGTGGCGACAATTTCATCAATAACCCTTGATTACTGTCCTTAACAACCACCTTCTGCTTACTGTCCCTACCCCCAGTGATCATTTTCTTGCTCAACTTGTCATAATCTGTTATCTCCTGCCATCAGTTCCGCGCCTCCGTCTCTCCTTACAGCGAAACTTTGCAAGCCGCGTCAAACGATTATCTTGAGTGGGTCTGTGATGAGGCCGCCTCTCGGGGCATTCACTCACTGGCTTCTGCTACCTACGCTTGTTTTCTTAATAATCGGGTCCTTCTTGGGGATGATTTTCAAAAGACAAAGAGATTATTAGTCGTGTTTTTAAGGTGTTTCCTTCATTGGTGGCGTATATTCTTGCGTTTAACTTTCAATATATTCATGGTAATCACAGCATTTTCAATCAGCACAATAAAACTAGTCAGTTGCGATATGGATGTGGAAGTTTTCAGAATGGCAAAGTATGTTCCTGATTCAATGAGAAAATGAGGGTCCGCGGTGTATACAAGTATTGGAAAATTGTCTCATTTTTGATACTATATCCTTTTATTGATATCATTCTATTGACACTATATCAAAATTAAACCTTGTTGATATAGGTGATACTCATTTCAAATACTTATCTAAAACAATATATATGCTGCTTTTAGCTCTGAATGTTTGTATTACTCAGTTCTCATAACATTTTGTGCCTCTTCAGGGAGTTCTAATCTATAAATGATGAGGCTTTGAAAACTAATCCTAGACTATCCTAGACTAGACATTTGTAGGCCGTCACATGTACGAAGTATCTTAATTATTCCGCGTGGGCATAAGAAAACATACACACACACACCCACACCCACCCACACACACACACACACATTATTACTACTACTTAATACTATTACTACTATACATTGACTGCGTCCTTTCTTGAATCAATCATATATTTTCCTTTCCCAAATCAATCAAAGTTTACCTACACCACCCAAGAAAACGGGTTCACATCCATGCCAAACCAACACGAAACACCACACAAAGAATATCAAAGTCCAGCTTGCAGAAACTGAGAAAGAAAATGTGACGTCGGGGAGACCAAACACCACCACCATTTTGAACGATTCACTGAGTTCAAGGACTTGCTTCATGTGCTTCTTTTTTCCTGATCACCCTCACCTACCACTGGTGTCTCCCCTCATTGTCCCCTCACACCCTCCACTCCCAGTCGCCTCGCCCCGCCACGCCGCGCTGCTATACTCGCCCAAGTCCTCCTCTCTACCAAACATTCTGAGAGGCTCCCGCGTCCTTTGTTGAGTCGGCTTGTCCATTTTTCATATCATCTCCCTCTCTGCGTATCATTAATTAGACTACACGCACATACAACTCTGGTAGGTTGTAGCCAGTGTACCTTTCTTCCCTGCCTTATTTACACAGAACGTCTAGAGAATTAATAAGCTGACAGGTGGTTGTTGTTGTAGGTATGAGTAATTCTTCTTTACGGTTCTACAAATGTCTTCACGACTGCGATGTTAGTATGATGAGTTTTATGAAAGAAACTAATAAGGAAATATCAATAAATACGAACTAACAGAGGAAGAATTCAAAGATGATAAGACTGACGGTGAGCTATGAAAGAATACGCAATCAAACAAAAGAAAATGATAGAAATTAAGTGCCAGAGATGTATGGCAGAGCATGAAAAAATAAGGAGATCGAATTGTTCTTGTCAATAAGAATCATTCCATAAAAAAAGATAACATAACGTATGAACTCTAGAAAAGGTGAACACTTCAGTTGGTAATACCTGGAGACGAGGAGACGCACACCAGATAGAGAGCACGTGACAACAGGAAGGAAAGACCAAATCAGAAATATTTCCCTGGCACTAACTGGAGTAGGAGAACATCAAACAGATATGTGTACAGAAAGATGTGCAAGGCCTTTGTCCAGCAGAAGGATAGTAATGGTTACAATGATGGCGCAAAATCTTGTTTCAAATGTAGTTTGCCAGATTCATAATACAAGTAACGTCTCATAACATACAGCATAAGACATAACAAATAATAGTTGTATATGTATGCAACTCAAGAAATTTTTTTTTCTTAATGTTGCTTCTTGTTGTAAACTCTTATACAATTATTCTATGTTTATATTATCTAATTACTAATACTTCACAGTTACTTTCGATGAAGTGACGTGGCAATTCATACCTATGCTTCTGTCGTTATTATTGCTATTGGATCTTTTACTATTACTGATATTTCAATAACAACAAACAAAATAGCCGCGGGAAACAGCAACGGTATCACCAACGGCAGCAACAACAATAACAATAGCAGCAACAATAACAACAATAACAATATCAGCAGCAACAACAACAAATACCACCAGCACCATCATCGCAAACACCACACACCATCTGCAACCAAATTTTCGATACCATCACTGCAAATATAATGACAGTAGCATCATCATCATCATCATCAGCAGCAGCAGCAGCAAAAACAACAACAACAACAACAATTACAGCAACAAAAACAACAACAGCAATTACTCCTCCTCCTCCTCCTCCTCCTCCTCCTTTTCCTCCTTTTCATTCTCCTCCTCCTCCTCCTCCTCCTACTACTACTACTACTACTGCTACCGTTACTAAAACTAATACTGAAATACCCAATTTACTACTTTTGCAATTACAATTTCTGTTAACCACTACCACTCATACTATTCTCAATACTGTTGATAGAAGAACAATACTACCACTATCATCACCACCACAACTATCACCACCACCGCCTTATCCATCCCAACCAATACTATCGCTAACAACACTAACGATGCAACAGAAAAAAAAACGACTCGTGCATTAGGTAATAGATAGATAAACAGGTAAATAATAAGAACAAATGATTGATAGATAGACAGATGAAAATATTGATACAAAAAGATAGATAGACAGATGCAAAGATATTTAGATATATAGATAGATAGATTGATTATAGATAGATATATAGATGGATAAAAAGATAGATAGGTAGATAGATAGATAGATGGATGGATCAACAGACATATTAATGCATTAATGGATAGATATACAGATGAATAAACAGTTCGGAAAATGAATAGATAGAGAGGGAGAGATAGAGAGAAAGACAGATAGATAGAAAGAAAGATAGGTAGGTAGACACAGACGTACAAGGTTATATGGACAAAAAGATAAAACAAACACACGATAATACCTAAACATAAGAAGAAGAAAAATAACATGCATAATAAAGTCTCTGAGGCAAAATGAAAAACACACACTCAAAACACACACACACAAAGAAAAAAAAATCAATTTCCATCCCACTATCGTCATCAGCAACACCTGCCCGACCTACAGGTAAGGTGGAGACAATGTATTTCATTACTTACAGGTGTTATTGAGTCTGACAGGTTTCATTGGAAGAGCAAACACTTTTACAGCAAACCTTCGCCTTCTGGGAGAATTATTGCAAGTTGGAACACACGTACTTGTATTGATGGTGCAAAGAAGTGCGAAAGAGAGAGAGAGAGAGAGAGAGAGAGAGAGAGAGAGAGAGAGAGAGAGAGAGAGAGAGAGAGAGAGAGAGAGAGAGAGAGAGAGAGAGAGAGAGAGAGAGAAAAAAAAATGATACGATTCGGACTGTGATATTGACTGTTCCTTCCAACACAGGAGTGGCAGGCGCGTCCCTCCGACGGGCGCTGGTCTCTTGACGGCAACCACCACCACCACCACTACCACCACCACCACCACCACCTCTACCACAATCATCACCACAATTAATACTCACCGTCACCACTGTATAACAACCTCCACAATTGATGATTATATAAACTATGGTACTAATTTATCAGAGGAACAATTGTTACCATAATAATTAGCGTAGTTATTGATATTATTGTGATCGCCACCAGAATATTTATAGTGATAACCATTATTCTTGATAGCTATAATAATCACCACCACCATCACTACCACCACCGCAGACATTAATATAATATTCACCATTACAACAATTATAAAAACATCCCTGCCACTACCGTCATAATAACTACTACTACTACTACTACTACTACTACTACTACTACTACTACTACTACTACCACTACCATATCAATTACCACCGCAACTATAGATTTAAACACTACCACTACAGTCACCATTAAGAATATCACCACCCCTACCACCACCATTAAGAAAACCATCCCCATTGATTCAAAACCTACTAAAGCAGCTATTGTCATAACTTTTAACCCTCACCACTGCCACTGTCATCACCATTGTAAAATTTCTCATCACTACAATCCTCACCACCATTTTTTATTAGTTCCATCATCACCACCATTAAAATAACCACCATTACCATACTCTTCTTATTAACACACTATCAACATCAATATCACCACAATTATATATCTGCCATCACCACCATTATCACTTGAACTTAAAGCATTATGATAGCAAGAAGAACCACAGCTGTCATCATAAAATCTATCATTTCCTTCCTTATAAATTATAACTAATACAATTATTACTATAAATCTGTATCATCTATTATTATTATTATCACGTCTTTCATACCATCACCACAAGAATAATTATTACTATCATAAAAAAATAATCAGCCTTCACTATTTCTCTCACCATCCACACCACAACTATCTGTCATCACTACAATCATCACCAGTGCAAAAAAAAAGTCCTAACATAACCTAGACACTGTTCCCATCATCATCATCATCGTCATCGTCATCATCATCATCATCATCATCATCATCATCATCATCATCATCATAACAGTTAAATAATTATGTATGACTCACCAATGAAGCAGCGTACCTCTCACAACACCATTCATCACAATGCACAACAAAAGCACCACCATCACACAACACCTTACAACACACACAGCCAACAGAAACATGATACTATTTTATTCCCTGGCCACCCATTAATTTATGTATTTTTTCCCTCCCTTTTAAAACGGAGACTCTCCCCTCTTGATATTTTCAGCGTGTAGTACAACACTTTTATGAGGACTTTTAATTTATTTCTTTAATCTAACTCACTGTCACCAGAGAAGTATTTTTGTTACTGTTTAACTAATCATAAATTTATCCTTACAGAAAAATAAATGATGAGGTTAAGGAGATAACAATTAAAAAAGATGATAACATGATAATAAACAATATTAATAGTTGAGTAGTGTTAAAACTGATACTAAAGAAAAATAGATGAAACTAAAATATTACTAGATATTACTAAATTAACAGTAAAGGAAAAAATATGAAAAATAAACAGTGTATCAGTGTAGTTATAGATTCATCATAAAAGTGTATATTAGAGAACAATTTTTTTACAGGTTAAATATAAACTTAAACACTGACTCTGTACTCTAGTGGCTTTCCCGGGTGCCTGGAAGCGTCAAGATTCCGGCACCAGTGGCTGTGGCAGGTACCCTTTTTCTTTTTCTTTTTCTTTTTTCCTCCCATCAGTGCGTGTATCAGCTTAGCAGGTCATCACCCAATGGCGGTTCAATGTATTTCGTACAATATCAAAAATTTTGCAGACTTCCACCCTGTTTCCTTCCTTCTTAACGTGATCATCTTTCCCTTACCGAGCGTCTTCCTTCCCCCTTCGAGAAGTTAATGATAATCCCCTTCTTCCTTTCCTCTTTATTTCTTCCTCCACCCTCGCCACGATGTCCCCTCAGAGAAAGATTGCTGCTTGTGGCATTCACCTACACCTCAACGCTATTCTTCTCAAATGATTATCCTTTATTTCGCTTTAATTAAATTTGTGTTCCATGTTTTGCTGATACGATTATCTGTTCTACTGGAGACTATTGTGTTTGTTTGTGGTTGTATTAAGGTGATAGTTTTTTAACCTTCAGTGTGCTTGTTTTCTGTTGTGCACAGGTACTGTTTCCATATTAAGAGATATAAATGTATAGATATTCCTGATTAAATATATTTATGTAGTTGTTTTACTGATGTGTTTGGTGATAATTGATGTTGGTGTCTCAGTATGTCAACGTATAAAGTTTTATTATTACTAGTCATGAAAATAAAAACACAAACTACTTCAAAGGAAAATAAAACAACAAAAGATGCATAGCACAACGTACATAAAAAAATATAAAAGAAAACTTCGAAAATGCAACATAATATACATCAAATAAAATTATATAAATCACATGCAATCATGACAAACCAAGCATAAAGCGACAATAACGTGAAACAAAAGATAAGCAAAGTAACATCCTTGAGTAACACAGAAATATGCATATCAATGAGAACTTATAAACAATAACAAAACATGATGATGATGATGATGATGATGACGATGATAATAATAATAATAATAATAATAATAATAATAATAATAATAATAATAATAATAATAATAATGGTGGGGGAGGTAGAGGAAATACACGGGTGTAAAGAGTTGAGTCTTCCCTCTACTTCCTCCCTCTAACTTGCATGAATGTTTTAATAATAATAATAATAATAATAATAATAATAATAATAATAATAATAATAATAATAATAATAATAATAATAATATTAAAACAACAACAACAATGGTAATGATGTTGATAATAATAATAATGATAATAATAATAATAATGATAAAAATATAATAATAATAATAATAATAATAATAATAATAATAATAATAATAATAATAATAATAACAATAATAATAACAATAATGATAAAAATAGTGAAAATAATAGTTGATAGCAATGACTACAATAACAAATACAACAACAACAGCAACAACAACAACAAAAAACAACGACAACAGCGAAATAATAAAATCAATCCTAAAACGATAAGAACTGAGATAATTAAAAACAAAATTCTACACACACACACACACACACACACACACACACACACATGCCTACAGTCAGTCAGTGCATCAAGTCCTTCCCACACTTTTGACCGATGAATAATGAAACACAACCCAATATTTTTACAATAACCAGTGGAAACAAACAGACACCTTAAGTGTTTCGGTCACGTAGGGAACAGACTTCACTCATTGACAACTGCTTCTTCTAACTACACGTGCATCACTCACTACTATGCCTGTGAAGTCCAGTGGTTAATAACTTTTGATAGGAAATTTGGGATACTTTTGTTTTTGATAGATAAACAGTAGATGTATTAAGCATAGACTGTTATCTTTCATCATAAATTACTATTAGTGATCTACGAATGATAGGCATAAATGACAGTAGATTTTCATGAGTAGTATAACAAGATTCATTCGCCACTGGTCTTAACAATCATAGAAGTGGTTTTATATACAGAACATATAATCTGAACAGTAACACACACTCGTAGACAAAACAAATACAGAACAGAACACAGCAATCTACAACGAGAAAAGGCAGCAGAATCACAAGCTTACAAAAATGGCAATAAAAATGGGAAATATTTCTCTCCTCAGTGTCCAACAAAAGGTTTCCACATTTCAGAAAATCTTTTGCCTTGGCGTGCGTGTGTCAATGATTACCTGACAATATGTGTATAGATTATTGACACCACCTATTGGATATTTGGACGCCGGCAGCAGTTACCCTGAGACACTCCTTTTTAAGTCACGCCAGACCCAACAAAGCCAACACAGCACTACACACACTCACACACACACACACACACACACACACACACACACACACACACACACACACACAGAAGCAGCAGTAACGTCTGGGTTACCAATATTTTTTTCCTCTGTATCTTTCAGTTATTTTTTTTTATTCCACTTGGCCACGGGTAAGTTCATTAAAAATGGTTTTAAAAAGTGAAAAGTAATTTACATGCATGTTTTCGAAGAGTGACCAACATGCAAAGATAACAGCTAATATAATGTAATTAAATTAATTAATTACACGCCCTGTCCTTTTTTTCGTTTTAAATTTCCTCTCAGTTAATTATATTTTAAAATTAGGGCAGCAGTGCATGTTCTTTTACCCACCCAGGGAAAAATAATTATACGCGTATTTTTAAACTTTCCATTTTCTTTTATTTTCATCACCTATATTCTACCGACCCACCCTCCTGGAGCATCCCTGGCCGTCTCTCCCTCCTTTCCCACGCTAATATTTGGCAACATGGGATAATTCAACCCATACCTACGAGTGTTACTCTTTTTATTCTATGGGACAGAAGAGAGCTGTTCAATTTGATACAAAGTCAAAGAAAACCTAAAAATGGTCCCGAAGAGATGAAACAGAAAAAGTGTGGTGGGAAGTGAAAGACAATTTTCATGGCAGCCTTAACAATAAATCTGAGGCCGGTGGAGGTCGGTGGTTTCCTGGCCACATTGAGCAGCCGTCGGGTGACATAACGGGCTCGCCGCTGCAATCCTAACGACCAGCAACACACGCAAGTGCCGCTGCCCTCCATAACAATTCCCAACACGATAATGAATCAGCGATAGAAAAGTGCAAATAGGGCAACAAAATACTCTCTCCCCAACCTGCCACCTCGAGCCGCCGCTGCTCCCTCCCTTTCTCGCCCTCAGTCGCCGTGGCGTGTGAGGGGAGACATCCTCGTTCCCTCCCTCCCTCCCCCTCCGGGGATCAGTCTTCACCCCGAAACAGCAAAACTCAGCTAACAGGGGTGTGGTTTGTGAGTACCCGGCCCCCGTGTATTCCCCTCTCCTCCCCCAGCCGCTCCCTGACCCTTGCCTCCACGGCCGATGACTACACTCTCTCCACACCTTTCACTCCGCCACGGTCCACTGCAAGAGAGGCTCGCCCTCCTGTTCTTTCAGTTGGGTCCCAGACCACGAAGGTGCTGTGGCCGTCGGCAAGATACAGAACACAAATCGAGTTTGCAAGAGTTGGTAGCTCGGTCATATATTTGATCACCGATGAAGGGGGACTTGGGTGGCGGGGATTTTTGTCTTTACGAGCGGAAGGGGAGAGAGAAGGGAAGGAGACAGCTGAGAGGGGGAAAGAAGGGGTAGCACGAGGGGAGGAACCAGGCCGGGGGTCTAGCAACATTACTAACGCGCTCACTCATCTGATCCTTCATGATGGGGCAAAGGGGAGGGGGGAGTGCATTTTTCCCAGAGAGGGGGTGTCAAAGGAAGAACGATTGCATTTGTAACAGGGAGAGTCATTTATTCTACGATGGGAAAATTTTTCTACTGACGTTTGAGAGAGAGAGAGAGAGAGAGAGAGAGAGAGAGAGAGAGAGAGAGAGAGAGAGAGAGAGAGAGAGAGAGAGAGAGAGAGAGAAGCAGCCACATGAGGCAAAGCGTGCACCCCCCCTTGAGGGTATAGTCAAGAAAAGTGTGCAGTGTTGCTACATCTGGAGATCTCGTTGTGCACTATTGCACTTATATGGAAGGGTGATGCAGGGCTGGTTTTGAATGATCTGAGCAGTATGACCCTATCGATCTTTGTTGAGTGAGTCAAGTCAACTTGAAAATCAATACTAAAGTCGACTTTAAACTTACCCCCCCCAATACTAAGTTGCGCGTTGTCATGACGCTTGCAGTTTTTAATCTTGGGAATTCTAACGTTGAGCACTCCAGCGCAATGAGAAGCTGAGCAACGATTTCCACCCTACTCTGAGGTCTGTGTTTTGGGTGAAAAACACGCCCGAACCCCTTAGCTTATTTGCATAGACAGTGCAGCCCTCAGAGTAAGGAAGGCTTTCTCCTCCAGGCCAGCTTTGTCCATACTGTCCAAGGTAATTAAAAACCTTCTGGGCGAATTAAGTCCTGGCTGTCCAAGACCTCTTTGTGTGAAGTGTTCCCGAGAACCAGAGAAATGCAGATGAATTATTCCAATTTCACTATTATTTTACATTTCACTTTCGCAAGAGTTCATATTATGAAAGTCTACATATTTAAAATTTAAGCCAAGGCAGTCTTTTTTCACTGTCTTTTGTCTTTGATGCTGCGTGTCGTGCCTGACTACCATCAGGGCGGCAGTTGAAGGTCTCTTATGGTTCGTCCTTGAGTCTGTTGATGGTTTGTATATAAACAACAATACTTTATGTTCTTTATCTAGCAAAGTACGTTCATTACAATTTCTGTCATGTACAAATACTGCACTATTCAGAGATATCTCAAGTTAAACGCCATCCCTAAACCTTCTTAAATAGCTATCAGCCTTCTTTCTTCTAATATTTCTATATCTATTGAAAATAATGTATATTGTCTAATATCCCTGAATACGAACGAAGATCTATCATGCTTAGAGTTGAAGGAATAAAGCATATTTAATATAAAATCCCTGATATATATGTTGTAGTCCAATAGTCACTCTAGCCACAGTGAGGCACACTCCTTATTTGTGGAATGTTGACGTGACAAGAGTGGCAGCGAAGGAAGGAGAGGAGGTGGGAGGGGAAGGTAGAGGGAGGCGTCGTCCACCCCGCACACCCACACCACGATGCTGCCTCCGCCTTCATCTTGGAGGGAAACACCTCATCAAGGGCGGGTCGACTTTAACTCCCGTGTTCGAGGGTTCACATTATGGACAACTCTAACTAGGCTCATCCACGCCGCCTCTCCTCCTCCTCCTCCTCCTCCTCCTCCTCCTCCTCTCTTCCTCCTCCTCATCATCATTATTGTCTTATGTCATCTATTATATTTTTCCTTTTCTCATCATCGTCTTTGTTTTCTCTCTCTTCTACTAATCTTATGCAATCGTCCTTTTCTTTCTTTCTTCTTTACCTCCTTCTATATCCTAATTATCTCTCTTCTATGGTATCTCCTCCTCCTCCTCCTTTTCTTCCTTCTCCTTTTCCTTTTACCTCTTCCTCTTCCTAGCTACTCCTAAGTTCTCTAATTCTTAAGGACTACTGTGATATGATGAAACACACCGACCAAACGAGTGCTCGAAAAAAAGAAAGTCAAATGTAGTTCTTAAAATTTTCTTCCTCTTCCTCTTCACTTCTCCCCTTCACCCCACCCTTCCCGATCCTCTTCCTTAAATTACTTTTCAAAGACAACTGCAACATGAAAAAAGTGAAAAATCTCTTAAAAGTGATCGAATAATATTTTTCCTATTAATAATGAGGGAAAACTGTAAAAGAAACGGTTATGTGTCCTTAACAATGCAGTTTTCAAATTAAACTTTAGAGTAATTTGGAATTCTGGTTTCTGTTTCCTTCCATCTTGAATCTTCTTTCCCAACGCTTAGTAGGAAAAGTCAGCCCCTTGTAGGAGTTTTCGGATATGATAAGACTAATCAACTTTTTTCTTCCTACACAAAATATTTCAAAATGACGAGCGTGACATATATTGAAGATTTTCCCTTTTTTATCCCTATTACTCTAATTGATTTGACTAATGACCAACATACACAACAGAATAAAGAATACCATGACCTCACATTTCTTCAGTAATACATAGATAACAAGAAAAAAAACATAGAAACACATCGTGAACAAGATATTCAACCAAGAAGTAAAGATATAGACAACTAACATTGTTTCTCAAGATGTACTATATTCTCTCTGTATCAGTGGGACCCTCCTCAATGAAAAGCTCTAAAGAAAGCCTGCCACCCAATGACTTGTAACTGTTGATGCCATAATGAGGACAGTAGCAATGTGTAATAAGGTATAATGAGTTAGGAGCACAGAAGAACAGTCTCATGCCTTTATCCTATACTAAGTGAGAAATAAGAAGCTAACAAATAAATAGGCAATGAACATTCAATGATAATCATGCACAGTTTTGAATAACCTGTAATGGCATAGGAGCTCAGGAAAAGAGGAGAACGACAACATGAAAAAAGAGCAAAAACAAAACGAAAAATAAAAAGGAGAGAGAGAGAGAGAGAGAGAGAGAGAGAGAGAGAGAGAGAGAGAGAGAGAGAGAGAGAGAGAGAGAGAGAGAGAGAGAGAGAGAGAGATAAAAGTCACGCCTACCCAAAGGAAACATTATCATGAATGGACGAGGAGGAGTCAGTGTAGGAGTGGGTGGCATGATGAAGGCACCTGTTGATTGCTGAGGGGGAAGGGACTGGAAGGCTTAATATTGAGGGTGTTCAAAGGAGCCACCTTCACAGAGTCACAACAGTAAACATCATAATATACGTAGGACGAGGGATGTTCCAGGAAGAGGGAATGGATGCTAATAAGAAAGAATATATATGTGTTATTTATTTATTCATTTTTTTCTATATTTATCTACTTATTTATTTTCCTTTTGTCACCGGGCCGACAGTCTCAGGAAAGAAGCAAAGAGCGTCTCCTCACCCACTTGAAGGACTGCGCCTCCATTATAAGACAACAGAGGACTCGAGAAGACATCCCTGCCTATACACATACCAGGAACACCCTCCTTACCGACCACCATCTCTCGACCTGCAGAACACCCTGTATAGATGCCCCGCTGAGACGCCTAAACCACTGAATCTATCCGTGAATCTTACCTGAATACACGAATTTCCTCAACTTTACCCCACCAAACCCCGATTTTACGACAAGAGATTTTTTTAAGAGGGGAAAATAGGGAAAGGTCTACAAAAATTATTAAACGAAAAGGCCCCACTGACATGCCAGTCCTCAAGCAGGGTCGAGAGTCAGCCAAAAGAATGGGATAAATCTCTTGAAACCTTCCTCTTAAACAAGGCCATAAAAGTAAGATTCACCCTCGTTATCCTTACCATAATGAGGCAGGTCTCCCCGCGTCTCTCTTTTCTCTCTCTCCATCTCTCTCTTTTCCGAGGATTTTCACTCTCCTTGATAAACTGGTAGGGTCGCTATTCTCATTATTGTACGCGCCAGGGAGTGAGAGAATGAGGGAGTGATGAGCCTTGCACGTGTAGTATAAAACCTCTACTTGTCTCAGTGGCGGTCTGTTTCTTTTGAGGAAGGAAGGAAGGAAGGATGGAAGGAAGGTGAAGGGACATGAAGGAGTTGAAGTGTTGTTAGATAAAGGATTTCCCTGCTCTGGTACATGTCTGGTACCCATAATTATTTATCCATTATTACTGCCTAGGCTTGATATGTTATTGACTTGTTGTTGTTGTTGTTGTTGTTGTTGTTGTTGTTGTTGTTGTTGTTGTTGTTGTTGTTGTTGTTGTTGTTGTTGTTGTTGTTGCTAGTAGTAGTAGTAGTAGTAGTAGTAGTAGTAGTAGTAGTAGTAGT
>CM035193.1:14647197-14662528 GCA_020233015.1 Callinectes sapidus
TGTGTGTGTGTGTGTGTGTGTGTGTGTGTGTGTGTGTGTGTGTGTGTGTGTGTGTGTGTGTGTGTGTGTGTGTGTGTGTGGGTGTATGTGTGTGACTTTAATTTATCATTCGCACCTACAACTCCCTCCTTTCGCACTATAAACAAAATCTGTATTTCTGTTATGCAATATACCAATAAATAAGCCATAATATAATCTTTTTTTTTCATATTGTATCAAGAAAATATTGATTGTTATTTAAAGTATTGATATTGTTGCTTTGTATCAGTGACCTGCATTTATCATTGGTTTGTCTCATCCAATAACATTCTGTACTCGCCACGCCTCATGTGACTCACTGGCTGGTTATTACATACATACGGTCACAGCATGGCGTTCATCCTGTAATTATGAAGAGTTATATTTATCGCAGTGTCTCCTCTCTTGGTATATTCTGGTTACTATCTGCCTTATCTGCCTACTGCTGTTAGTGATCTATTATTATCATTTGTCTTGATCTTAGTCATGGTTGTTAGTCATTCAGTCTTTAATCTTTGTAGGATAATCTCCCGTACCAAAAGTACACTCGAATTAGACATGATTTTTACAAACGGATGTTATTCCGTCATTTCTGTACCAACTAAGGTGTTCTATTTATATTCTAATGAGCACATTTTTTTGTTTTGTCCTATTTTTAGTCTCTCCTTCTCTCTCTCTCTCTCTCTCTCTCTCTCTCTCTCTCTCTCTCTCTCTCTCTCTCTCTCTCTCTCTCTCTCTCTCTCTCTCTCTCTCATCGGTTCGGTGTCATTATATATGTGTCAGGCGTTGTGACAGTCTTGCTGTTTTTCCAGCCCTGAGCATTGCACCGAGGCATGCCAGAGCGGTCGCTACATTTTACATATCTTTGTTGTGGTCTGTTTGGAAACATTTCGAGTTGTGTCTACAAGGAAATCCTTTACATTGGTATTTAGGTTCGTTACGGATATATTGTTTACTTCATGAAATTAGTATCATCATTAACATCTTCAACTTTTACTTTATCAACATATTCCTTTGACTTGAATATTTCCCATTTTCTTTCCTTACTATTATCTATTTTAAGTATTTCTGAAAATTACCCATAATATCCAATAAAGCTTAAATTGAAATTGGACTTTGCAGTGAACATTGATAACAATTACAGAAGAACAAGTTCTTGTCATCCGTAGTTTGTGGTTTTCCCACTCTTTAAGCTTATCCTTGTCATGTTTGCCAGCTGTTTTGTGGACTGGGAAGTAACTTGTCATATTCTTGCCAGCTGAGGCTACTGAAGGAGATACCATGACTGTAATAATTGTCGGAGTGTCTGATAATATTGCCTCGAAGATCTCCTTGGTAGTTTTACATATCTATGTTGACTCCTTCCCTCTCATAGTGAATGAAATGCTCTTAAGCTCATTCTCCACTTTCTCTTTCACCTGAGATTCAGTAGTAGAGTTTGCGTTTACCACCACGGTGTTTGTTATGGTTTGTTTACCATTCTGGGTCACGTTATCATTGTTTTTATTAACTTTCCACTTTCTGCGCCCTATTTTCTGTGTTTTTATTTGCTTCCCATTCGATGTATTCTGTTTCCTTTGTTTTGATCACCTGTGTTTACTTCCTCTTTGCTCTGCTCCTACCAGTGTGCCAACCACTTCTTGACTGATGTGTTTGTTTAACCCAACTGTTCATTAGAGCTTCAGGAGTCAGCCTGTAGTAGGTAAGGCGGCACAATGTTTACTGGATTTGAAATGTGTCCCGAATAATAGCAGCTGTGTCAAATACGTCCGTCCAGCCAAGGTGACAAGAGTGTGTGTGTTTGTGTATGTAAGTGTGTCGCCTTGCCATGCATGCCACAGAATTGATGGGCTTTTATTGCTATTATCTGGTTCTGGTGACTGACCTAAATGAAATTCACACACACACACACACACACACACACACACACACACACACACACACACACACACACACACACACATACACATACTGTCAGTCACGGCTCATCTGACCCCAGGCGAGCGGTACAGGACAAAGGGAATGTGCCGTGGCTGTGCCAATGCGCGTGTTTGTGTCAACGTTGGCAGCCGTGATATTACTGCAGGATGGTCAGCCACGCCCCTCCCCAACCCCTTGCCTCACTCCTACGTCCACCTCCCCACCCGGAGCCTCCTTTCCTGCCTCCAGCCCTGTCTGCACCTCCACCTGCTTCCCCACCCTATCCTTGCCCCTTCCTCGCTCCCCACCCAGCGGTCTCCCTCCCCCTGGCCTCCCGTGTGTGTTTTCGCCACCATGTGGACGAATCCTAATTAAGGTGTCATTCCTGTGCTGCCTGTGGGGAGGGTGACGCAAGAGAGAGAGAGAGAGAGAGAGAGAGAGAGAGAGAGAGAGAGAGAGAGAGAGAGAGAGAGAGAGAATAGTAAGAAAATAATTAAGATAGAAGCATGCAGTACGTCTTAATATTTCAGTCCTAAGTGTTCCCTTCCACATTTCTTCTCTCTTTGTGTTTAATGTTTGTTTCCTAAAAGAAAGATTTTTCACGTATAGGAGCGCTAGCCAAGGGCAACAAAAGAGGGAAAAAAAGAGCCCACTAAGGATTCCAGTCCCAAAAGAAAGGTCAAAAGATTCATCTAAAATATGAAGATAATAATTATCTTAAAATCATCTTTAAAAGAGTTCAAGTCATAGAAAACAGAAAATACAGAATTAGAGAGAAAGTTCCAGAATTTACTAGAGAAAGGGATGAATAATTGAAAGTATGGTTCGTGGATTAGAGAGTCGGATAGAATAAGGGTGATGGGAAATGAAAAGTCTTGTGCAGCGAGGCCACGGGAGGAGGGGATGCATGCAGATAATAAGATCAGAAGAGCAGGTATAGCGTGCACAATTCGGTAGAGGATAGCACGAGATGCAGCATTACGCCAATGAGAGAGAGAGAGAGGCTGAAGACAGTCAGTTGGAAAAGAGAAGTTGATAAGACGAAATTGTTATTAATGTAAACTTCTGACGTCGCTCCTCTGTCTGTCTATCCATATATCCGTATAATATGTGCATGTTATAAAGAAAAGAGAAAATCACCGAAGTCCGTTCATCCTCTCAGCTACACAAGTCAGAAGTATTCGTCTTACGTAGGAATTAATTAGTTTAATCGCCTTTGTACTCATTATTCGTAATCTTCAGCTCGTGTTTCATATCATTCTCTTCCTCAGGTTCTGTCTATCTTATATTAATCACCCCCTTCTGTTTCCCATCTTTCTCTTCCTCCTCCTCCTCCTCTTCCTCCACATCCTTCTTCTTGTAGATTGGAATTTTTCTTTTCCTCTTACTTCATTTTGGTTCAACGTTTCATTCCCTCGTTTATTTTACGTTCTTTTCTTGGTTTGTCTTTTTCACCTCCTGTTCATGATCTTCTCATCTTCCATGTCATACTTCTCCCTCCATCCCCTTTTCCTCGTGTGTGTCTCTCTTCTTCCTTCTCCTTTCTTCTCTCTCTCATCTTTTTTTTAAGTGTCTAATTCAAGTCTTCCTTCTTTCCGTGTTTTCACCGTTCTTGTAGATAATCGGGTGTGGGTGGGCAAATACACACACACACACACACACACACACACACATACACACACACACACACACACACACACACACACACACACACACACACACCATAGCGCAATAAATTAATAGATCAACAAGCGAGTGAACAAGTCGTAGAATATTCAATGAGCAGAATTGGCAAAAAGAAAATAAACAACTATTTTGCCTGAACACACTCACTTGTTTCTCTGTCCCCCATCAGCCACACCTCGCTGCGTCTGCCTCCCACGGTCACCTCAGCGCCACGAAACACTGCCACCTTCTCCCACAATTCTTCAGTTTATCTGCCAGGTTCTCCTTCCAATTCCTCCCCCTCTCTCTCCCCCCTTCCCTTCCTCCTGTCCCAGCTTCCACTTCGGTGTTGCTTCATCCAAAACAAGATATTTTATCACTCCTGAATTTTCCCTGTGTGTTTCATGCGCCATTCCTATCCTCAGTGCTGTTCCCCTGAAATTGTTGGTGTTAGCCCCCTGAAAGTAATGTTTTATCCTTGAAATTTAAGTTACTCTCAGAAAATGTTTATGTTACGTCCCTTAAAAGATGTTAGTGATAGTTCCCAGACAGCGGTGATGTTATGTACCTGATAGATCAAATACCAAAACAAAACCAGCTCCTCTGATATAGAGAGAAGAAATTAAGTTAGGCTGCGGTTGTTATTTTTTTGTCGTCTGCTGGTACTCCCTTTTTCTTTTCTCACTATCAAATTTCTCCCCTCCTCTCCACGTCTTTCTTCTCCTCCTCCTCCTCCTCCTCCTCCTCCTCCTCCTCCTCTTGCACATTTTATCACCTAGAAAACCCTGCAAAGTAAATAATACATAAGGGGAAAAAAGGGACTTACTTTATTGGCAGCGGCGGAGCGATGACTGGCCTGGTGTGGGTGTGGTGGCATAGTGTGGTGGTGATAGCAATGCATTCACACCTGCTTCACTGCCCTGTGTGTGTGTGTGTGTGTGTGTGTGTGTGTGTGTGTGTCGCGTAAGTAATAATGATAATGATAATGATAATAATAATAATAATAATAATAATAATAATAATAATAATAATAATAAGTATAATTTGCTGATAGTACTTGAGTGTTTTCATGTAAAGTGTTGGCGTTCGTCCCTGAAAATTTAGTTATGCTCTTGACCCGCAGACAAAAGAGTTACAATCATCAGCAAATCTTCTTTTTTTTTTCTTTTTTTTTCTTTTTCTTTTTTTCTGACCACACGAACACTTTCTCCTCTTTACCTATTCTGCCAACATTTTTTTGCTTTCTTTCTTTTCCGCTCTCCTCACTTTCTCATCTTGCACGTTTTTTTTTCTCTCTTTCTAAATACACCTGTTAGAATGATGGAATCTGTCCACTCTGTTATTTACTCCACTCCTCCCCCAAGGCATCGTCCATGTTCACAATATTCCTTTCCTTTTCTTTTTTTTTCGTTTCTTTTTTTCTTCTTCTTCTTTACCTACCATTACATCTCAAAGACACAAGGAATCCTCTTTTATTTTTCTTTATTTTTCTGTGTGTGTGTGTATGGTGGTGGTGGTGTTGGTGGTGGTGGTTCTATGGTTTGTTGTGCTTCCATGTCCTTGTCTGGTGTGTGAGACATGTTTGGTGTAACTTATGGTGTCTACATAGAGAGGTGGTAGTTGTTTTTGATGTTGTACTCTCAAAGGTCTCACTGCCTTGTCCTGGCAACTTTTAAAAGGTGATGGTGAAAGTTTGTCAAGTTTTCAATGCGCATTTTTTCTCCGTTTCTTTTAACAGGCTTTAGTGGATGTTATTCGAGTTTTCAAGGGTGCCCGCCTCATGCACTCCAGAGACCATTCAACATTTTACACCATTATTTAAAAAAGAATACCTTCAGGAAGTTCACATTACAACTAACCATCCCTGGAGCCTTGTAACCCCTTGAGTACTGGGACGCATTTTTATATCTATTTCGGTTATTATTTGTCGATTCTATACAGTTTCAGAAATTCGTGTGGGGATTAGAATAGCACAGACTCTAGCCATCAATCTTGACACCTCCACAGACCCTTCTTAATGACAATGAAATCGTCTAATCACACAAAGAAGTGGTAAAAATGTGCCCCAGTAATGAAGGGGTTAAATTTATCCCAATAGCACCAAAAAACTTTCAAAATACGGTCTTTAGTGGCATGATGTAGACAAACACTATGCGGAGCTGTAGCTGTAGCGACACGGGTGTTGTGTTAATACTACATACCAATGATTACCTTTCCCGCCTCATTCCAATGAAAGTATCAGTGAAAAATGGAAATATAAAGCGTTTTCTTGTTTACATTTGATTGCATTACCGTCCCCAACCGCTCCCTCTTCTCCCGCGGGGGATTAGAAATAAACTGATCAGTCATTAATTCTCTGGTCGTTGCAATTGCCTGCGAAAATTAGATTAATCTGCGGCCAGACTTGCTTTGAGGCTCAGCGTGATGAATGGTTCCCGTCTGCCGCTGCACCTTTGTTGACAGCCAATGGTGATGCCGCAGCCATGTCGGGGAACATAATATAGGCAGGCGCTCCCTCGCTCTCTCTCTCTCTCTCTCTCTCTCTCTCTCTCTCTCTCTCTCTCTCTCTCTCTCTCTCTCTCTCTCTCTCTCTCTCTCTCTCTCTCCCTCTCTCTCTCTAAGTGCATTTATCTCTATCTATCTGTCTATCTTCTATTTATTTATTTAATTGTCTATCGATCTATCTATTTCTCTCATGGATGTGTCCATAAGAGAGAGAGAGAGAGAGAGAGAGAGAGAGAGAGAGAGAGAGAGAGAGAGAGAGAGAGAGAGAGAGAGAGAAAACAGGTAGCATCAGGGTGCCTTACCTGTGTGGCACGTAAGGTAGTGTGATACTATTGTTATGCTTCCAGGTTTTTGACATTCGTGCGCGGTTCCCTCCCTCTCCCTCTCCCTCTCTCCTTCTCCCTCTCCCTCTCCCTCTCTCTCCCTCCCTCCCTCCCTCCCTGGCTCGCAATGGCCCGGCCCGATATTGATAACTTCCGCAGCGCTGCACAAGACTCCGCCAATACCACAAAGAAAAATATATACGTATACATGAAAAAAAACGAGATAAAAAAAAGTCAAGGGAATAAGAACGGGAAAATAAATAAATAAAAGTAATAGACGACACACCGCCATAGGGTCCAATAATTCCGCCTTTCTGCTCGTCTCTCTGTCTCTCTCTCTCTCTCTCTCTCTCTCTCTCTCTCTCTCTCTCTCTCTCTCTCTCTCTCTCTCTCTCTCTCTCTCTCTCTCTCTCTCTCTCTCTCTCTCTCTCTGTGTGTGTGTGTGTGTGTGTGTGTATTTATTTCACCCTCTCTTCCTCCTCCTCTTTCCCAACTCCAATATTTTTCTTCTTACTATCACCACCATCAACAACAATAACAGCAGCAGCAGCAACAGCAACAACAACAACAACAACAACAACAACAACAACAACAACAACTACTACTACTACTACTACTACTACTACTACTACTACTACTACTACTACTACTACTACTACTACTACTACACACCACCACCACCACCACTTTAATATCGTTTTTTCATCAAAGAGCTATGTCATTAGGTTTAGGTTGTATTTTATTAGGTTAGGTGACGCTACTTTAGTATACAGTCTATACAGCCAACGTGATGTACAAGAGTCAAATTCTACTTTGATATGCAATCTGTGTCCTTCATTTATCGATTATGGCTTAGATGAAATATTCTACATATCCATGCATTTATTTAAGAAAAGTAATCACAATAAACGCGTCAATAGAAATGAAACAAAGAAGTGCTTAGTAGCAGAGGCAATACTTGAATTATAAATATTATTACAACTACATTACTGCGCCAATGAAAGGCTGTCAGTGCATCTTTCTAATGAAATATCGAAATTTAAGAAACGGTAACACTATTTCATATGGATGTGGAAAAGGATGTAGCTATTTCATCTCCCGACATTGTGCGATATGTGTCAGAAAAAATATCGAACTTTGCTGGACTTTTCGTCACAGAGAACTTGTACTGACGGATATATTGTCACCATGAGTTATATACTATGTAAACGGAAATAATGAAAACAAATTTGATGTTATGATGAATAAATTAGTAGATATATATAGATAAATGAAAGAATAAAAGATAACGATGCGATTCCACGATAACGATGCGAATTTCCACAATAACGATGCGATTCCAGTTTCCACGATAGCAATTCAACTCCACGATAATGATGCAAGTTTCCACGATGACGATGTAAGTCCAGTTTCCACGATAATGATTCCATTCCACGATAGCGATGCGAGATTTCACGATAAAGATGCGATTCCACGATGATATGAGTTTCCACGATAACGATGCGGGTGTAGCGATGTCTATACGCCATTGAAGTCTTCGTATGTACACAGGTACCAGGACGAACCCTTCCTCCCCAAGGATCCACCCCAGCAGTCCTGTGGGTGTGAGGACAGTGATACTGCAACCTTGCCGCTCCTCACACGGCTCGCTATGAACAATGACCCGCCACACACCACTCCCCAACCACTGTCATGAAGTGAGCCCTCTCACCCCAAAAGGACCCCCTCCCTCGTACTGGCAGGGCCCTCTCACCCCTAAAGGATCCCCCCTCGTACTACTGGCAGTGTCTGGTGCATGGTACACAGCGTGCCCTCGTTTATAGCGAGTTGTTCAGCCCGGTGCCACCACAATCAAGGGACCCGTACACACCCTCCACCAGCAGACTCTTTGGAAGGAGCCCTTATCTCCCAATCAAGACTCCCCCTCCGAGCACCATCTGGCGAATGGTAGACATTGATCCCTTGCTTATGGCGACCCCTTACCTAGTGTGAAGCGCTGCAAGTGGATGACTTATAGTGAAGCTTGAGACCACAAAGGAAAAGAAGGACCTGCTGCCAGTTCCCTGCCTTGGGCCACAGGCCAGACCCGACAGCCACCTTCTCCCCCAGTGCGGCGCCCAAGACCATCACGGCCCTCGACGAATTTTGGCCGAAAGTTTTCAAATGTCTTTCAAATTTTGACCGAATATAAAATCATCGATGGTAATTGAAAAATGGATTTGATTTGAAAGTGTGCAAGACTCGGCTAATTAATGAAACAAAGTGAAGCATTTTTACTACGGATTATTTAGAGTGTACCTTGCATGTTACCTTCCGTGAATATGCGTATATTCGTGTGTGACTGGATAGAAACAGATTGATTCGGTACCTCTACTGTCAACCTATGCACTGAATCATATGAAATCTGAGTGAAACTAAATCAAAATTATTTTAAGATTTGGCATAAGGAAAGCTATCAAGCTACTATTAAATGCAAACTGCCTTCGTCTCGTCTGTAACTTCATTGTTAAACCCTTTAGCTAACATCTGAAGGATTCTTTATACATTCAGACGCCAAAAAGATGGTAAAATCAGGGAAGGGAGTGCAGGTCGTCTATCGAGAATAATTTATTCCGGAATGAAGTGTGCTTCTTCCACTTGTTGACTCAGCAGCGGAGCTTTGACACTCGAGCAGACATTCCGCTCATAAACTAACCAGACAGTCTCTCGAAACCAAGACAAGTGTTTTCCCTGACTCTCGATAACACAAGGAAAAAAATATACTTGTTCTTGTTGTAGATCATAATGTAAAGCGTCAATCGCATGCCAAAATCATTTCATTACACACAGGCCACATACCAAAGTAGCACCCGTCCAGTTTGGTTTAGTTTCATCTAGTTTAGTTAGATTAAAAGCTTTGTTCATTTGCATTACATTAGTTAAAGTTAGGTTAGGTTTAGATTAATTCAGCTCTTTCATTATGTATGTCCTTTTATTATATAGGTAACGATTAACAAGAAAAAACTGCACAGCCTCTGTCTGGGAAAGAGCAGGTTAAGGTTCTCTCCATGATTCCTTTAGGCGTCATCGAGGCTGCGAGGTGGGAGTAATTGACGAGGCCACAAGACGTTAGTTTTATACAAAGTTACCATTATTTTCCACCACCCTGTCACCCTCGCACTGCACCGTAAAATATGAATAAAACTACGCAGTGTTGCAAATTTTCCCTTTTTTTTCCACATATCAACGTTGCTTTTTTTTATCAACACATATTTTTAAGGATGATTTTAAGGACTTCATATTTCATTGGTCAGCTCTCTATCGTGAAATGAATGTGTAAAACTGCATGACGTTTAAAATTTTCTCATTTCTTTATCGAGATAAACACTGAAGAATTATTTCAGGTAGTGATTCAAAGAGAGACAAGGCGCGAGAAGAGATGCATTAGTGTATACAAAGAAAGGACTTCTTTTTTTTCATTTGCTGTGTTAACAATCGTACACACTGTTATAAGTCGTGTAATATTAGTGTAATTCGAATGACCTTGTTGGCTATCACATCGGAGCATTAGCACATTAGTGTATTAAAGAACACACACAATATGGAACAATGCCTTAATAGGATTACGAGTAAAAGCTGGGTATTAATTCTTTGTTCTCATAAAGATGTATTTCACTGAGTTTTTACATCACTTTTGTTACAAGTTTCTGAGGCCACAATTGTCCTGGCAGTGTCGATGTCAGTAATAATAATAATAATAACAATAATAATAATAATAATAATAATAATAATAATAATAATAATAATAATAATAATACTGTCCTCTGTAAGACAATGACATTTCAATTTTATCATCATATCATCAGTCTTTCACAAAATTAACTAGTAGAAGTCCCATTTAGTTCAGCCATGTCTTAACGCCCAGCCGTGAGAGATCTATTCCTGCTTCCCTTATCAGGTGGCGAGGGAATAGAGTGTTCCGTGAGTGGCAGACTGGCCCCATTGCCACTCATCCTGTGCAAGATCAAAGTAATGCGTAAATAGATAAGCCAATAAAGCGATTAATTCTATATGATCCGCAGTTTTCTTATTGTATTGCTTGTGGACCTTTCCAAGTATGGTCTACGGTAAGCAGCTTAGCGATGCACTCACTCGTACGGAACCACGCTACAACTTCACACGCAGGATGAATACATTGATGATACAGAATTACGCACCTCTCTCTCTCTCTCTCTCTCTCTCTCTCTCTCTCTCTCTCTCTCTCTCTCTCTCTCTCTCTCTCTCTCTCTCTCTCTCTCTCTCTCTCTTATTTGCGAAAACTGCAATCATAAAAGCATCAAATTCATCCTGCTGAAGAGGTACAGCATACCCGTCAAAGAATTATTGCACGGTTGGGTGTGTTTGATGTAATTCAATCCGCTATGAGGTGCCGCGTGTCAGATCACAAGAATATCAAGTGGTGTTGTGACTCCTGTTTCTTTTGTCGATCAGCTTTCAGTTCGTAGTAATGGCAGCACCACCAACACCACCATGCCTTTTGTTACAGATTATGGAACACTATTACAGCTGAAGTAGTTTTGCTGGTTAGTCAACAAAGAAAATAGGATGATTGTGGAACCATCACCCTCTGTCTTTTGTCAATTAGCCTTTTTTTGTTGTTGTTGTTGTTCTGACTGTAATGGCGGTAATCCTGATGGTCTATCCACCCCCTCACGCCCTTCAGATCAATGGTGCCACTGAGTACTATGTACAGGTGATGGGGCAAATCTTGTTGTTATTTTCATATTTGAGTGTTGTTGATATCGTCATCATCGTCGTTGTCGTCCTCATCATCATCATCATCATCATCATCATCATCATCATCATCATCTTCATCATCTTCATCACCACCACCACCACCACCACCACCACCACCACCACCACCACCACTATAATCATCGTCAGCAGCAGCAGCTGCATCGTCATTATTATTTATCACCCGATCGACTTTCATAAATAAAAGTTTGGTCGGCATAATTACCCAGTATTTAACCGCAAACAACGCCACAGGAACAGTTTTACATTCTGGTGGTGATCAACTAATATTTAATTTTTATTGTTGTTGTTTTTAGATACAGACAACTTTGCAGCGTCGCGAACGTGCAGTGAGGAAAAATATATATATTATAAAAAGCTGAGTGAATATGTTTGTACTCTAACCGACCCACTGATGCTTCCCCCTTGTCACTCACGTTTTTCACTCATTACTTACCAATGAGGTCATCTTACCACGCTTCCTCCCTCCCAACGTCACTCATACACTTCTTTTTTATCTCCATCAAGTCATCTTACCTCTAATTAACACAATGGTACCTTATTGTCACTCTTTCATGTTTTTCATTACTCCTTGATTTCCTCTAAAGGATTCACTGGTGTCCTTGTTACTCATTTACGTCTTATTATTTGCTCGCACAGTCATCTCACCAATTAGTTAGCACAGTGGTACCTTTTTGTCACTCATCCACGTCTTTCATTACTCCTTGACTTCCTCTAAAATATTCACTGTTTTTCCTTGTTACTTATTCACGTCTTCCTACTTACTCACATCTTACTCATCTCACGGCTCTTCCTCTAACAGTCCCACTTCCTCATCACTCACCCATTTTCCAGCCACTTCTCATTCACTGAAGCGTTTCCTTAACATTTCACTATAATAACATCTAGGCCGTCAGTTACATATATTACACACACCAACACATATCACCAATTACATCATATACATTAACAAAACAAATAGTCACCTGTAAACACTTCTCCAGTTAAACCAGAGACTAAAAATAGAACTAGAGAACATTAACAAAAGCTACCATGTCCACACTAAGTTAACTCTTTCACTGCAATACGAGACAAACAACATGAACAGCAATGCATGAGGTCTTCATTAGCATCTGCGTGGAAGGAAGGCATGAAAAAGAGAATATTTTGCAATTTCTACCCAGTTTATAGATTCTAGGTAACTATGGAACGAGTGAAAATGACGTAGAGTGAGCAGTTAATAAGGAAATATGGGGCGAAAAAGCAGTGAATGGATTAATTATGATATTAGTGAGTTAGATAATACCTCTGTCACTCACTCACTCGCGTCTCATTATCTTCCTCACCTCACTCCGCCAGACATCCACGTAATGATGACGTGATGGTGACTTGGGCAATGTCTGGGTCACGAACACAGGCAGTACATTACCCGCCTCGTCTCTGTCTCTCTCACAAAGGCTCAGCAGCTGTTTTGAATGTTCCTGCAGCTGTTGTTACCCATCTTTGTGGCCGGCAGCTGTGAGGTTCCATCTTATCTTCTTTCTTCTGTAGGTTTTGTTATTGTTGCTGGTGTTCCTGGTGGTGGTGTTGTTGGTTTTGGTGGTGGTGGTAGAGGTGATGGTGGTGGTTGTTATGGTTCTTGCTGTTATGGTGTTAAATGTGGTAGTTGTGATGAGTGAATAGTTGCTTGTTAGGTTTTGTTTGTTCAAATAGTCTAAATAGTCTTGCATTATGCTCAGCTGGTTTATCTTATTCATATTTTTATATTTGTGTATCTATTTCTTTGCCTGCCTATTTGTTTCTTTATACATGTATTTAGTTATTTATTTTCTCTCCATTAGTACATTTATCCTTTTTTTCGCTTCAATTTATTCTTTCTTACCTATTTTTATATGTATTCTTATTCTAGTCATTTCTATCTTATGTACTATTTTCTCTCTTTCATATTTGATTATTTATTTAGTTTGCACTTTGTATATATTAATTTATTTATATTTCTATTTCATTCTCTTACTATTAATTTATTTTAATGTACCTTATCCATTTCACATGTCACTTTCTACTATTTTTCTTTCACATTTGATTATCTAATTAGTTTGTACTTTGTATATATTTATTTGTTTGTGCTTTTATTTCATTCTCTTATTATTTATTTATTTTATTGTACTTCACCCATTTCGCTAACTTTTCTTCAGTGTGTGTGTGTGTGTGTGTGTGTGTGTGTCATTCTGAAACACTCAGACGCCGCCTCGTGAATCAGGTTCAGATGCCTCGTGTGCTGAATGGCTACAGCGAGGAGTTTTTGGTAAAATAACCTCGATTTTATATTCCCAGTGGAGCGTGGCGTACAACATTTTGGGTATCATTATTCAAGCATTGACACAACTTACGCATTCTGGCCCTCTCTCCGCTCCTTCATCTTAAGCCCTTCTAAAACCGATCTATTGTGCCGAGTGGTGGATTGTTACTGCTCCTTTGTACATATGTCACTTGTACGGGCTCAGAGAATTGTGTTCTGTTTCTTTCTACTTTATTTCTAGTATTAGTGATAGCAGTAGCGATAGGGGTAATAGTATTTATTCATTCATTAATTTATTATCTGTAGGAGAGAACACACACACACACACACACACACACACACACACACACACACACACACACACACACACCACACACACACACACACACACCTTGGAACACGGAAGGATTGGTGGTGAGAGGGCAGCATTCTCTTGATCTTGCAGATTAGTTACTGGAGAGCCAGGGAAAGATGAAAGATACAAGAGACTGTCCTGCCATTTTAAGAAACTAACCGTAAATATTGCGATTTTTAGTTTACATTCCCAAGAAATGTTAATTACCAGAGAGAGAGAGAGAGAGAGAGAGAGAGAGAGAGAGAGAGAGAGAGAGAGAGAGAGAGAGAGAGAGAAGGGGATGTGAGAAATGTAGCAAAAAAGAAGTGGGAATAGGAAGGCGGACATGAATTTGCACATCATGACATCTTGCTCAACACATTTATCTATTAAAATCCCTTTGGTTAAGCTAAAAACGACAGCAGGAAAGCTATTTCATCGAGAAGGTGGCCATGTGTACTTTCTTCTTTAATATTCTCTTATTGCCTCATTTAGCAATAATTTTGTCTTCCTCCATGTTTTTTTGCGCACATTTTTTTTAGCGTTCTTCCTTCCTTCACATTCCTTCACAGACTCTTCTTCTTTTATCCTCGCTAATCTTTAATGTACGTCTGCTCTCTCTCTCACCAGGCATACATTTTAATCCCCCGTAGTAACAATGTACACGCTCTCTGACACGCTTCCTCTGTTCTCGTTCAGCTCTTCAAGCCGTGAGGCTCTTCCTCTTTTTAACTCTTTTAACTCAATGGCGAGGACTGTAACATTGATTTTTTTCTTATACGTATTTCATTTATGTCACGTGTGTGTGTGTGTGTGTGTGTGTGTGTGTGTGTGTGTGTGTGTGTGTGTGTGTGTGTGTGTGTGTGTTGTTTAAAGAGCAATTTATTTATCTTTACTGGTGGTGTTTATTGTAGTTGTGGTATGCAGGATTTGTAATTAGCCTGTGTTATCCTGTCTCCATGTTTACTTTTTACCTAATAGCGTGTGTGTGTGTGTGTGTGTGTGTGTGTGTGTGTGTGTGTGTGTGTGTGTGTGTGTGTGTGATGACATGTATGAACATAAAACATTTCTGTACACATTTTCATTGTAATCATCAGAAAAAAGCAAGTTCATCTGTGCCTCTTACTCTTTTTCCTCTGTGTTACTTTCACCACGTATTACGCCATAGTTTACGCCACTCTCTTGTCAACCGATAGCGCAATTTTCACATTACTTTACACATCACGTCCCTTTAGTACGTTATAGTCATTATTCTTCATTATATGTTGACATCTGAGCTTCGTTGACATTATCCCCGTTACTCTTTCTCTCATTCCCTTCATTGCTCTTTGTCATTTATCCTTAAAAATGTTTGAATTAACCCCTTCAGTATTTTTACCACGAATTTTGGGTGTGATTATACGATTTTATTGACATTAGAAAGGGTCTATGAAGGTCAGAAGATTATTGGCCCGAGTCTGTACTATTTCAATCCCCACATAAGTTTCAGAAGCT
>CM035193.1:14671677-14695414 GCA_020233015.1 Callinectes sapidus
GAGAGAGAGAGAGAGAGAGAGAGAGAGAGAGAGAGAGAGAGAGAGAGAAGAAAGGAAGGAAGGAAGGAAAAAAACGTATACTGCAAAAGACTCACTCAACGATGATTGATGTTAATTAAATAAAGCCGAAGCGCTCACGCATCACATTAATGAACCGGGAAAAGGAAGAAAAAAGTGTCTGTACCGCTAATTCATTACAAGAATAAATAATTGACACTACACTGAAGGAATGAAGACAATGGAAATGGAAATTGAGCTGTATTAACTCTAAATCTTTCATCTTTTTTTATATACAATGTGGAATTTTTACTGGAATCTATGGGCACCTCCTATATATTGAAGCCCACCAATTTGAGAACTGTTGCCCAGAGTGGATGCCCAATCTCCCCTCTGACTGTGGGCAGGATTCGAACCCATGCCCACGTGGCTCCTCTGTACCACGGCGGGCCCAGTGTTCTTATAATTGTTGTTGTTCATCTTGTTGATATTACAGACTCTGGCCATTAATCTTATGACCTCCATATAGAGTTATAGATCCTTCATAATCTCAATGAAAATCGTCTAATCATACCCAAAACTCTCGATAAAGATTCATCCCAGTACTGAAGGGATTAAACACAATCATACTGCTGTCATTTTCCTCCTCTTATATACGTCTTCATACTGTGACGGTATCAAGGACTGTCACCATCTTTCTCCCCCTTCCCTCACCTGACCTTGTACTGAAGAGGTCAAATACAATTATACTTCTGTTATTTTCCTTCTCTTATACGTCTTCATATTGTGACGTGTTAAAGGACTGTCACCATCCTTCTCCCCCTTCCCTCACCTGACCTTGTACTGAAGAGGTCAAATACAATTATACTGCTGTCATTTTCTTCCTCTTGTACGTCTTCATACTGTGACGTTTTCAAGGACTGCCACCATCCTCCTCCTCCTCCTTCTCCTCCTCCTCCTCCTCCTCCTCCTCCTCCTCCTCCTCCTCCTCCTCCTCCTCCTCCTTCCCTCACCTGACCTTGTCGCTCGTCAGGTTCGCGAGGGTCTTAAAGCAGATGAGGCCTCGCTGGAATTAAATGCTCCGCTGCGTTTGAAAATGAGTAAAGCATATAATGAGATAATGAAATGAAGTGCTGAGGGGGAGATGGATTAATTACGGGGAAATCTACATGGAAAAGTGTCTCTCTGGTTTTGGTGAAGGTAAAGTCGGATGAGACACAGAGACAGACATATGTACAGGTGAGATAGAGAGAGAGAAAGTTATAATGTCGTTTCTCACCTTTAGTTCCCCGTGATTGCAGTGCAGAGGTTAGCAGTGTGCGACAAGTGGAAGGCGCAGACAGATTGTTTTATAGACGGTTAGTGTTTTTATCTCGTCTTTTGTTCCTCTGATCTCAAGACAAAGGTTAACCACACGTGGCAAAATTTTCCTTCACTTCTGAGCCATCACCCGAATATAAGTCTCCTTTCTCTCTCTCTCTCTCTCTCTCTCTCTCTCTCTCTCTCTCTCTCTCTCTCTCTCTCTCTCTCTCTGCTTTACTACGGCTTTACCATTTCCACGACCTGTGCTTCAATCTAGTTTGTTTTCTTCCTTTCTTCCTTCTTCTCTTCTCATTTCCATTCATTCCATCCATCTTTATGCTTCTTTACGTCTTATTCCTTCCCCTTCTTCCTTCTTCTTTCCATCTTGACATCTGCCTCCGTTTTCATTATCTTACAAATATTTCTTCCCTATTCATACTTATTTCTTTCTTCAAATATCTTTTTTTTCTCATTTCTTTTCTTTCCTTCTTCTTACCTATACCTATTTTTCTTTTTTCGAGTTTGTTTCCTGCCTCTCCTACCCTTCCAAGACTTGCATTTCTTTTTCTCTTCCATCTTTCTTCATCTTTCTTCACAGTTTGCTTCTCTTTCCTTTTCGTTCTTCCTTCGTTTCTTTTCCATCCTCCTTCTTCAGCTCCTCATCCCTCCTTCACGGCAGCGTATAGTGTTCGTGGAGCCTCCCAAGACTAATAAGAAACCTTTAATCTGTTGCCAGCGCCGTTCTCACTGTTACTCGTACAAGGTTTCCAGTCCAGAACCCGAGATTAGCATTCGTCGTATTATTCAAGTCAAGGTGCGGTTGATCTGAGGTTTGAATGTAGAGCAGCAGATGTTATATTGTTATTTGCTGGTGTTGTGTATTTACTTGGCTTTCTTCATCATCTTTAGCTGTGTGTGTGTGTGTGTGTGTGTGTGTGTGTGTGTGTGTGTGTGTGTGTGTGTGTGTGTGTGTGTGTGTTTAACCGTTGAAATGAAATCTAATTATTCGACTTTGCTTCAGAAACTAATGACCATTTTCGTAATGTATTTAAGTGAAAGCCACATGAAGACGAGATTCTTTTTAATTAATTTCTGTGCATGGAAATGAAAATAAGGAGAAAACATGTTCGTATCTCTGAAAAATGCATTACGATCACGTCAAGACAAGATGGTAGATTTAGAATATTTTTTTTCTTGATCTGTTTATTTATTTACTTGTCCATTTTTGTTATTTATTTATTCATTCATTCATTTTTAATCTTTTCTGGAGCTATTTTTGTGGTCTAGAGAGGAAAATCCAATCTCAAAATTAATATTTGGAAAAGGCTTCTTTACTGTTTTTCTCATAACATAAAGTTAAAAAAAAATAATAAATGAAGATAAAAGAAAAGTTTAGCATTGTCTTGAAGCTCCTCTCTTAAACGAAGCCATCAATTACTCACAAATTAGAATACGTTGAATTAAATCAGATTAATTTAACTTCATATAAACTAGCTTAACCTTACCTTATCTAACTTAACTTAATTTTATCTAACACAACCCAAAGAGCAATGTGTCTCTATACCATCCAAAGTTGCATTTCTAAACAAAGCTTAAGATATCACTAACAATGAACACCACTAAGGGATTACATCATCTTCTACTTCACATAGAAAAAAAACTAAGACCCAACAATATGTCTACATTTTCCCCTTTCCCTGAAGCTTAAAATATAACTTACCATAGACACTACCGGGATTACATTATTCGTCACCAGACATGAAGGAAACTAAGAGTACACATGTCACAGGCCAGTCTCTCACCTCCCCATCCCCGCCATTCCCTTCCATTCCCCTCTCCCTCCAATCCCTCCCTCCCACCCCCCGTCCTGCCCCGCTCATCACACCCCTGAGCAGCGCGCGTTGACTCACGTTAGCATATATATGGCCCTGCATTGTGTCCCCGCCGCCCCGCCAGGCCACTCACCTGTTACCTGGCCGTGTTAATTAGTGGCTGGCTGAGTAGGTCTCCCTGACAGTCTGGTGGCGGGATGAGAAGTGTGTATGTGTCTCTGTGTGTGTGTGTGTGTGTGTGTGTGTGTGTGTGTGTGTGTGTGTGTGTGAAGGTGTGTGTGTGTGTGTGTGTGTGTGTGTGTGTGTGTGTGTGTGTGTGTGCAGGAAGGGATTCTGACATAGGGTAACTAAAGGCTACGAAAAAGGGTTTACTAAAGGTATCAATCCCTGTGTGTGTGTGTGTGTGTGTGTGTGTGTGTGTGTGTGTGTGAAGTGACTGCCAAGCGTCAATATTTGCCCAGTATCAGATTAGCCTCAGTGTATCGGGTGTACTGGACTCGCTAGCTGGCCGGCACACATACACACACACAGTGATATGTAAATACTGTTATTAGAATACTCACCCCGCTAACTTTAGATCCTCGCTAGGGCGGCGCCGTGTTGCACTGTCCGCACTTCACCGCAGCCCAGGTATGAGTGCAGAATCTTCACCATAACATGGAGTTTAATTCAAGTGTAGTATATTTTAGCATAACTATCATATCAGCCACTATAGCTTTACTTAGGTTAGGATCTCCATAGACCCTTCTTAATGACAATAAAATCATCTGATTATACCCAAAACTCGTAGTAAACTCCAAGTACTGAAAGGGTTAAATGCCACTCTTTTATGAAATATTGTCATAATAACTACAATACATTTCTTTTCTCGTAAAATTTTACCATGATATCCTCTTTCATATATGCACAGATCGACTAAGCAAAATTCTCAACTCAGCATGATAGCAGACGTGTTTAGTTAATAAGTATTAAAACACTTTTACGCTATTCCTCCCCAGATTATTTAACGCTCTTTGCAACAAGTTCAGTTAAGCTTAATGAGGATGAATATTGCATTGTACACCCGGTCGCTACACGTGCAAATATGCGCTTACCTACCCCTGTTTGCTCCGCAGTGTTTGCCTGTCTCTGTTTGGCTAATCGATTCATCAACGCGCATTTCAGAGAGTGTGGGAGAGAGATGGAAAGAAAAATAATTAGCGAGCGGTTTGCGAATGTTTGCTCTTCACACGTAGACTCGAATGTAAATGTTTAGACTCCCAAATGCAAGATACATAATGCTGCCTTTCACAAAGTTTGTCTATTATTAATTTGTGTGTTCATTTTGTCCCGTGCTCCCCTCCTTGCTTCGAGGTGAGAGAGAGAGAGAGAGAGAGAGAGAGAGAGAGAGAGAGAGAGAGAGAGAGAGAGAGAGAGAGAGAGGGAGTTGGAGAGAGATCCTGAGGAGAGAGAGAGAGAGAGAGAGTGTGTGTGTGTGTGTGTGTGTGTGTGTGTAGCGGGTATTACTGTGATCACTGTAAAGAAAACTGTTGATAACCGCGCGACACAAGTGAGGAAAAACTTGCACATTCTATCAACTTTTCTCATGGGTTCTCTTTTAATTATTGGTTTATTTTGTGTCATTCCGTTGGTGATTATGGGAGGTGTTGCCGACATGCGCCAGGAGTGTTTCTCATCTTGTTGATAGGAATGCGTGTTTGTGATTTGTTGAATTAATGAATGAATTAGTTATTAAGGCGTCTGTTTGATTGGGGAAGGCGAGAGGAGAGAGAGAGAGAGAGAGAGAGAGAGAGAGAGAGAGAGAGAGAGAGAGAGAGAGAGAGCGTGGGTATAATGATGGGGGTGGGATTGCCACTAATAATATAAGAGCATTAGAAAAACCTGAGAAAATAAGAGAAGCTGTAAGAAGTGAGGTCAACATATGTCGGTTCTATATATACTCGTACGTACGTCCTTTACTACTTTATATTTATAGTATCCACTAATGACCAGTGATATAAGAACATTTTTTATGTAAGAGGGGAGACGCTGGCTAAGTAGAGCATAAGATCATAATAAAAGGAAAAGTCAACTAATTTGCTAGCCTATTACAGGTCCGGAAGAGTTGGCCACAGGGTAGAGATAAATGTCTTGAAACCTTCCTCTTAAATAAAGTCAAGTTATAGGAAATTGGAAATACAAAAACAGGGTAGAAGTTCCAGAGTTTACCAGAAAACCATAAAAAAACATAAAGAAATAAGGGAAAGCCGCAAGATGACATCAGACCAACCTCCATCTACAACTTACCCTCATCCATAAATTCATGTGATATTTTGAAGCTCTTTAATGACTCACCACTTATACTCTGATTACTGAACGACTTGACATGGTTATCAATTCTTTTTACATCTTTCAATATATTTATCTGATTGCTGATTCCTTGAAATAAATACTAAGGATAAAACCCAAACATTGACCTGGAAAGAATTATTGCAGTACCTAAACAGACAGACAGATAACGAATGTGTTCTTAAGTACCTCATAGAAACATTGACCAGAAGAGAAAGGACCAAATGAAGACCATGAGATCCACAGATAGCAGTACCCTTCGTATCGGCTTTGTATTCTCGATCACTACACAGACACACCAATGAATATAGACAGGAAAAGAGTCAGAATCAGAACAAGCAAACAAAAACGTGCATGCAAACAGATACACACAAGAAAAAAAAAACGCAAAAATGACACATGGAAGAAGAAAGAATAGACTGGCAGAAAAATTTATACAGACAGATGAACGCAAGAAAAGGCATGCAAAAAGAGATACATAAGAGAAAGAGCAGGCTGACAGATAGAAACAGAAACAGAGACAGAGAAACAGACAAAGAGAGAAAAAATATAAAAGTACATAGATAAAATATGCACATAGATAAAAAGAATAAAATAAAAGAATTAAAAAGACAGTCACAGACATAAACAGTAACAAAGACAAACAGAGATAAAGACATGAGCCCATTACCTCTATGTAGATAACACACACGTTGCATCTCTCTCTCCTCAATGTGGTTCCCTGCTTTGATGTATCGGGGTGAGGTGTGGGGTGGCAAAATAATTATGCACCACAACCCGCAGAGACAAGACTGGTGTGGATGGGTGGTGTAGGTAGGCTTTTGTCACTCTGCAGGACGGGAGCACTGTGGAAAATCGATATTTCTTCCACCATAATTATTACTTTCGAAGAGAACCACTTAAAGAGATTATGTGTGGCAGTTGTAATAAATGCACAACAATACCATCAACTTGTCACAACTTGCATTATTTGACGAAGAGGAAAAATTATGGTTTATTCCACCATAATTACTACTTTCGAAGAGAACCACTTAAAGAGATTGTGTGCGGCAGTTGTGTTACGTTCTATAAACACACAACAATGCAAGAATGTCAACAGCTTTTGTCACAACTGGTATCATTTGACGAGGAGGAGAATGAAATGTTTCGCCCGCTAGACCAGAGTGAGACAACCGTAAATCTGTGAATCTTGCGGAAGGGAGAGAGAAACGTGACACAGTGACGTTTTGTATACCGAGAGACAGAGAAAGACAGACAGACAGAGAGAGAGAGAGAGAGGGGTGGGGGGGGAAGGTTTGATTGGCCACCAGTTAGTATATGCCACTCCCACTGTCAGGCGAGGTGTTGTGTGAAAGGTCAAACAGGGTCAGGTCATTCTTCTCATTTACCTATCAACTGCCTTCAACTGCATTTTGTTCTGGCATTTTTTACTTTTTCATTTTTTTCTTTTTTTTTTCTTTTTTTCTTTGTTTTCGTTTGCTTCTACTTTTCTTTTTTTGGTTTTCATCAAGTTCTTTTCTGTCTTTCCTTCCTTCTTTGTTTCTTTCTTTTTTTCTTTACCTGCTGACTTACTGACTTCATTTTCGCTTTGTCAGCTGTACGTTACGTTAATATGATTTTTACATACATTGCTAATTACTCTCTCTCTCTCTCTCTCTCTCTCTCTCTCTCTCTCTCTCTCTCTCTCTCTCACTGGGAAGCGTCAGAAATAAGAGTATGTGCACACTAGTAGTAGAGTAGTAGTAGTAGTAATAGTAGTAGTAACAAAAGTAATAGCAAGGCAGCATCGTTATCGGTAATCATCATCTCCATCATTACCGCGGCAACATTTAGTCTCCTCATTTCCCGTCTCCGCAAATATGAGAGAGACAAAGGAGGAACGTGCAGCGCCGGGACACCACAAGGACTCGGGCGGCACTCATTGTCTTGGAGTGACGTGCGTGCCCATTCAATCTTGTGATGGCGTGCGTGTGTGTGTGCGTGTGTGTGTGTGTGTGTGTGTGGGAAGGTGGGTGGGTTGACGCGTTTCCTTCGTCGCCTTCACTCCCTCCTCACATACGCACGCACACACGCAAACACACACATACACGCGCGTTAGAAGTCTGCGAGGTACAGTATAGCTGGGGGAGGGGGAGTGAGGGGGATCCAGAAGGCCTGTTGAGGTATATACGGCCTCATTCCTTTGATGGCTTAACACTTTGGAGAGCTGTGTGGTGGTGGTGGTGGTGGTGGTAGTGCTTGTGGTGGTGGTGGTGGTGGTGATGGTGATGGTGATGGTGGTATCATTATCATTATCATCATTATTGCTGTTATATTTTCGCCTGGCTTCTCTCGCCATAAAGCTTGAATATCTTGTAAGCAGGAAGATATAATGTAAAATTCAGATAAAAATACGCCTTTTTCTTCCTATTTGATATATATACAGTGCATACATTGTCACATCAGTATTACATTTCTAAAAACAGTCTGTCTATCTGTTTTGGGGGTGTTTTTTCGCAGTAATAAAAGCGGACTAATGGATACGAAGAAATCTACAACACGCCAACAAAAAACATCTCGAATATGTATTTTCTTTCAAAAGTAACGAGAACAAGATATCTATAACAACTTTCACCGCTAGTCTGTCCACCTCCCAAATGCAAGAGTAAACAGTATTTATTCATCATCATCATCATCATTATCTCTCTCTCTCTCTCTCTCTCTCTCTCTCTCTCTCTCTCTCTCTCTCTCTCTCTCTCTCTCTCTCTCTCTCTGTCCCCTCTGGCAATGCTCTCAATTTTGGAAAGAGCTACACAGGACAAGCCGCTCTGAAGCTCCACCAGCACTTGCTCCTCGCCTCCCCTTCGTCAGTAGTGTGGCGGGAGACCTAAGCAGAATACCACGATTTGGAGGGTTTTCAGCACCCGCCTGTGTTCAGGAGTGGTGGGAAGGTGGCGTAAATGCGTAGGCGGCCTCCTCATACAGGCTTTGTTGTACATCCTGGCACACGGATCGAAAACCAGACTCCCTCAGCAAAGAACTCCATAAATAACACAAAGCCACAAAAAAAAGGCTTTGCATCACCCCGCTGAAAAAAAGTTAAAACAGCAAATGTTCCATATTGCTTCATGTTAAAAGTGCGAAGAATTACAGGATGTTGTTCCAGTGCCTCTGTTAAAATACTGGGAGGGGGAAAATTCAGGAAATGTTTTATCACACGCGTTAGAGAATTCAGGGGAACTAAACTAGAACATAATATTTTTATCACACCAATAACACCATTGCGTACAAAACATCTTCTCTGGCACCAATACTTTGAATAGCAAGTCCCGTCACAAACACGTGTTAGAAAGAATTCTGAGAACAATACTGGTACATAATGTTTTGTCCTTTCAAACAACACCACCGCGTATACATATAAAACATCTGTGACGCTCGCCAAGTCTGGGCAGCACGTTCCAGCACACAGGGAGGGGAGGTGACCACGCCGACTATTACCTCGAGGACTTCCTTCAGCACCTCCTTTCGCCCACCTTCTATCCCGTGTTCGACCCCCAGGCGAGCGAGTAATCCCCGCGGTGTCAAAGTAGTAGGAATCCCACCTTGCAAGACCCAAACTTATTAACACTCAAGTCCCAACCAATATTGGAACCGCAGGGGCAAAAATAAGCTAAGTCTCATTATCCCACAAGGGCTGAAGTCTCCACATTTCTCCCACAAGACGTTCCCTTGCTGCAGGAGGAAGGGAGGACCTCTCAACTCCACCTGCTCACCTCACTCGTGGCGAAAAGAGAGAGAAATTCACTTTTTTTTTCGGAACATAAGGTTTGGAATATAATCTTTTAATAAAACCCTACACTAGCATCCTTACTGGTTATTTCGGCAGTTTGCACTCGTCCAGGTTCGAATACCTGCCGGTGACGCGGGGAGTGAGGGAGAGTGAGAGAAACTGAGAGGGAGAGTGGAATAGTAGGAGTCTAAGGGAGCGCTGGGAGTCTTGTGGCGCCGCCCTGAACGCCCTGTTATTGGTTATCCCGCAGATGATTTAGGCGAGACAGGACGCTGGAGAGGTCAATCCCGTGACGCCCCAGGGGTTCTTCCTACCTGCCCGTGATTCCTCCTCCTCCTCCTCCTCTTTTCTTTTTCAATATCATCATAGCCTTCGTCATTGTTATCATTATTATTTTTGTCGTCGTTGTCTTCATTATGTTTTTTTTTACTATCATCACATCATATTTATTTCCTATTAGCTCCTCTTCTTCTTCTTCCTCCTCCTCCTCCTCTCCTCTTTTTTTTCATTATCATCATAGTCTTCGTCTTTGTTGTCATTATTATCATTATCGTCGTTGTCTTCATTATGTCTTTTTTTACCATCATCACATCATATTTTTTCCACTATCCCCTCCTCTTCCTTCGTTTTTTCCTTCTTTCTCATTATCATCATAGCTATCGTTATTGTTGTCATTATCATTACTGTCGTCGTTGTCTTCATTATGTTTTTTTACCATCATCACATCTTATTTCTTTTCTATTAGCTCCTCCTCCTCCTCCTTCTCCTCCCTCATTTTTTTTCTTTCACTATCATCATCACCATCATCATTGTTATCATCACCGTCGTCTTCAGTGTATTTTTCATCATCATATTAATTTTCCCATTACTCGTACCTTTATAGAGGATAAGCAGATTTCTTTTTCCTTTGTGGTTTATTATTCTATGTTCTATCTCTTCATTTTCTTATGTATTTATCTACCTAGCTACCTGTTCATCCGTCTATCTATCTATCTATCTATCTATCAGTCTATATGTATACCTTTCCATCTACCTATCCATCTGTCTATTCACTAACCTATTTATCAATTCATATATATATACTTTTTTCTTCTCTTTATTCCTCAGCAATATCTTGGATTTTCTGGGTATCTATTTTCCCAAGCGAGTGGTAATGGCTGCTTCGCTTCCTCCTCGACCACACTAATTAGTCACTGCTTCAATGTCGTGTTCCTGAAAGTGGCAAAAATATTCCCTTCTGGTCGTTCTCGCCTTGGTCTAATTAGCTATTACATGGTTTATTGGGTTTCTTGCCCTTTGTCATCATCCTGGAACTTTTGTCTTGCTTTTTGCTATGTTCGGATAACTATTATACACTTTTTTGGAGGGGAGTAGGGATTTACGTAAGTCTCTCTCTCTCTCTCTCTCTCTCTCTCTCTCTCTCTCTCTCTCTCTCTCTCTCTCTCTCTCGGTAGCACAGTGTTATAAAAGTAATTTGTCTGGCACCGAAATGTTTTTGACTATAGATTTCGAAGTCTGCCTGGACTCTGCTGGTTAACTAAGACTGAGATAGGTAAGGGAGATGGAGGGGGAAACAGAAAAGTAGAAAGACAGATTAAAAATAGAAAGGAGATAAGGATACAGAAAGACAGATGAAAAAGAGATAGAAGGGAAGAGATAAAGGAAGCAAAAAGCAAGATCAGAAAAAAGAGAGAGAGAGAGATGGAATGGAAGAGATAAAGGAAGTAGAAAGATAGATAAAAAAAGAGAGATAGAAGGGAAGAGATAAAGGAAGCAGAAACCAAAAGCAAAAGAGATGGAAAGGAAGAGATAAGGAAAGTAGAAAGCAAGATAAAAAAAAGATATATGAAAGAGCAGAGATAAAGAAAACAGAAAGCCAGCTAAAAAAAAATGAATAAAAGACAGAGGTAGAAAGGAAGAGATGAGGGAAGCAGAAAGCCAGATGAAAAAGAAGAGATAGAAGGAAAGAGATAAAGGAAGCAGAAAGCAAGATAAAAGAGATAAAGGAAACAGAAAGCCTAGTCACAACCCATATGACAGTGATGGAATGTCACTGGCATAACTTGTGTCCCTTAAAGATTATTGTTAGTCCTCCTTGGCCATTGTTGGAAAAGGTAATAAGGGAAAGCCAATATTGGGATGCTGAACAAGTTAGTGGTGGAAGAAATCAAAGTATAGGTGATATGATGGTTGATTGTGTGAAATTTAACGTAGGTAGTGACTGATTAGATATTGTGTCAGCCATTATTAGCTGCAAGGATGGATGAAAAGTTAATGATTAGGTTAATAAGAACTGCTTGCTTAATTCAGTGGAAAATTACAAAATTGAATAAGTAAAAGTATATTTCTCCTCACTCACGAATTTTGCAAGGTACAATAGCTAATTAGTCAGCCAAGAATGCGTGCAGCTAATGACGAATGGTACAGAAATGGAATAATAGGAATATAAAATCACACAAAATAAAAACAAAGAAAGAAACTAAAAAAAAAAAAGTGATTAAGTATTGTCAACACTAATCCTGACCAGGCATATGTGGCCACGGTTTTCTTCATCTATCATTTATTTACTTCTCTATTTTCATTTATCTTTTTCTTTTCTCTTTAGGGGGAGGGAGGGGTCGGAGGAGGGAGGGAGTTAGGGGTGTTATGGATTACAAATGCTGACTGACGCACCATGACCTTTCCTCCATGAGATGTGCGTATAGAGAGAGAGAGAGAGAGAGAGAGAGAGAGAGAGAGAGAGAGAGAGAGAGAGAGAGAGAGAGAGAGAGAGAGAGAGAGAGAGAGAGAGACGAGAGAGAGAGAGAGAGAGAGAGAGAGAGAGAGAGAGAGAGAGAGAGAGAGAGAGAGACCTGCTAAATGAAGAGAAAGAAACAGAGAAAGATTAAGAAAGAAATGTAAGAGGAGGTGTTAAGAGGAAGTGAAGTGGAGAAGGAAGAAGAAGAAGAAGAAGAAGAAGCAGAAGAAGAAGAAGAAGAAGAAGAAGAAGAAGAAGAAGAAGAAGAAGAAGAAGAAGGAGAGGAGGAGGAGGAGGAAGAGGAAGAGGAAGAGGAGAAGGGTTCGTGAGGCATAAGGAGAGGCGCTGACATGCTAATTAAGCGTGGGAACTCACCTGGAATGGGGGAGATTACAGCGAAATTAAGGATATTATTGTGCGGTAAATTGGCGAGTTGTTTTATTCAGAAATAGAGAGAAAAAGTAGAAAAGTAGTAAATGCGTAAGGTTATAGAGTTGGAGGGAAGTGTGTGCGTGCGTTCGTGTGTGTGCGTGCGTGCGTGTTTTTATTTTTGTCATTTCGAAACTATGTGATGCATATTTAGAACTCATAGTGGTGACTAATAATGTTGATGATGAGAGAAATTATAAGACCAAGCAAGCCATAATAAAAGTAACTGGAGCAAACAAAATCCTAGAATATGCAATGAAAGAATTTTGAAGGGGGTCAGTGCATTGTATCATCTTGTATTTATCTTACACAAAATAACAGAAATAACAATGACAGGAATAAGAGTAATGATAAGACCAAAACAAGCCTTAATAAAAATAACAGGAAGAAACAAAATAGAAATAGAAAAGAAAAAGAAATTTGAGGGTGTCAGTGCATTGTATCATTTCATTTAACCTTACACAAAATACCACAGATAAAAATGGTACAAATAAGAGTAATAATAAGATCAAAATAAGCAATAGAGGAAGAGTGAATAACCCATCCATATATTTGCCCCCGCGGTCTCTCAGGACGCGGGTGACGTCACACTCACAGCGAGGAGGAGCGAAAATGGCCGAGTGATGGAGGCCTTGCTGGCTCAGAATTATTGGAGGTAAATACCCAATTACCTTACATTCACCCTTGTATTATACCCGGCACTGACGCCCATGACACCGGGGGGCAGCTGGGGGGCGGGGAGTGCCGGGGGTGCCAGTGCCAGGGAATTATAGTGAGGATTACAGACAGTGCCATTGTCCCTCCGCCCTTCCCTGTCCTGACCCGCCGTCATTTTTAATAGTCACTTTTTTTCCCGTTGTAATTAGTAATGGCGGGTGGTGAGGCGGTGATGGGGTGGTTCCTGGTGACTTTGTTGCAGGGTGTGTGGTATTCTTGGAGGGAATTGAGGTGTGTGTGCGTGTGTGTGTGTGTGTGTTACCTGCGTGTGCACAAAGGTAAAGGTGAAGGGAGGGCAGGTGAGGCGTGGTCCTAGCTGCTGTGTGTCAGGATGGTGTGAGGATTTGTGTGACGGTCCGAGTTGGTGTGACAAAGATGACGTGACGGTCCGAGTTGGTGTGACAAAGATGACGTGACGGTCCGAGTTGGTGTGACAAAGATGACATGACGGTCCGAGTTGGTGTGATTAGGTTGACGTGACGGCCGAGTTGGTGTGACAAAGATGACGTGACGGTCCGAGTTGGTGTGACAGATGACATGACGGTCCGAGTTGGTGTGACAAAGATGACATGACGGTCCGAGTTGGTGTGATTAGGTTGACGTGACGGCCGAGTTGGTGTGACAAAGATGACATGACGGTCCGAGTTGGTGTGACAAAGATGACATGAAGGGATTGGTATATATATATATATATATATATATATATATATATATATATATATATAATATATATATATATATATATATATATATGTATATATGAAGTATTAATGCACACCCAGAGAAGTGTCTTGAAATGTCCCATTTGAAAGAGTTAAAGTTACAGTATATATGTTAGAAAACAGGGGCAGGCAGGAAGCTGCAGTGGTTAACTGTGGGCCATTTTTTGTTTAGCCATTTTATTGCTCTTGTCCATGATAAATAAATTTATTAAAAAACGTCCACATAACCATTACTGTTATGAAATGTAAATGGATATTGAAACCATGCACAAACAGACAGGAAAGTGAGTAAATAGGTGTAGTGGTGGTGAAGGACAAGACAGTGACGAGAACAGTTGCTTGTGCAAGTGTGTTAGGAATATTAAATGTAAGTCCTTAAATGTGTGAATGTACATAATATGTTGTACCTACAATGTCTCCAGTAATTTTTCACCCTTGAAGCCTAATGATTTGCAGGCTTGAATGATAGTGATGATCTCGTCTTTTTCTTTTCATAGAAAATGGATGGTGAACTTCTATCCTTGAAGTGGAACAATCACCGAACAACATTTTACCACGTCATCAGTGGACTCCGTAATAAGGTAACTTGCCTTGTAATTCACACACACATTTTATATATATATATATATATATATATATATATATATATATATATATATATATATATATATATATATACGTTTTAGTTGGAATTCAATATTTGATTAAATAAATCTGAATATAATTACAATTTACAATTTCAAGGCTGTTTTCATGTTGTGATGCCCAAGGTTCATTTGATATGCCAGAGTTTAGCATACTCTTCACCTCCACACTATGCTGTAGTACTTTTTTGCATTTCTTGTTTACAACTCAATGTACTGAAAATTAATTCTTCAATGAGGTTTACATGACCAGCATGGTTTATAATCATGTATTAGATGCTGACTTAAAGAAGCCTGAGTCACTGGCTTCATTCATGAACAAGGCTGTAATTGCTTTTATAATAATGAATGGAGGAGGAAAATAAAATCTTAAAAACTTTCCAAAGGAAGCAATGATGCATTCCATTATGATGGCACAAGGTTGTATGTTAGGCTGCAGAAGAGTTGCACCTGGGCTCAGTTGCTATTGGTAGAATATCTGTCTTAGATTGGTTAATGTTAATTTTTGGGGTATATACTTGTTCTGGCATTGTTCAGAGTGATTGTGAATTGTGTTCTACATTATCAACCATGTGCCATCTTGTATATATGTGTGTACAAGGTGACATCCAGTCAGCTGTATTGTGTGGATCTTTAAGTGACATTTACATCATACCATAAGATTCTTTCATGGTTCTGGAAATAGATCCACTTGGTTGGTGCTTGAATGCATCATCAGAGACTCTATAGCATCACTGCTATAGAGGTTAAAGATTGCATCACAACAGTTGTCATTGTGTGTGTGTTTGAGTAATGAATTTTGTTGACTGTTGAAAATATGACCAAAAGAATATTGCTAGACTTTGTGTATTGATTATTTTTCACATTATTTTCAGGAGACCTACACAGATGTAACTCTGGCATGTGAGGGCAAATTTTATCCCGTCCACAAGTTGGTTCTGTCCACCTGTAGTGAATATTTTAGTGATATTTTTGATCGCACACCATGCAAGAACCCAGTAGTTGTTCTCAAAGACATAAACTGTCAAGACTTGGAGTTTCTTTTAGATTATATGTACATTGGTGAAGTTAATGTGAGACAAAATGAACTTTCTTCACTCATAAAAGCAGCTGAGTGTTTGAGAATCAAAGGCTTAGCAGTGCCTGATGAGGAACCAAAGAAAAATGGAAGTGGTGGTAGCAGCAATAACGCCGGTGCCACAGGGCAGGGAAGGCAACGCCCGGAGCTCACCACCCCGCCAGCAAAGCGGCGGCGAGCCGAGGAGCGACGAGTGACTGAACAGAGCCCCGGCAGACCGCCTGGGGATGGCAGCCCAGAGCAGGAGGCCGGGGGGTCTGCCGGAAAGATTAGTGGTACTGACGCTGGCAGGTCTCGGGACCAGCTGGAGGACAAGCAATCTGACGTGAGTGTCGAGCAGCCAGCAGTGCACATAAAAGTTGAACAGCATGACAGCTATGAACAGTCTGCCAATGATGAGTTTCTAGTACAAAGCAATAGTTATGAAGGTGGTGGTGGTGGTGGTGGTGGGGGTGGGGAGGAAGGAGACGGCCCTCACAGTTCCGAGGGCAATACCAATGACTTTCCTGAGTTCCTCCAGTCAACTGTGGAAAAAGAGGAGCCTGTGGCCATGAGTGACTTTAATCCTAGTGACTTCCCTGGGCCATCAGGACTGCAAAATGTGAGTATACATTATATATATATATACTGCTTACTTGTATGAATATGATAATCTATATAATGTTAGATTAAGGTTGGTGAAAGTTGTTAAAGGAAGCTTGATGAAAGCCATGTGAATGATGAAGTTATGCATTGAAGCAGCGAGTAATTAAGGAAAGGAGAGAATATACTTTAAGTGGGGAGGGATAGACAGCCATGGTGGTGTGAGTGTGACAGGCAGAGAAGAAACACATCAAATGCTTTAGGTAGAAATAGAGAGGTGTAAGTTTGCACTAAGAAGACATATAGATTATAAAATTAATGACAAAATGGTGGGAAAAGGTGAAGTTTAATGGATAGAAGTACAACGGAATTTTGGTTGCCGAACTGAATTAGTTCCTGAAGGCTGTCCATGTTGGAAATCCCAAGCCATTTCCCCCATAATACTCAATATGAAATAGATCAATCCATTCCTGGACTCAAGGTCTGCATTTGAGAGAGCAACTTGACACACACCACACTGTCCGTCCCTGCAGCACATACCCCGTATCAAACTTTTCTGCACTTCTCAGCTCAAATAAACAGAGGATCATCATTGCTATAATAACCAAGTCTAATGGACAGCAAGATGTCATAAGCTGACCTTCCTGACAATACTTATCAGGCATCATCAGCTGTCCTGGTATAGGTGAGGCACCTCTGTGCTGTAACCCGCCCAACTGATCCTGTCAGCTCACTCTATAAAGATTAGGTGTTCCAACAGTATGTCTAGCATTCTTTGCAACAGATTCCAACACCAGTCTTTTACATCAGGATAAAACTACCTTCTGCACATCTGGTATAATGAGCTAATCAGACCCAACATGGCTGAACCTCTCTCCATCACCACTCATGCTTCCTCAATTTCTCCCCTTTAACCCTTCTTGCTGGAAGCCAAGTCTTCCCTGCTTCACAAATGTCCCTCTTGCATCAAGCTCTCTCTTCACATTGGCCTTTCTTCTTGCCTTGCATTTCTCCATGCTTCAGACCTTATCTATACTATTCTTGTCCCTATATTACAGGATGGATAGAAGCCTTTATTACAATCAGTCCAGAGGATGATGAGTAAAGGGATTGATGGTAAACAATTCAAGAGGAGATTATTATAGCTTTTTAACATGGATTAGTTGTAAATTAAGGTGATTCTAATTTTTTAAGCTCATTATTGATTACAATAATACAAAATGCTTGGCAACTGTGGTGCAAGTTCAATTCAGTGTTCTGACAAGCCCAAAAGAGCTAAAAAAAAAAGCTATTATCTTAGAGACAAAGTTTGCCGTATTGGCAATAGAACAACAATGAGCAGCAGAGGACAACACCATATAACAGCTGCATCTCACCTGTGGCTGACACTGTCATGACTTTGAAAATGGCAACCAGAAAGTTGTTGACAATGACTAATTGTGAAAGAAGCTTAAAATTCAAACATGCCATTCAAAATGTAATTGCTGCTTACAAAGAGTTGTATCAAGAAAAGTCTCATAAGCTTAATAATTGAGAATGACAATTTTTCACACCAATGATTGCTGGTAACACTGACGCGTCAAACTGCTGCCACAACTTTGATGACAACAATGATAACCGAACCAGTCGGAAATATATATTGTGCAATAACACAAGGACACAATTTTTGGTATGGGAGAATATGGTTCTATTTACGAATTTCCAATTTATGAACTTTTCTAGACATAACTCATTCATAAATTAAATCAAGGGACTGGTATATATACACACACACACACACACACACACACACACACACACACACACACACACACACTACTAGTACTAGTACTACTAATGAGTGATTTCAACTGTAGAGGTGTGAACTGGAAAGAAATGGAAGGGAGTGGAACTGAAGGATCATGGAGTGAAGAAAGCTAAAATTAGCCATGGAGAACACACTGGACCAATGGGTGGAGGGTTTCACGAGACTCAGAGGAGAGGATGAACCATCAATGTTAGAACAGAACTCCAACCCATCATAAAGTATCTAAGCCCAATGGGAAAAAGTGACCATGTATTGATGGAAGTAGAATTACAAGAAGGGACATTGGCAAGAAGGGAAGATGATTATAAAAGCGGAAGATTAAATTATGCGAGGGCAAACTTTGAAGGCTTAAGGGAATTTTTTGAAAGGACAGATTGGAGAGCAATCATGAATGGCAAAACAGCACAGGAGAAGTACGAAATATTCCTGAAGAGGTATCAAGAAGGTGTCGAAAGATATGTACCAAAATACAAACTAAGGGATAGCAAATACACCTGGTATAATGCTAGATGTGCAGAACTTGGAGGAAACTGAAGAAGCAGAGGAATGAAATTAATAGAGAGAGATACAATGAAGCAAGGAATGAGTATGTCAGGATAAGAAGAGAGGAAGAAATAGCTTTTGAAAAGGATATAGTAAAGAAATGTGGAGATGAACCCAAACTCTTCTATAAATCCATAAATGGAAAAATGAAATGTAAAGAAACCATAAACAAGATAATAAAGGGAGGAAAAACATACCAGACAGCAGAGGAGCTCAGTGAAATTATGAATGAGAGCTTCAAGTCAGTATTCACAGTAGAGGGGACATTTATAGAACCAAACATGACAGAGGCAGAGTGGGGTCTCAAGGAGGTTGAGGTGCAGAAGCAAGATGTTGGCAGATTGTTAGAAAATCTAGATGTAAGAAAAGCAATGGGACCAGATGGAGTGTCAGGCTGGACACTAAAGGAATGCAAAGAGCAGTTAGTACAGCCAATATGGGAAGTGATCACAAGCTCAATAAAGGAAGGGAGGGTGCCAAAAGAGTGGAAGAGGGCCAACATTGTGCCTATATACAAAGGAGGAAAGAAGACCCACCCGCTGAATTATAGACCTGTCTCACTAACAAGTGTGGTCAGCAAAATATGTGAGATACTAATTAAAGAGAAATGGGTGAGATACCTGGAGGACAACAAAGTTATATCTAATAGGCAATTTGGGTTCAGGCAAGGGAAATCACGTATCACAAACCTGCTAAGTTTCTACACGCAAGTAATTGAAGGAATTGAAGACAGAGACAGGTGGGTAGATGTTGTCTACCTAGATATCAAAAAAGCATTCGATACAGTTCCACATGAGAGACTATTATGGAAACTAAAGCACATAGGTGGACTACGAGGGAAACTATTAGAATGGATGCAGGATTATTTGAAAGATAGAGAAATGAGAACGGTGCTCAGGGAGGAAACTTCAAGTTGGAGGAATGTAACAAGTGGAGTACCGCAGGGGTCAGTCCTAGCACCCATCATGTTCCAAATATATGTAAATGATATACAGTGTGGCGTGACCAGCTACATGAATATGTTTGCGGATGATGCCAAATTAATGAGAGTTATTAAAAACACTGTCGACTGCCAGGAGCTACAGGGGGACATAGATAAGATCGATGAATGGAGTAAGACGAGGAAACTGGCTTTTAATGTAAAGAAATGTCATGTGATGGAGATAGGCAAGAGCAAGAGAAGGCCAAAATGGAACTACAAGATAGGACAGGAGGAGATACCTAAGACAAAAGAAGAAAAAGACCTAGGGGTGGTGATACAGGATACACTGAACCCAGAGCAGCACATAAATAAACTATTTGGATCAATATATAAAATGTTAGCCAATATTACGGTGGCTTTCCATTACATGGACAAGGACATGATGAAAAGAATACTAACCAGCATGATACGTCCAAGATTAGAATATGCAGCAGTAGTGTGGTCACCACATGCAAAAAAGGATATAAGAAAACTAGAAAGGATCCAAAGAGTAGCCACGAAAATGGTACCAGAACTAAGCGAGCTGACATATGAAGAGAGATTAAGAGAAATGGGACTGCCAACTCTACAGGACAGAAGAGAGAGAGGTGACTCAAGGAAAATCAGAAAAAGTCGGTGTCTAAAGGACACAAAAAAGTACAGTTTTCCGCATAGAATTGTGGACACCTGGAATGGATTGAAAGAAGAGGTTGTTACAGCAACCAATATCCATAAGTTCAAGGAAATGTTGGATATATGGAGATATGGAGACAGGACACTATGAGCCCCTCTCAAACCCTGTATAATACAACTAGGTAAATACACACACACACACACACACACACACACTTACTTCTATTTCTATACATTCAAATAGGAATGTAAACAATTTATTGGCTCCTTTACAAGGTAAGCTCCTCCCTCCATGGATGTCAAATGTTTACTGAGTGCAGTGGTGTTGATTTTGGTATTACATTTACAACGGTGTGCGATTGTAAACATGACACCAGTGCCGTTGCTGCCATATTCAGTAAACACTTGACATTGGTGGAGAGAGGAGCTCACCCTATCAAGGAGCCAATATATATACATTTGAATATATATGATTATATGTGTGTTTGCGTGTGTGTATATATAAATAGTTCGATTTACATTTTGTTTGTTTTCCGTGACCTCTTAAAGAATGCATCTCTTGCATAATTCCAGAGGTACCTGTATTGAGAATGCAAAATTTATTTATTTGAAAGGTGTGTATGTGTGAGTTTGTCTGTGTCTGTTGTCTGTAAAGTTGTTATCTAAAATTTCACAAACATTCTCTGTGGTTTTCTATTCCAGAGTGGAATGGCCACCTGGGAGGGTGACAATAGTTCCACCAGCTTTGCGGAAGGACTCTCTGGGGCTGTGGCAGCTGCTGTTGCCGCAGCGTCACAACCCCAGCAGCAGCGTCAGCAGCAACAACTGGTGAGTGTTGGAATTCTTAAAATTTTGAAGGTGCCAAAACTAAAGGTGTTGATTTTGTTATCACCACTAAAAATTCCCATGAGTGAATTTCTCATGTAATTTAGATTAATGCTTTATATAATTAACACCTTTAAATGGCCATGGCTTTGATTAGTAGTTTGATACTGGTATTTTTTATTTTATACTTTTTCATTCACACAAAGTGGGCTTTTTATGGGAATTTATGGAGGACCATCTAATGGAGCCCTCCTATCTGAAAGCCTGCCTATTTGGGAACCATTACCCCGAATGGATGCCCAATCTCCACTCAGACCGTGGCCAGGATTCGAACCCATGCACACAGGGATCCCAAGGCCCCCAAAGCACAAGCAATTCCACTGTACTGCAGTGGTCCAAAAGACCTAAAAAGGCCTAAATTTTCATGAGTGCATTATGTATAGAGTACAGACAAAAATATTTCACTTCCTAGATTGTGTGGTTTCTATGCCATTCATGTCATACATACTGGTGTAAGACTGTTTTTCTGTGAATATATACATTGCACATATCAATTTGTAAACTAAATACCTATTAAAAGTTGCATATGTTTAAGAAAACTTGTGTTGTGAAAAGTGTTAAGCTAAAAATGTTGGTTAAAGATGATGATAGATGATCACAACTGACTTGCAAGGTATGGCTGATAAAAGTAATTGGAGTAAGATAATGTTACTTTGGTATACTAGTAGTCTGTGTACCGTAACAGGAGACCTTTAACTAAACAACTTAAACTTAAATCACTCAGCCTTATGTACTTGAAGATATCTGTACATATATGGTATACACTAATGCACTCATTCAAAATGAAGTGGACATATCACAGTTCACATTATTTTATCAACATGTTTTATCTTTAAATGCAAAACTATTATATTTGAAATCCTGTAATGTCCTGCCAAAGGTGAGTACTATTACTGCAGAGGGCAGAATGCAGCAAGCTTTGTAAGTGTTGCAGTAGACCACTTTGCATTATAACTGTAGTAACCTGAATGTGTACTGTAATGTGTGCTTAGTAAGTTAACTAAGTAACATTACATGGCCTCGGCACCTTCAAATTTAGCTTCCTTGTTCTAACTTGACTCGGGGTGGGCTGTGGTTTGTGTTGCCATTGCTGATCCCGAGTGCACTTGCAACTTCTCTTCCAGTTGTTTTGCTCTTTGTATTCACTTTTTTCACCAGTCATCATGACTTAACAAATGTGAACCTTTTAAAGCTAAGTAAACTGGAAGAAAGGTTGTTCATATTATAAGAGATTCACAAGTCTTTACTGAATTGCCCATGTCAAGAATGCCTAATGTTTATTTCTTCCTCACTAAAAATTATAGATTTTTTTATTCATATTCACTGTGCATCTCTTATTTTGTTGCAAGTTTAGTTATAAGCATTCCAAAGTAGTACTTAGTGAAGAATCTGTAAGAATATACCAATGAAGTATCAGATTTTGTTCTCCACGCCACCAGGATTGATAAATCTAAACAAAATTCAACATTACATCATAGATGAAAGGGACTGTCTGATAATCTTCACTTTAAGCCAAGTTGAACCAGATTTTGAAAAAAGTATTTGATTTTTAGCACATCAGTTTAAATACCAAGAAATAGTGTTGTGATGGCAAACTTCCCCAACTTAAAGGTACCTTGGTGTAAATTTCTAATAAAAAGAGCACTGAATGATTCCATACATGTTGGTTCACATACTTCAAAACCTTAGAATCCTGGGTACCTGCTTGTAACTGCTTATTCTCTTTTCTACTCCACTGCTGCTACCATTTTTGTCCCCAACCAATGTGTTATGTCTGACACATTGTTGGTAAACTAACACCACATTACCAAGACACTGGTGGTTTGTAGTACAAATGGATACTATAAGTAGTGTATTATTTGTTGATATTGTTAGTTTTTTATTTATTATTTTTTTGATATGGTGTCTTGTGGAAAACTTTTATGGCTTTATTATTATGAAATATGCCTGTGGTAACAAAACAAGTGTCCGTGTTGATGAGATGAAGCAGTATGCTGATACACTGAACCATTGTATGATAGAAAATTACATTTATTGCCACTACAGAGAAGCTTTCTGTTACATGGCTTTGTACTTCAGCTTGATAAATCGTCATGAAGCTGAAATGTGAAATTTTGAATCTGTCTTGGATATTAACTGGAAAAGTTGTGTTGTCAGTAAAGTGAACATTTTTCTGACAATGCATAGAACTTTTTTGTTTGACCATCCGATCAGAAATACAAATGCGTAAGCAAATTTTACCTTGTGTTGCTATTGGGCTTAAATTTAAGCTGGTGTATTGACACCATGCTTTTGTTATGATATGATGTAGTCTCACTGTTTTAAGTGATTCAGTCTTATATTTGTTTCTGGGAAGATTCTGAGAAACTATCTAATTAGCTGTGTTTATGGCTCACAGAAACATCTTGTCGTCAGATCTCTGATATGCTGCTTTTGGATTGTCAAAACATTGCTTTAGCTGTAATGATAAGTTTTTCTATCTCATTCCTAGTACATTTGCTGGTTTCTTGCTTGATGTCAGTGGACCTGTGGGAGGTGTTGTGATATTTACTCATTTATTTTGGTTGCTTTGCTGTTGTTTGATTCATTGGCTGACTTCCCTCAGTGTTATTTAACAAGGTTCGAGTAATGTTTGTAATTCCTATTAATCAATAAATTATTAGAATTTACCTAGTCATTGATTTATCAGGGAAAGGTTATGTAAAGAAAAAACTAATGCAGTTCAAATAATTGCAACCTTGTGTAATGCTTCTGCTGAAAATTTAATTTTT
>CM035193.1:14695514-14772561 GCA_020233015.1 Callinectes sapidus
AAGTTTACTGGATGTAGTGGATGGCTACGTTAAGGACTTTGGAGTGAGTTAGGAAGGTTTAGCAGTGAGAAAAGTAAGGTAATGATTGTGTAAGGTAATGATTGTGGTAATGATTGGTCAAGAGGAGGAACGCAATGCAGCAGTGTTGAATCAGGGGCGGGAATATAGTAAGTACAGCTGGGGATTTGGGTTGGGGGAGTCCAAATGGGTGTGAAAAGGCAAAGACTGAGAAGGTAAGATCAATGTGTAGTATGGATATGACTGCTTGGAACGAAATTGAGATTGACAGGCAAGGACGACCTCCTTAACGACCCAGAGAATAATTTTGCCAAGTTATTGAACCTTTACTATCAAGCAATGAACCACGCTGAGCTACACCAGTGTCTCAAGATCTTGTATACGCAGACTTACACTGTTCCAATGAAGCAACAGCTGACTAAGGTGCTCAGGTGAGGGACGGACTGACACAGGAGGAGGAAGAGGAAGAAGAGGAGGAGGAGGAGGAGAATGGGGTGCTCAAAAATGTTTTTTTGGAAAATGTATTTTGCTTTCATTTTTTGGGGGGCGGAGGGGTTGTTTTGGTTATGTTAGAGCTATCTCACTTTCACACATTTTAGAGTGAGTATTCATCTACCACCACACTAAGTTTCACCTTTCTAACCTACCAAAATTCACCATAATGATTTTGTAACACTAACCAACATTCAGTACACTTCACCTCACACACCCCAAAATTTTTTTTTCTCTTTCATATATATATATATATATATATATATATATATATATATATATATATATATATATATATATATATATATTTGTTCTGGTTACATTAGAGCTATCTCACTATCCCACATTTTAGAGCCAGTATTTATCTACCACCACACCAATTTCCATCTTTCTAACCTACCACAATAATTCACCATGATCTGTTTTTTTTCTAACACCAACCAACATTCAGTACACTTCATCTCACCGAAAAAAAAAAAAAAAAAAATTACCCCAGATTTTTTCTTTAATTTTCTGTCTCTCGGTTAAGTCAGAGCTATTTCACTTTCACACATTTTAGAGCAAGTATTCATCTACCACCACACTAATTTTCACCTTTCTAACCTACCACAATTTACCACATTTGTTATTTATGTAGAGGCAACCAACATTTCTTCAAAAAAAAAAAAAAAAAAAAAAAAAAAAAAATATATATATATATATATATATATATATATATATATATATATATATATATATATATATATATATATATATATATATTAAAAGCATTAATTTCTATAGGTTTATGAAGGTGGAAACAAGCTTGGGTGACAGGCCAGCCTGTGTCAAACTGTGGTTGGCTTGGCTTGGTACCACAGAGGCTGAGTAAACCTCCTGACTGACTGAAGAGTGATGGATGGTACCAGGGCTAGTTAGTGTCTGGCTCACAAGCTCTCAGAAATGGTGCAATTAATATTGGTAAGTCAATTTTGAAAAACTAAACTGGAAACTTCATATATCATCTCTTGCTAAAGCAATTTCTATGAAGTTAGGCGTTCTGAGGCGTCTCTGCTAGTTTTTCTCACCCCCCCCCCTTCCCCCCCCCCCACACACACACACACTGCTAACTCTGTAGAACGATCTTATCCAGCCATGTATGGGGTACTCTTTGCATGTATGGGAGGAGGTGGGGAAGGTGTCCACTCACTCAGCTGTGTTGTTAGATAGGGTGGAATCAAAAAATCAACTCTCCTCTGACTGACTGTCTTCCGTCCCCCCCCCCCTCTCTCTCTCTCTCTCTCTCTCTCTCTCTCTCTCTCTCTCTCTCTCTCTCTCTCTCTCTCTCTCTCTCTCTCTCTCTCTCTCTCTCTCTCTCTCTCTCTCTCTCTCTCTCTCTCTCTATGGGGACAGTGTAACCCTTCAAACAGTGTCATATGGCACTGTAACCCTTCAAACAGTGTCATATGGCACTGTAACCCTTCAAACAGTGTCATATGGCACTGTAATCCTTCAAACAGTTTCATATGGCACTGTAACTCTTCAAATTCCTTTCCCATCTCACAACAGTGTCATATGGCAGGCAATCTATCTATTCATTTCTTTACTTTGGGAGATATGGAGGAAAATGTTACCTCCATCTCCTCGAATTTGATCTGTCTCATGTGTAAAAAGTTGTAACAGTTTTTCCTTTAATGAACAAATGTGTAAGTTTGGAGAAATATTGCCTATATTAATAAATAGAAGATAAAATGGGCTATGTAACCTTATCTCACATTATCTATTTCTTTCTTTACTTTGAGAGATATGGAGCAAAATGGTACATCCACCTCCTCTAACTTGAGGTGTCAGATATGTAAAAAGTTGTAACATTTTTTCCGTTTATGAACAAATGTGTGAGTTTGAAGAAATGTTGCATATAGGAAAAGGTAGAAGAAAAAATGGGCTACTAAATCTAATCTCATATTATCTATTCCTTTTTTTTTACTTTGAGAGATATGGAGCAAAAATGTGTGTGTATGTGTGTGTGTGTGTGTGTGTGTGTGTGTGTGTGTGTGTGTGTGAGAGAGAGAGAGAGAGGGGTAGGTTAAGTTAGTGCCATGGTTGGGTTTGTGTTGATGGCCACTTCTTCTATTGCAGGTTGGCGTGCAGCAGCAGCAGCAGCAGCAGCAGCAACAGCGGCAGGTGGTCTCCTGGAAAAAAAAAAAAAAATGTTTTTGGTGTCAAATTTCAGGGAAGTTTTTAAAGATATTTTTCAACGTCGATATTTTGGAAGCCGTTACCGAGAGTTTAAGTGCTTACCTTTACTCTTCCAAGCACACACACACACACACACACACACACACACACACACACACACACACACACACACACACACACACACACACACACACACGTATTCTTTCCTCCATATTTTCCTCCACTTTCCTCCACCATCATGAAGTTTCCTCCATCTTTCCTACACCTTCTCTCCACTTTTGACTATCCTACCACACTTTTATCATATTCAAAATAGTCATTTTACAAGTTAGTCTGATACCAAAACACAACATTTTTCTCTCTACCTTTCTCTCTTCTTTCCTCCATATCTCCCTCCACAAGTTCCCTCCACTCTCCTCCACCCATATACATATAAAAAGCTTTCTCTACCTTCTATCCATTTTTGACCATCCTACCACCATCCTATCATGGTCAAAATTATAGTAGTAGTAGTAGTAGTACTTTTACACAACTAGATGAGACACCAGAGTCCTGAAATGGAAAATTGTGTTTACTTTTTTGTCGATATGTCGGTTAGTATTTTAGACCTGTTGGTGTGGCTTGGTGTGGGGAGGAGGGAAGGTGGAGTATAGATGTAGGTGGAGGAGGGGCGTGGAGTTGCTATGTAGAGGGAAAGGTGGAGGGAAAGTTTAGGTTTTTTGTATGGGACTGTCTTACAAAACGACTATTTCAACTATCAAGAAAGGGAGGTAGAATAGTCAAATGCGGAGGGAAGGTGGAAGATACTTTATGTGGATGAAAAAAGCGGAGGTAACTTGTGGAGGGAGATATGGAAGAAAGAGGAGAGAAAGGTGGAGGAAAAAGTTTGGGGTTTTGGTGTCAGACTGCCTCATAAAACAGCTATTTTGACTATGATAAAATTGTGGTAGGATTGTCAAAAGTGGAGGGAAGGTGGAATTAAGATGGAGAAAACTTTATTTGAAGGAAGAAGACTGCAGGTAACTTGTGGAAGGAGGTATGGAGGAAAGAGTAGAGAAAGGTGTAAGGAAAAGTCTGGGTTTTGGGTGTTCGACTATCTTACAAAACGACTATTTTCACTGTCAAGGAAGAGAAATAGGATAGTCAGAATTAAAGAAAAGTAGAAGAAAGATAGAGAAAACTTTTTGGGTGGAGGAAAGTGGAGGTTACTTGTGGAGGGAGATATGGAGGACAGAAGAGAAAAAGGTGGAAGGAAAAATGTTAGGTTTTTGTGTTAGACTATCTTATAAAAGTACTATTTTGAGTATGATAGAATTGTGGTAGAATAGTCAAAAGTAAAGAGTAGATGGAGGAAGGTTCGTGCGAGTGGAGAAAAATTGTGGAGGGAGATAAGGAGGAACAAAGAAAGGGAGGTGGAGGGAAAAGTTTTGTTATCAGAGTATCTTACAAAACGAATATTATGACTATGATAAAATTGTGGTAGAATAGTCAAAATTAGAGAGAACGTGGAAGGAAAATGGAAGAAACTCTACGTGGAGGGAGAAAGGTGGAGTAAACTTGTGGAGGGAGATATGAAGGAAAGAAAAGAGAAAGGATGAGGGAAAAATTTGGGGTTTTGGTGTCTGACCGTCATATAAAATGACTATTTTGATTATTCTAGCATTGTGGTAGGATAGTTAAAAGTGGAGGGAATGTGGAGGATAATGTGGGTAACTTGTGGAGAGAGATATGGAAAGAAGAAAGGAAGGTAGAGAGAAATATTTTAAAAAGTCAGGATATTTATGGGCTGATGTTTTAAAAGTATTAATCTGACTATGATAGGCAAATGTTAGGATAGTCAAAAGTTGAGGGGAGGTGGAGGAAAATTGGAGAAAGATTCATGTGAGTGGAGAAGTGTGGAGGTAACTTGTGAAAGGATATAAAGAGGAAAGAAGACGAAAAAAATAGAAAAAAATACAGGAATATCAAACAAAATACCACCACCACCACCACCACCACCACCACCACCACCACCACCACTACTACTACTACTACTACTACTACTACTACTACTACTACTACTACTACCTACTACTACTACTACTACTACTACTACTACTACTACTACTACTACTACTACTACTACTACTACTACTACTACTACTACTACTACTACTACTATTGCTACTACTACTACTACTACTACTACTACTACTACTACTACTACTACTACTACTACTACCACCGTTGTTATTTCTAAGGAATCTATTTTTAGCTACATTTTGAAATAGATGGGAAAAAATATGTATCAGTTGTTTTATTACTAATGTACCCCTCTTGTTGCAATAAATAATTAACAATATCAATAAATAATATTTTCAATATATAAAGCCTTTTGAAATGAGAGAGAGAGAGAGAGAGAGAGAGAGAGAGAGAGAGAGAGAGAGAGAGAGAGAGAGAGAGAGAGAGAGAGAGAGAGAGAGAGAGAGAGAAATGAAGAGAAAGAAACAGAGAAAGATTAAGAAAGAAATGTAAGAGGAGGTGTTAAGAGGAAGTGAAGTGGAGAAGGAAGAAGAAGAAGAAGAAGAAGAAGCAGAAGAAGAAGAAGAAGAAGAAGAAGAAGAAGAAGAAGAAGAAGAAGAAGAAGAAGGAGAGGAGGAGGAGGAGGAAGAGGAAGAGGAAGAGGAGAAGGGTTCGTGAGGCATAAGGAGAGGCGCTGACATGCTAATTAAGCGTGGGAACTCACCTGGAATGGGGGAGATTACAGCGAAATTAAGGATATTATTGTGCGGTAAATTGGCGAGTTGTTTTATTCAGAAATAGAGAGAAAAAGTAGAAAAGTAGTAAATGCGTAAGGTTATAGAGTCGGAGGGAAGTGCGTGCGTGCGTTCGTGTGTGTGCGTGCGTGTGTGCTTTTATTTTTGTCATTTCGAAACTATGTGATGCATATTTAGAACTCATAGTGGTGACTAATAATGTTGATGATGAGAGAAATTATAAGACCAAGCAAGCCATAATAAAAGTAACAGGAGCAAACAAAATCATAGAATATGCAATGAAAGAATTTTGAAGGTGGTCAGTGCATTGTATCATCTTGTATTTATCTTACACAAAATAACAGAAATAATAATGATAGGAATAAGAGTAATGATAAGACCAAAACAAGCCGTAATAAAAAATAACAGGAAGAAACAAAATAAGAATAGAAAAGAAAAAGAAATTTGAGGGTGTCAGTGCATTTTATCATTTCATTTAAATACCACAAAATACCACAGATAAAAATGGTACAAATAAGAGTAATAATAAGCTCAAAATAAGCAATAGAGGAAGAGTGAATAACCCATCCATATATTTGCCCCCGCGGTCTCTCAGGACGCGGGTGACGTCACACTCACAGCGAGGAGGAGCGAAAATGGCCGAGTGATGGAGGCCTTGCTGGCTCAGAATTATTGGAGGTAAATACCCAATTACCTTACATTCACCCTTGTATTATACCCGGCACTGACGCCCATGACACCGGGGGGCTGCTGGGGGGCGGGGAGTGCCGGGGGTGCCAGTGCCAGGGAATTATAGTGAGGATTACAGACAGTGCCATTGTCCCTCCGCCCTTCCCTGTCCTGACCCGCCGTCATTTTTAATAGTCACTTTTTTTCCCGTTGTAATTAGTAATGGCGGGTGGTGAGGCGGTGATGGGGTGGTTCCTGGTGACTTTGTTGCAAGGTGTGTGGTATTCTTGGAGGGAATTGAGGTGTGTGTGCGTGTGTGTGTGTGTGTGTTACCTGCGTGTGCACAAAGGTAAAGGTGAAGGGAGGGCAGGTGAGGCGTGGTCCGAGCTGCTGTGTGTCAGGATGGTGGGAGGATTTGCGTGACGGTCCGAGTTGGTGTGACAAAGATGACGTGACGGTCCGAGTTGGTGTGACTAGGATGACGTGACGGTCCGAGTTGGTGTGACAAAGATGACATGACGGTCCGAGTTGGTGTGACTAGGATGACGTGACGGTCCGAGTTGGTGTGACAAAGATGACGTGACGGTCCGAGTTGGTGTGACAAAGATGACATGAAGGGATTGGTGTATATATATGTATATATGAAGTATTAATGCACACCCAGAGAAGTGTCTTGAAATGTCCCATTTGAAAGAGTTAAAGTTACAGTATATATGTTAGAAAACAGGGGCAGGCAGGAAGCTGCAGTGGTTAACTGTGGGCCATTTTTTGTTTAGCCATTTTATTGCTCTTGTCCATGATAAATAAATTTATTAAAAAACGTCCACATAACCATTACTGTTATGAAATGTAAATGGATATTGAAACCATGCACAAACAGACAGGAAAGTGAGTAAATAGGTCTAGAGGTGGTGAAGGACAAGACAGTGACGAGAACAGTTGCTTGTGCAAGTGTGTTAGGAATATTAAATGTAAGTCCTTAAATGTGTGAATGTACATAATATGTTGTACCTACAATGTCTCCAGTAATTTTTCACCCTTGAAGCCTACCGTAATGATTTGCAGGCTTGAATGATAGTGATGATCTCGTCTTTTTCTTTTCATAGAAAATGGATGGTGAACTTCTATCCTTGAAGTGGAACAATCACCGAACAACATTTTACCACGTCATCAGTGGACTCCGTAATAAGGTAACTTGCCTTGTAATTCACACACACATTTTATATATATATATATATATATATATATATATATATATATATATATATATATATATATATATATATACGTTTTAGTTGGAATTCAATATTTGATTAAATAAATCTGAATATAATTACAATTTACAATTTCAAGGCTGTTTTCATGTTGTGATTTGATATGCCAGAGTTTAGCATACTCTTCACCTCCACACTATGCTGTAGTACTTTTTTGCATTTCTTGTTTACAACTCAATGTACTGAAAATTAATTCTTCAATGAGGTTTACATGACCAGCATGGTTTATAATCATTTATTAGATGCTGACTTGAAGAAGCCTGAGTCATTGGCTTCATTCATGAACAAGGCTGTAATTGCTTTTATAATAATGAATGGAGGAGGAAAGTAAAATTTTTAAAAATTTTCCAAAGGAAGCAATGATGCATTCCATAATGATGGCACAAGGTTGTATGGTAGGCTGCAGAAGAGTTGCACCTGGGCTCGGTTGCTATTGGTAGAATATCTGTCTTAGATTGGTTAATGTTAATTTTGGGGGTAAATACTTGTTCTGGCATTGTTCAGAGTGATTGTGAATTGTGTTCTACATTATCAACCATGTGCCATCTTGTATGTGTGGATCTTTAAGTGACATTTACATCATACCATAAGATTCTTTCATGGTTCTGGAAATAGATGTACTTGGTTGGTGCTTGAATGATAGAGACCACTCTGCATCTTCAGAGACTCTATAGCATCACTGCTATAGAGGTTAAAGATTACATCACAACAGTTGTCATTGTGTGTGTGTTTGAGTAATGAATTTTGTTGTCTGTTGAAAATATGACCAAAACAATATTGCTAGACTTTGTGTATTGATTATTTTTCACATTATTTTCAGGAGACCTACACAGATGTAACTCTGGCATGTGAGGGCAAATTTTATCCCGTCCACAAGTTGGTTCTGTCCACCTGTAGTGAATATTTTAGTGATATTTTTGATCGCACACCATGCAAGAACCCAGTAGTTGTTCTCAAAGACATAAACTGTCAAGACTTGGAGTTTCTTTTAGATTATATGTACATTGGTGAAGTTAATGTGAGACAAAATGAACTTTCTTCACTCATAAAAGCAGCTGAGTGTTTGAGAATCAAAGGCTTAGCAGTGCCTGATGAGGAACCAAAGAAAAATGGAAGTGGTGGTAGCAGCAATAACGCCGGTGCCACAGGGCAGGGAAGGCAACGTCCGGAGCTCACCACCCCGCCAGCAAAGCGGCGGCGAGCCGAGGAGCGACGAGTGACTGAACAGAGCCCCGGCAGACCGCCTGGGGATGGCAGCCCAGAGCAGGAGGCCGGGGGGTCTGCCGGAAAGATTAGTGGTACTGACGCTGGCAGGTCTCGGGCCCAGCTGGAGGACAAGCAATCTGACGTGAGTGTCGAGCAGCCAGCAGTGCACATAAAAGTTGAACAGCATGACAGCTATGAACAGTCTGCCAATGATGAGTTTCTAGTACAAAGCAATAGTTATGAAGGTGGTGGTGGTGGTGGTGGTGGGGGTGGGGAGGAAGGAGACGGCCCTCACAGTTCCGAGGGCAATACCAATGACTTTCCTGAGTTCCTCCAGTCAACTGTGGAAAAAGAGGAGCCTGTGGCCATGAGTGACTTTAATCCTAGTGACTTCCCTGGGCCATCAGGACTGCAAAATGTGAGTATACATTATATATATATATACTGCTTACTTGTATGAATATGATAATCTATATAATGTTAGATTAAGGTTGGTGAAAGTTGTTAAAGGAAGCTTGATGAAAGCCATGTGAATGATGAAGTTATGCATTGAAGCAGCGAGTAATTAAGGAAAGGAGAGAATATACTTTAAGTGGGGAGGGATAGACAGCCATGGTGGTGTGAGTGTGACAGGCAGAGAAGAAACACATCAAATGCTTTAGGTAGAAATAGAGAGGTGTAAGTTTGCACTAAGAAGACATATAGATTATAAAATTAATGACAAAATGGTGGGAAAAGGTGAAGTTTAATGGATAGAAGTACAACGGAATTTTGGTTGCCGAACTGAATTAGTTCCTGAAGGCTGTCCATGTTGGAAATCCCAAGCCATTTCCCCCATAATACTCAATATGAAATAGATCAATCCATTCCTGGACTCAAGGTCTGCATTTGAGAGAGCAACTTGACACACACCACACTGTCCGTCCCTGCAGCACATACCCCGTATCAAACTTTTCTGCACTTCTCAGCTCAAATAAACAGAGGATCATCATTGCTATAATAACCAAGTCTAATGGACAGCAAGATGTCATAAGCTGACCTTCCTGACAATACTTATCAGGCATCATCAGCTGTCCTGGTATAGGTGAGGCACCTCTGTGCTGTAACCCGCCCAACTGATCCTGTCAGCTCACTCTATAAAGATTAGGTGTTCCAACAGTATGTCTAGCATTCTTTGCAACAGATTCCAACACCAGTCTTTTACATCAGGATAAAACTACCTTCTGCACATCTGGTATAATGAGCTAATCAGACCCAACATGGCTGAACCTCTCTCCATCACCACTCATGCTTCCTCAATTTCTCCCCTTTAACCCTTCTTGCTGGAAGCCAAGTCTTCCCTGCTTCACAAATGTCCCTCTTGCATCAAGCTCTCTCTTCACATTGGCCTTTCTTCTTGCCTTGCATTTCTCCATGCTTCAGACCTTATCTATACTATTCTTGTCCCTATATTACAGGATGGATAGAAGCCTTTATTACAATCAGTCCAGAGGATGATGAGTAAAGGGATTGATGGTAAACAATTCAAGAGGAGATTATTATAGCTTTTTAACATGGATTAGTTGTAAATTAAGGTGATTCTAATTTTTTAAGCTCATTATTGATTACAATAATACAAAATGCTTGGCAACTGTGGTGCAAGTTCAATTCAGTGTTCTGACAAGCCCAAAAGAGCTAAAAAAAAAAGCTATTATCTTAGAGACAAAGTTTGCCGTATTGGCAATAGAACAACAATGAGCAGCAGAGGACAACACCATATAACAGCTGCATCTCACCTGTGGCTGACACTGTCATGACTTTGAAAATGGCAACCAGAAAGTTGTTGACAATGACTAATTGTGAAAGAAGCTTAAAATTCAAACATGCCATTCAAAATGTAATTGCTGCTTACAAAGAGTTGTATCAAGAAAAGTCTCATAAGCTTAATAATTGAGAATGACAATTTTTCACACCAATGATTGCTGGTAACACTGACGCGTCAAACTGCTGCCACAACTTTGATGACAACAATGATAACCGAACCAGTCGGAAATATATATTGTGCAATAACACAAGGACACAATTTTTGGTATGGGAGAATATGGTTCTATTTACGAATTTCCAATTTATGAACTTTTCTAGACATAACTCATTCATAAATTAAATCAAGGGACTGGTATATATACACACACACACACACACACACACACACACACACACACACACACACACACACTACTAGTACTAGTACTACTAATGAGTGATTTCAACTGTAGAGGTGTGAACTGGAAAGAAATGGAAGGGAGTGGAACTGAAGGATCATGGAGTGAAGAAAGCTAAAATTAGCCATGGAGAACACACTGGACCAATGGGTGGAGGGTTTCACGAGACTCAGAGGAGAGGATGAACCATCAATGTTAGAACAGAACTCCAACCCATCATAAAGTATCTAAGCCCAATGGGAAAAAGTGACCATGTATTGATGGAAGTAGAATTACAAGAAGGGACATTGGCAAGAAGGGAAGATGATTATAAAAGCGGAAGATTAAATTATGCGAGGGCAAACTTTGAAGGCTTAAGGGAATTTTTTGAAAGGACAGATTGGAGAGCAATCATGAATGGCAAAACAGCACAGGAGAAGTACGAAATATTCCTGAAGAGGTATCAAGAAGGTGTCGAAAGATATGTACCAAAATACAAACTAAGGGATAGCAAATACACCTGGTATAATGCTAGATGTGCAGAACTTGGAGGAAACTGAAGAAGCAGAGGAATGAAATTAATAGAGAGAGATACAATGAAGCAAGGAATGAGTATGTCAGGATAAGAAGAGAGGAAGAAATAGCTTTTTAAAAGGATATAGTAAAGAAATGTGGAGATGAACCCAAACTCTTCTATAAATACGTAAATGGAAAAATGAAATGTAAAGAAACCATAGACAAGATAATAAAGGGAGGAAAAACATACCAAGACAGCAGAAGAGCTCAGTGAAATTATGAATGAGAGCTTCAAGTCAGTATTCACAGTAGAGGAGCAATTTATAGAACCAAACACGACAGAGGCAGAGTGGGGTCTCAAGGAGGTTGTGGTGCAGAAGCAAGATGTTGGCAGATTGTTAGAAAATCTAGATGTAAGAAAAGCAATGGGACCAGATGGAGTGTCAGGCTGGACACTAAAGGAATGCAAAGAGCAGTTAGTACAGCCAATATGGGAAGTGATCACAAGCTCAATAAAGGAAGGGAGGGTGCCAAAAGAGTGGAAGAGGGCCAACATTGTGCCTATATACAAAGGAGGAAAGAAGACCGACCCGCTGAATTATAGACCTGTCTCACTAACAAGTGTGGTCAGCAAAATATGTGAGATACTAATTAAAGAGAAATGGGTGAGATACCTGGAGGACAACAAAGTTATATCTAATAGGCAATTTGGGTTCAGGCAAGGGAAATCACGTATCACAAACCTGCTAAGTTTCTACACGCAAGTAATTGAAGGAATTGAAGACAGAGACAGGTGGGTAGGTGTTGTCTACCTAGATATCAAAAAAGCATTCGATACAGTTCCACATGAGAGACTATTATGGAAACTAAAGCACATAGGTGGACTACGAGGGAAACTATTAGAATGGATGCAGGATTATTTGAAAGATAGAGAAATGAGAACGGTGCTCAGGGAGGAAACTTCAAGTTGGAGGAATGTAACAAGTGGAGTACCGCAGGGGTCAGTCCTAGCACCCATCATGTTCCAAATATATGTAAATGATATGCAGTGTGGCGTGACCAGCTACATGAATATGTTTGCGGATGATGCCAAATTAATGAGAGTTATTAAAAACACTGTCGACTGCCAGGAGCTACAGGGGGACATAGATAAGATCGATGAATGGAGTAAGACGAGGAAACTGGCTTTTAATGTAAAGAAATGTCATGTGATGGAGATAGGCAAGAGCAAGAGAAGGCCAAAATGGAACTACAAGATAGGACAGGAGGAGATACCTAAGACAAAAGAAGAAAAAGACCTAGGGGTGGTGATACAGGATACATTGAACCCAGAGCAGCACATAAATAAACTATTTGGATCAACATATAAAATGTTAGCCAATATTAGGGTGGCTTTCCATTACATGGACAAGGACATGATGAAAAGAATTCTAACCAGTATGATACGTCCAAGATTAGAATATGCAGCAGTAGTGTGGTCACCACATGCAAAAAAGGATATAAGGAAACTAGAAAGGATCCAAAGAGTAGCCACGAAAATGGTACCAGAACTAAGCGAGCTGACATATGAAGAGAGATTAAGAGAAATGGGACTGCCAACTCTACAGGACAGAAGAGAGAGAGGTGACTCAAGGAAAATCAGAAAAAGTCGGTGTCTAAAGGACACAAAAAAGTACAGTTTTCCGCATAGAATTGTGGACACCTGGAATGGATTGAAAGAAGAGGTTGTTACAGCAACCAATATCCATAAGTTCAAGGAAATGTTGGATATATGGAGATATGGAGACAGAACACTATGAGCCCCTCTCAAACCCTGTATAATACAACTAGGTAAATACACACACACACACACACACACACACTTACTTCTATTTCTATACATTCAAATAGGAATGTAAACAATTTATTGGCTCCTTTACAAGGTAAGCTCCTCCCTCCATGGATGTCAAATGTTTACTGAGTGCAGTGGTGTTGATTTTGGTATTACATTTACAACGGTGTGCGATTGTAAACATGACACCAGTGCCGTTGCTGCCATATTCAGTAAACACTTGACATTGGTGGAGAGAGGAGCTCACCCTATCAAGGAGCCAATATATATACATTTGAATATATATGATTATATGTGTGTTTGCGTGTGTGTATATATAAATAGTTCGATTTACATTTTGTTTGTTTTCCGTGACCTCTTAAAGAATGCATCTCTTGCATAATTCCAGAGGTACCTGTATTGAGAATGCAAAATTTATTTATTTGAAAGGTGTGTATGTGTGAGTTTGTCTGTGTCTGTTGTCTGTAAAGTTGTTATCTAAAATTTCACAAACATTCTCTGTGGTTTTCTATTCCAGAGTGGAATGGCCACCTGGGAGGGTGACAATAGTTCCACCAGCTTTGCGGAAGGACTCTCTGGGGCTGTGGCAGCTGCTGTTGCCGCAGCGTCACAACCCCAGCAGCAGCGTCAGCAGCAACAACTGGTGAGTGTTGGAATTCTTAAAATTTTGAAGGTGCCAAAACTAAAGGTGTTGATTTTGTTATCACCACTAAAAATTCCCATGAGTGAATTTCTCATGTAATTTAGATTAATGCTTTATATAATTAACACCTTTAAATGGCCATGGCTTTGATTAGTAGTTTGATACTGGTATTTTTTATTTTATACTTTTTCATTCACACAAAGTGGGCTTTTTATGGGAATTTATGGAGGACCATCTAATGGAGCCCTCCTATCTGAAAGCCTGCCTATTTGGGAACCATTACCCCGAATGGATGCCCAATCTCCACTCAGACCGTGGCCAGGATTCGAACCCATGCACACAGGGATCCCAAGGCCCCCAAAGCACAAGCAATTCCACTGTACTGCAGTGGTCCAAAAGACCTAAAAAGGCCTAAATTTTCATGAGTGCATTATGTATAGAGTACAGACAAAAATATTTCACTTCCTAGATTGTGTGGTTTCTATGCCATTCATGTCATACATACTGGTGTAAGACTGTTTTTCTGTGAATATATACATTGCACATATCAATTTGTAAACTAAATACCTATTAAAAGTTGCATATGTTTAAGAAAACTTGTGTTGTGAAAAGTGTTAAGCTAAAAATGTTGGTTAAAGATGATGATAGATGATCACAACTGACTTGCAAGGTATGGCTGATAAAAGTAATTGGAGTAAGATAATGTTACTTTGGTACACTAGTCTGTGTACCGTAACAGGAGACCTTTAACTAAACAACTTAAACTTAAATCACTCAGCCTTATGTACTTGAAGATATCTGTACATATATGGTATACACTAATGCACTCATTCAAAATGAAGTGGACATATCACAGTTCACATTATTTTATCAACATGTTTTATCTTTAAATGCAAAACTATTATATTTGAAATCCTGTAATGCCCTGCCAAAGGTGAGTACTATTACTGCAGAGGGCAGAATGCAGCAAGCTTTGTAAGTGTTGCAGTAGACCACTTTGCATTATAACTGTAGTAACCTGAATGTGTACTGTAATGTGTGCTTAGTAAGTTAACTAAGTAACATTACATGGCCTCGGCACCTTCAAATTTAGCTTCCTTGTTCTAACTTGACTCGGGGTGGGCTGTGGTTTGTGTTGCCATTGCTGATCCCGAGTGCACTTGCAACTTCTCTTCCAGTTGTTTTGCTCTTTGTATTCACTTTTTTCACCAGTCATCATGACTTAACAAATGTGAACCTTTTAAAGCTAAGTAAACTGGAAGAAAGGTTGTTCATATTATAAGAGATTCACAAGTCTTTACTGAATTGCCCATGTCAAGAATGCCTAATGTTTATTTCTTCCTCACTAAAAATTATAGATTTTTTTATTCATATTCACTGTGCATCTCTTATTTTGTTGCAAGTTTAGTTATAAGCATTCCAAAGTAGTACTTAGTGAAGAATCTGTAAGAATATACCAATGAAGTATCAGATTTTGTTCTCCACGCCACCAGGATTGAGAAATCTAAACAAAATTCAACATTACATCATAGATGAAAGGGACTGTCTGATAATCTTCACTTTAAGCCAAGTTGAACCAGATTTTGAAAAAAGTATTTGATTTTTAGCACATCAGTTTAAATACCAAGAAATAGTGTTGTGATGGCAAACTTCCCCAACTTAAAGGTACCTTGGTGTAAATTTCTAATAAAAAGAGCACTGAATGATTCCATACATGTTGGTTCACATACTTCAAAACCTTAGAATCCTGGGTACCTGCTTGTAACTGCTTATTCTCTTTTCTACTCCACTGCTGCTACCATTTTTGTCCCCAACCAATGTGTTATGTCTGACACATTGTTGGTAAACTAACACCACATTACCAAGACACTGGTGGTTTGTAGTACAAATGGATACTATAAGTAGTGTATTATTTGTTGATATTGTTAGTTTTTTATTTATTATTTTTTTGATATGGTGTCTTGTGGAAAACTTTTATGGCTTTATTATTATGAAATATGCCTGTGGTAACAAAACAAGTGTCCGTGTTGATGAGATGAAGCAGTATGCTGATACACTGAACCATTGTATGATAGAAAATTACATTTATTGCCACTACAGAGAAGCTTTCTGTTACATGGCTTTGTACTTCAGCTTGATAAATCGTCATGAAGCTGAAATGTGAAATTTTGAATCTGTCTTGGATATTAACTGGAAAAGTTGTGTTGTCAGTAAAGTGAACATTTTTCTGACAATGCATAGAACTTTTTTGTTTGACCATCCGATCAGAAATACAAATGCGTAAGCAAATTTTATCTTGTGTTGCTATTGGGCTTAAATTTAAGCTGGTGTATTGACACCATGCTTTTGTTATGATATGACGTAGTCTCACTGTTTTAAGTGATTCAGTCTTATATTTGTTTCTGGGAAGATTCTGAGAAACTATCTAATTAGCTGTGTTTATGGCTCACAGAAACATCTTGTCGTCAGGTCTCCGATATGCTGCTTTTGGATTGTCAAAACATTGCTTTAGCTGTAATGACAAGTTTTTCTATCTCATTCCTAGTACATTTGCTGGTTTCTTGCTTGATGTCAGTGGACCTGTGGGAGGTGTTGTGATATTTACTCATTTATTTTGGTTGCTTTGCTGTTGTTTGATTCATTGGCTGACTTCCCTCAGTGTTATTTAACAAGGTTCGAGTAATGTTTGTAATTCCTATTAATCAATAAATTATTAGAATTTACCTAGTCATTGATTTATCAGGGAAAGGTTATGTAAAGAAAAAACTAATGCAGTTCAAATAATTGCAACCTTGTGTAATGCTTCTGCTGAAAATTTAATTTTTCTTCCTATATATATCAAACATCATAGCATTCAGAATGCTTTCCATGGAAATATTCTTGTAACATGCTTATTTTTGTGCAAGTGATAATGACTTACTCTACTTTTGAGAAAAAAAAAATTCAAGACAAAATGCTATTTCTTTTGTGGAAATGAAAACAAAAAAGACAAACTTATAAAATCAGGTTTTCATTGGTTTCATGATTATTGCAAGTCTTGTGAATGCATATAACTGTAGCACCACCACCACCACCTTTGTTCCTTCCCCCCACCATAGCAAGGCCTTACAGCAACTTCGTTTTGTATTGCAACAGATCATAACCATTCAACTAACTCGGTTCATTGCTTTGGGTTGATAGGGCTGAGCTTAGTATGGGATACACCACCAACATAAGATGTAAGAATTATTTGGTGAATAAGCCCCTGAAAAGCAGGTGAGGGGAACTGGAGGAGACACATGTTACACACAACTCAACTTATTAACCATAAAGCATATTAAAGGTTTATTATTATTACCATTGTTAAAAAGATATATGAATATATAAGGTCAGCCATCATTGACAATGTATACTAGAGCTTTTATATTTATTGAGTTTAGGAGAAGTGCGGGTAAGTTGAGCCAATTTTCAGATGGTTGGTTACTACAAGCGAACAAAATCAGGTAGAGGAATTAGCTTTTAACAGAATATAGTTTGATATTGGCTATAAACACCGCTGAACATTTCTTACTCATCTGTGATTGAAGTCTTTGTAATTACTGATTCAAAAATGTGTGTTGAATGGCTCAACTAACCCTTACCTCTGGGTAAGTTGAGCCATACTGTAGGGTAAGATGAGCCAATAATTTATTAGATGATTACAAACCTTTTATTTCAATACAAACCAAAACAGAACAGAAACAGAAACTGAACATATACCAAAAACATTGAATACAAACTAAAACAGGAGAATTACTGTACTGATGATAAGTATGTGCTGTCAATTGCCGATGTTAAAAAATAATTCAATATTGAAATGCTGATGTCATCTTTAGGTTTGCGTGGAGAAATCTGACATGAGTGATAGATTGGTAGAGCAGATTTCTCTGTGGAAGCCTTAAGATGATGTCAGCATCCGGAGGAGAAGAGTTGGAGAAAATCAGCCATTGGCAAAACTAAAAGTCATATCCTTCACAATGACAGCACTTCCAATGATTGCCTTCACAAATTCACGATTGAGTGTTCATGTACTTCATTTCAACTCCCACTTCTTCAAATTGCAATGCGGAAAGGTAAAATAGTCCATTAGTCTAGCGCTTCCTCCTACAAGTGTAGGCATCAACAGTTTGCAAACAATATCCTTGCTAACAAACGATGATTCGTCAGCTTCGTTGAGAGTGAACGTTGGTGTTTGGGCATCAATCTTACTCGACACTTTCTTCAGGAATACTCCAACGAGTCCGTCTTCTTCTAGATTGTCTATCTTTGCAATTAAATGAAGCTTTCTCCCTTTTCCTTGTAGTTCAACAACTACAAAATCACCTTCAATGACTTCCTCATCTGTCTCGGGATCAGAATCCGTGTCCTGCAATTCCAGATCTGCTTCCATATTGTCCTCCTCCTCACTTCTATTCATATTGTTCATACGTGCCTTCTTTAATTGAAAAGGCTTCCTCTTTCTCGACTCTTTTGCCTTTTCCTGAGAGTTCTTTGTCCCTTTTGTTTGTTTGTCGCTGGGCAATTTCACTTGCGATTTGGTTTCAAACTGGTGTATCTGTTAGGACTTTGGTCTTGCCCTTTCTTGGATTAGGCCTGTTCAGTTTCCTCTCCTGAGCCTTGGGTGTTGGATAAATTTCAGCAGGAGAAACAACTTTGAGCATGTTGGTAGGTCTGTGTGCTCATTGGCTTTGTTGAAAATTCGTCCTTGAGCTTCCAGGTTGGGAATCTCGCTGGAATCTTCCACTGCATGCCGGCTAGGATTTACTGGGGCAGTTACATTTGCCAATGGTAAGTTAGTTGAGCCATTCGACACACATTTTTGAATCAGTAATTAGAAAGACTTCAATCACAGATGAGCAGGAAATGTTCAGCGGCATTTGTAGCCAATATCTGAAACTATATTCTGTTAAAAGCTAATTCCTCTACCTGATTTTGTTCGCTTGTAGTAACCAACCATCTGAAAATTGGTTCAACTTACCCGCACTTCCCCTATGGATTGTTGGCCTTCCATGCAGGCTATGTGCATAGCTTGGCAGTACTAATGAAACTGCATATTTTCTTTGATCACCATTGATATTAAAATAAAGCCTATTTTATTCAATGTCATCTGGCTGGGGAATTATGCTGCTTATTCGTGTAATTTTTTGAAGCTCTTTCAATTGATAGGGAATAGACTGAAAATAAATATTTCTTACAATTTCACCTAGTTAGAGAAATAACAGCAAGCATATTCTCCAAAGTTTTAAGGATTAACTTATAAAGTATGGAAAAAAACACTGCTACAGATCTATTATTTTACACTTTAAGTGAAATTAAAAAAAAATGGTCCTAAGCATTGTGTCTGAACAATATTTTAAGACCAAACCGACAAACTTGAAAATAAAATTCACTTCATTTATTACACAATTTTTCAAGAACACTGAATTTGATATTATGAGGATTACCTTTTGCCTGTGAGTACTAGATAATACTGCAGTACAATGTGAATACATTAGAATTTATTTTAGATTTGGAATTAATAAGCTTAAAAATACAGCTCTGGATATACTTTTTTCACTATTGTACTTACTCTTATACTGTTCTCCTCATCGTTTAACAGCAAGACTCCAAAGGTAAAAATGTATACAACTGATAAATGTTGGTGTAAGCCTTGACACCTGACACTGGTATTGAGTCTGTACAAATGTAATGTATGATGCAGTTAAGCAAGGCAGTGGATGAAAGTGTTGGTTAAAGTCAGTCTTAAACAGATGAAAAACAGAGTTGGCACTGTTGTTGAAATGGGTGCTACAGTGTGTCTCCTCTCCGTAGGTGGGTGACGGCAGAGTGGCAAGTGGCGGAGGAGAACGTGATGGTAGTGATTCCTACACATGTCCTGTTTGTGGCCATGTATGCATGGGGCAGAACGAATGGCTTATGCACTGTGCCACCCACTCGCCAGCAGCCATTGCACGGTTTCGCTGTCCCTTCTGTAACTATGGTACAAATGACCGAAGCAACTTCCGCAGGCATGTGACTGTGCACACAGGAGTTAAAAACTTCAGGTGTCCACGGTGTGGCAGACGTTCCAATGATCGTAGTAACATGAAAAAACATGTGCTAAGATGTGCCACAGTTATTCCTACTTATCAAGTTGGGTGATTTTATAGACATATCTATAAAAAACTAAAACTTGTGTAGGGAAAACTCTTAATTTTCTATTACAAAAGTTGATGCACTGGTTGTGAAAACAAGATGACATTTAAAAGCAATGCTGTGAGGATGAAGAAAACTGCAGAACTTAGGAAGTCTGAAAATTTGTAAGAATCATTATTTTTGTTGAAAACTATTTTTGACATAGGTTATGTCCATGTGCATGGCCACATTGCCAAATTACCTAAGTATTAAGCTATTTTTTAATGTTTTAGATTTTTTTTTTTTTCCCAAGTATAAATGAAGAAACTTAGAGGATTATTTTTGTTCATTTTTTAATTTTGCTGTGAAATTGATAAATGGCAGTCGTGTTTGCCATGTGCTTTTGAGATCAAATTTCACTGTTATATATTAACCCACTCTAGTTTGTTTAGTTTTATAGAATGAATAAATATTACTTATTCCTTAAATTCTGTATTCAGTAATCATTTGCTTCATGCACCTTTACTGGGTTGTTACATGTAGCATTATGTATGAATTAGTTAACTTTGGTGGCTAATTAGGAACTGTGCGGTCTTTTTTAGTTCATGCTGTGCTATACTACACATTTTAATTCACTTTTACTTAAAACTTTTCTGCTTTTTGTCTTTTTATGGGAATACTAAGAAGATATTTAAACTAGAAATGTGGTGTGGAAGAAAAATTTTAATGAAGTTTGTAGCTGACATGCCAAAAATGATGTTTTTTGGTACTTGTTTCTTATATGCTAGTACATCATTCAGTAAACTTCAGAGGGTTTAAAAGTGTTATATTCACAAGCAAGAAGCAACAAAACTTGCTGTCTGTACTTCTGGGAAGAAAAGTACACGAGAACCTCGGTTTAGCAAATTGGATTTCAAAGAAAATTTGGATTCCTAATGGCTTCAGTTGCCATACCTTGATTTAGTTCGCAAAGAGAGATAGGTAGGTACTTAATTTCAAATGTCAAGAGGCAAAAAAAATCTGCCATTCCTTACTAATTTATTGTTTCTATGAATATTTTTTATATATTTGAGGGAAGGAACAGTTTGTAAAACATTAGTTTAACCTTTAAATGACATGAATGTGATACTATTGAAGAACCTCAACAAAAATAGAATTCTCTTGGCTGGTTCAGAGTGTAGTCCTGACTACTGAACCACTTGTGGCTCTTTTGATCATCCACACAATGCCATCACTACTGCACAACTGCATTTTTCCAGTAGCTTTTCCCTGCAGCAAGATGGAGGTAAGTGGGTTGCTCCTCTCTGTGTCACTCTGTAAGGCTTCCCTCACTAGATCATTGACAAAGACAACACCTGCACAGCCTAAATATATCCTGATTACCTTTGTGTAATTATTCTGAGCTGGAAATATGGAACAGCCATCTTAGCAGTGGGAGCATCTGTCATGAGCCCTTAAGACAGTGAATGTGTGTCTGGGGAATGGTTTGATACATTTTGCATTGATTTTTAGTGGGAAAGTACCACACTTGAATATTTTGAATTTCAAACGGCACTCAGGGATGAACCAAGTTTGAGAATTGAGGTTCTCTACAAACTTGCAGCATAGAGATGAGGTTCTACAATATATTCAGAATATTAGTGTAATGAATTGGCACCTCATAACTGTTTTTAACTGAAGGAAAATGAATAACTGTAATGGTCATTACAGTCTTGGGCATCATATTAAAGATTGCAAGGAAAAACCGTTATGTATCAAAGGTAATGATTCTAATAGAATCAAATTGTTATAATCTCATTATTCATTGTTAATTTCAAACTACATGAAAAAGTTATTGCCATTATACTTGCATCAATCACAAATGCTCCTGATGACCAACCCAAGTAGCAAGAGCTTGCATCATGGAGGCTGTGAGTGGGCAAGTAGAGTACTGATGGTTCAGTGCTTCTTGCATCCACAACTGATGGAGGCTGTTTCTTTGCAGCTGGAAGAAGCAGGGAGGATGCTGGTGTGTGAGCCAGTGGGTGGCCCTTTGACTGAGCCTAGGGGTGAGGAGGGTGGACAACTGCGTTGTCCAGTTTGTGGTCGGCCCAGCAGTCGACGAGATCACCTCAGGAGGCACATGCGCATCCACACCGGAGAGAAACCTCATAAGTGCCCCTATTGTCCCTTTCGCAGCCTCCTTAAATGGAACGTAAAAAGCCACATGCAGCGCAGGCATAGTCTTCATTGGATGCCACTGGCTGGCTCTCAATAATGAAGTCACCATGAAGATGTATGAAATGACTGTATTAGTACAGCAATTGACATCGTGGAGCATTGTACTATGAGCATTACTGCACATACCATTTCCGGCTGTTGTTTTGCTAGTGTGCACTTTATATTTTATTATAGTAAAGACAAATGGGCATTATCTAAAGTATATAATATATATTATTATGAATGTTCTTCACTAAAGCAGTGGAGTGAAATGTACATGAGTTAATGTTGGAAAGCCAAAAAGTTACATTCCTGTGATTTAGATGTATGAGGTGAAGTATGAGTGGGATTGGGTACAAACATTAAAGCAGGTGACTGACGAAGAAATTATATTTAATGGGAAAGAAATACTGTATGCTGTTTCTTTCACTTAAGAGCAAAAATTTCATTGTGGGACTTGACATAGTATAAAAGAATGCTAAGAGCAGCAATTTAATATAGAAAATTGTAAACTGCTCAGTCATTATTTCCTCAAAGGTAACATTGATAAAAGAGTACAATTTTAGTTCAGTAGTTGCTTAACATGTGAGAAAGATTTCAAGTTGTAAGAACCTAGAAGGGACTGTATAAAATTAACAGCTTTGAGGTCAGAAGGAAGTGATAACCAACACAAAATTCATAACTTTATAGAAGCTGTTTTAGGAAGAGATAAGTTATGACATTTCTAGTTGAGAATTACTACACCTCCAGACTGTTAAGTGTAGTATACAAAGTCAGTTGAGTGTTGCTGAAAAGAGGTTATTTTCTGCAAAAAGGGAGAATGGATAAAAAATTTTGTTGGTCTGTGTCCTCCATTCACAAATTGCTGGAGATGAGTTAGGCTTTCTCTGACTGTCCTTGAGGTTTTGACCTATTGTGAAGTTGGTAACCTGGGAAATGAGGGTATGATCATCAACATGAGTGGATAGGAAAAATGGTTTGAAATAAATGTATAAAATGAAAAATGCTTGATTGGACAAATTTGTGGAATCTCTCTTGTTTAAGCTCAGTAGAACAACAGATGCTGTCTTCCTTTCCAACACTTGAACCCTCACCAAAAAGTATTCTCCAAAATTTAGAACGGGCAAAATACCAGAGGTCAAGAGTTATACAGGCCAGAGCAGTCACTCTTTATAAGAGTAGATTGATTGTGGAAAAGCATGAATTACTGCTACTGTTAAGAACAGTAGGAACTTCATCAGATTTTACAAGCCTTTAAAAATGTTCAGTGCTGTCGGAAGCACAACTGACGAGCCTCCCTTGTGGGAACAAGCACTCATTATGCCAGTATGGTGTTAGCCATCAGTGTGAGATTACGTATCCATACTTTAAGATGTCTGCAGAGTCCATTAGGAAGATAGAACTGTATGGACACTATTGGATTATGAGTTATATCACACTAGAAACAAAATAAAAAGTACCATTGTGGTGCAATAAATTTGATGTGCCTGTGGGTGGGTCACATCTCTGTGAGAGCAAGATGAATGTTGTGTTTGCTATATATAATTCAACTTACATAAATTTCTGCCCAAATTCATGAGTATTTGCCAATGAATGTGAAATAAAACTTCACATTTTTTCATAATTCATATTGGTGATGTTTCACAACTATGTCAGTATTCACTTATAGCCGAGCAAGAATATAACTTTAATACAAACACTAAACAAATGATAAAAGTTAACTAATTAGAATCTTCCTTCTTTACATGAACTTGTTAGTTGCCTATGTGCCTTTCAAATCATGCTTATATATTTTCTTGTCATAAAATATAAGCCCCTGCTTGACATGGGTATAATATTGTATTGTAACAATTACTACACATCACATTTGCGGAGTACTTATCACTGAACACATATTACAGTTGCCCAAGATAAGAACATTCATAGATGTGAACTGACTGACATTTAGTGTTCATAAAATGCTATATTGCATTTGCAAGTTTATATTTTGAACCTCATGCCACTTCCAACTAGCTCCTCTTTTCTGCTGCAACCCATGCTGAGCAGCACTACTCTGTATGTGCATCGCCAACATTCATCAGTTGCCAAGTCCACAGTTTTACTGCAGATATGGACTAGTTTTTGTGAGTTGCCACAGGCAAAAAGTCAGCAATATGCTCTTGAATTTTGTAAAAATTGCAAGAATTATTCTCAATTCATACTAAAGTGTTATTAGTATTATACTTACTCAGTTCAAATCTTGCTCAAACAATGTTTTTATCATATATCTGCAGTTTTGGCCAAGTTTTTAATGTTAACTCTGTGGTAAATCCGTATGAACAATTCAGCTTACAAACAGCCTCTTGGAACCTATTGTGTTTGGAAGTTGGGCACTGTCTGTATTTCTGTGGTGGTACAGTTCGCTCATCATGCATCATAGGGTTGCCAGATGAGGCTATAAAAGTCAAGATAAAGAAAGATAAATATATTTGTTTGCATAATGAGGAATCTAATTAGCTTTTCTAATTAGTTTAGTGCTTGTATTCAAGATGTATTTTTGTTTTGTTATGTTGTAAGTTAAACATATCAAAGTTAACAATATGAATTGTGGTGAATAATAGTTAAGTTTTACATCACATACTGAGTCAAAATTTATGTAGGTAACTTGATTTGTGAATGAAATTATGAGATTTATGAAACTGTTTTCTTGGACATATTGCAGTAACATATGGGTATTATGCAAATTATATTCTTTGAAAACAAAAATGTATAAAATCATGCTACAACCTACTGGTTAGTCATATTGCACTGAATGTGTTAAAGGAAGGATAAACAAAATATCATTATAAACATGATGCTGTGAGAGATTGGAGTGTCAGATATAGGGAATCTTCGAACCATGTTGAATTTTCAGCAGTCTGTGTGAAGAGCTCACATTTACAGATATAACAGATGGCAGTGATATCACGCCACATGGATGAACACAGGGAAAAATAAAAGGGAACATTTTGGAGACAATGCTAGTCAATAGTCATGGGTTCAGTATTGTAAGATTTTTATGAAGTTTGGCTGAAATATAAAGGATATAAGTTTGAAGATTGGGCTTGCTCATTTATTATTTTACTGTCTAAGGATAAACAATGCGCTACTAATTATGTGATTGTAAGACAATTTTGATCTCACATAGATAAGTAGAGTTCAGCTGTGTCACCTGAGATGTGCTGTACTGTATTATACTTTATAGGGAAATTTTTTATTTATGTTTGATAAGCACTTGAACTTTAGCAATGCATGCTACAAACTCACAAAATAAGGACTACAAATAAAAATTATCTGAGGCATTATTTTAATACTTTAACATTTCCTCATCATGAAAACTGGTTTATTGCTGATGAATTGGGTAGATATAAGATCTACCTGTATTCAGAGAACCAAGAGTATGTTATTGGGTCCATCTTGAACTGCTACATACCCTTAATCATCAATAGCTGTAGAAAATAATGTGATATTGAAAGAAATATGCAAATATCACAAGTTAGTATCATAATAGAAGTATACAGATATTACAGTAAAGAAATGGATTCAACCACTCACAGAACAAGTGAATAAATTGGTTATCACCAGTAGATAAGAAGACACCAACCTTAAACTTAAGCTTCTTAGTGTTGGTGTTGTGTATGAGTGCAAGAAAGTCTTTGGTGGAGTAACGCGTGTTGTCTCCCCAGGGGTGTGAGCCGGCGCTGGGGCTTAGGTGTAGGCAGTGCGGGCTGTTGGCGAGGAACCCCTACCACCTGCGTCAACACCTCATGATTCACTCTGGTGAGAGACCCTTGAAGTGTGGCCTGTGTCCTTACTCCTGCATCAAGACCAATGACCTTAAGAAGCACATGGACACACACACGGGCCAGAAGAGGTACCAGTGTCCTTACTGTCCGCACCGCAGCGCCAGACGCAATAGCATGAGGCTGCACGTCGCCAGCCGACACGGACAAGCAAAGGGATTTGTTGTGGGGTCTGCCACTCAGTAAACTCCGGCCTGGATAGCTTGGGGTAGATCTGTGCCATCCATTGACTGCATGCCCATTTTGGTTGCCATATGTTCAGCAGCAATAGTTGCTCATTGTTCAGAAGTATAAAGAGGTTGCTTATGTGTTCCATACAATCTCAGAAGTTATTCTTATACATACTACATAAACATTAAACTGTGATGGCATTGTGCATTTATTTAAGGATGTTTGAATGGGGAAATATTTTGGTTTTCATGGATATATATAATTTACAAATCAAGGTGAACTAGTGCAATGATCATTTAGATCGAAGTATTCTCTGTGAAATATATTATTATTTCTTTCTACCATACTGCATTATAACAAATGATGATGAGATATAATGATGTTTGTTCATTGGTTTTGATTCCTGACTCATGATCATCATCAAACAGGCAGTTCTACCTGAAGTGTCCTCTCTTCTACATACATTTTCTTGCATACTCTGTCTCACTTTCCCTCTGTCATATATTTTAATGTTATTTTCTCATCATATGCAAGACTATAGTCAGATTTATGTTGCCAGTTACATGTTAAAAGTTTACCTTAAATGAGCAACACTTGATACTCCAGTAAATATAACAGATTCTTAATATAAAATTATCATGTAGATGACAGTACAGTAGAAAGTTTTCTGAAAAGTCATCTTCATAGGGAAGACAGTTTTTAGTATTACAAATTCTTCTAAATATAAATGAAATATAGTTTCCTGCTTTATCTCAATTTTGTTATTTTTAGCTTCTTTATGGCAAATTTTCTTTTGGTCACTTTATTTCTATATTGACTGAACACAGCTTTGTATGGTTCCTCTATAAGATGAAGAAACTTGTATGTTACTCAGCATAAAATCTAAATACCTTCACAGTATAACTTTGCTAAAAGTTGAGACAGACGGATTCAAATCCAGAGAAATGAGACGTGCACTAACCCTTGTTCTACAACAGTGTTTTGTACTTGTCTAAATGTGTTATGTGTTTAGTGCCCAAAAATATGTTCAGGGTTGCATAATTGATATGAATTGAACAACTATTTAGAAAACAAAAAGATTATATATATACATAAATATATGTTAAAAAGCTTTTGTTTTGTTTTTTTCCAATCTCCGTTGAGTAATGTTCCTATGTTGAAATGACACGTATGTCTGGGAAGTCTTAAATTAAATGGCATCAATTGAAAGAAGATGCTGCCAATAAGACAGCTAGCATTTGTCAGAGGGATATATTTTATGGTTCAGTTTTGGGTAACATTCTCTCTCTCTCTCTCTCTCTCTCTCTCTCTCAATACTTAGATCTCGTAATGTTTTGCTGTATGGTTAAAAAAAAGTGGTGATTTTCTAAAGGAAATTATTGAGATAGAAATGGTGTATTATTCATGTAAACTTAAGTTATAACCTTGTGACTCTCTCTCACTCTCTCTCTCTCTCTCTCTGCCAGTGGTTTGTTGTTGGTAAAAGATCCTGCTGAAATTTTTTTTCTTTATACGAAAGGCAGGAGTTTGTCAGATGGAGCATGCATATGGTGGGTAGACACATAGTTATGGGGAGAGTAATTTGGGATGTGTCTCTTTGCAGTGGGCGTGGAATGCGGCACACAGCCAGAGAGTGGCAGCTGGTGGTGACATGGGCGGGCTTGGCAGTGGGGTGATAGGAGGCGGAGGTGATGGTGTTGATAGTAATAGTGGTAATGGAGGCATTCAGCCCAGGACAGAGCCAGTCAGTAGTGGCAGGTGGGGCCAGGGTGGCCATCATGTGTGTCACGTTTGTGGGTACGTAGCTCAGCGGAGGCAGCATCTAGAGAATCATGTTCGAACACACACGGGCGAGCGGCCTCATCAGTGTCCACAATGCAGTTACCGGTGCTCAGACATCAGTAATCTCAAGAAGCATGTTAGGATCCATAGTAATGAGAAGCCATTCACTTGTCCTCACTGCAACTATTCCACGGCCGACAGTGGCTCTCTCAAAAAACATATGAAGCATCATTCCACTTTCTCCTCTGCAGTCTTCAATGCTACCAATCCATTAGCCCAACAAGCTGATTATCCTTGGAAAAATACAAACTAACTAATGAGGATGAATTGAGTTCTTACAAGGATAAATAAAGCTCTGTCTTACCAGGACATTGTAAACCCCAGCTCAGTCATGCACTCACACGTCAAGGAGTGTAGCTTTATCTTCACCAATTGTAGAAAAGGGAGCGAGATTGGTGTCAGGCTGCAGTAGTGGTGACTAAACGCTGCTGACTTTATGTCATCGTGGCAGAGATTTTATCTTGCAAGTAAACTGAGAACAACTTCATTCTAAAGTAAGATTGTGCTTTTTACAGTGGGCGCGCAGGTCTCCATGGGTATCTGGCAGTGGGCGGCGGGATACTGAGGTGCACACAAACCTGGAAGATGCACACTTGATTGGTCAAACAGTGCATGTGCCTCCTGAGGAGGGGGCACAAAGTCCCCGAAGGCTGCAAGAGGCCTTCCACAGCACATACCGAGGCTCGCAGCACCTCCGCAAATGCCCCTATTGTCCTTACACTTCTCGGCTCAGTTCTAATGTGAGGCGGCACGTGCGCACTCACACGGGTGAGATGCCCTACTCCTGCCCTCAGTGTGCTTTTAGATGCAAAGATGCAAGCTCCATGAAGCGACACCAGACCACACACACCCGCCATGTCATGCTTGCATCCCTCGACCCTTTGCAGAACTCAGCACAAATGTAATGTTCCCCCAAGAGTGGTTGTTGATGCTCAAAGAGGCTTCCTATTACACACACACACAAAGAAAAAAATTGTATCCTACCTTATGACACATGGAAGTAAAACTTTGTAGTACTTTGTGTATGTGCGTGTGTGTGCTTGTGCGTTTGCGTTCGTGTGTGTGTGTGTGTATGTATGAAGGTGAACTTTATATACTACTGTATCTGTTGTATAAACTCAAGCTATAATAGTGTTATTGATATTAAATGTAGATGTTCAAATTTTTGTTTTAATCCATCAGGACAGAAAGTTAGCTATAAAAGTTAATTTAAAGGAATTTGATTTATATAAGGAAATAAACTCTTACTTCAGGCGTGCAGTAAAGCATTTACAGATGGATGGAGAAGGGAAGCAAGAGTAAGGATGTAGTATGCATATGGATCAGTAGCAAGAAAAAACTTACACAGTATAAGCATTGCCAAATTCACAATCTGACAGTTTTTTGTCTAAAGATGTTGCTTTCAAATCATGTAATCCTTTGTACATGAAGTTGTTCAACAAACTCAACAAACTGAATGTGAAGTACAGGTTTTGCCATCATTCAGATATTAGTGAATGGTAATGAAATATTTCACTCCATTGCCACATCTTACAGCAATCTTATCTTGAGAATGAAATTTTCACATTACTTGATGACATTCAGTTTTTATAATTGATTTTAATATCCATTTGTTGTTAATATTACTACAGATTATAATCATCATCATTATTGTTGTTGTTCATTTTTTATCTGTTGATTATTTTGGTAATGCTTGTGAGATTGAGCTTTATATAAAGCAAGAATGATCATTGTAGAGGCTCAGCAGCTAAGGTGGGTTTTGATGAAGGTTTAGGGTGTGTGTGGGGATCTCTAATGCCATATTGTAGGGAAGTCAGTCAGTGTGATATGATAGACAAATTGTTTTAGTTTCTACTTTTCTTTTTATTTGGTAATTTCTCCAAACACTAAGCATGTATTACTAATATTATTATTATTATTATTTATTATTATTATTATTATTATTATTATTATTATTGCTATTATTATTGTTGTTCACTAATGCAGATATTTGTTTTGTCCTTACCATTAATTCCTAAAAAGGACAGTAATCTCATTTTTTTATAAATTCAGATGTGTTGGAACATTAAATTTCCTTTCGTTAAGAGGTCAACATGAAGTGTTTTGGTATTAAAAGATATATTCATATCATTGTTATGATCACTTTCATTATCACCTGTTACTTTGATTTGCACAATGCAAGTAAATTGAAACCCACACTTGGAGCAGCGCATACTGAGGCTTGGCTCCAGCAAGGCAATTCAGCTCACAGTCGAGATGGGAACTACCTGGGGTGCAGGCGGCTCTCAGGCTGAGGCGTGCTAGTGACGCTGTTGGGTCTCTTTGCAGTGGGCGGCCCCTCAGGTGTACAGTGGGCGGGTGTTTAGTGGGCGGCCAGTGATCTGTCCCATCTGTGGACGCAGCATCAGCCGCAGTGACCATCTGAAGACCCACCTGCGCACCCACACGGGGGAGAAGCCTTACATCTGCCCTTGTTGTCCCTACCGCTGCTCCGACAGCAGTAATCTGCAGAAGCACATCAAGAAGCACCATCCGCAGCAGTAGCACCTCGACCCCTATCCCTACCTCTTATTAGTGACCCCCACCAAAGGACGTCCAAAGAGAATGGCTATGAGATAATAAAGGAGATATACTTAAATATAGTTTTGCTAAGCCCTAAAGGAAACACAAATAGCTATTAATTGTAAAGAAAGAGGTGAAATACATGATCATTACATCTACTTCTTCCTTCAGATTTTTCTTAATTTTATTGCATCACTACGACATTAATTTTTGCCATAATTATATGAACACGTGTGAGTGTAACCATTTTTTTTAGCACAAATATGAAAAATCCATCATTGTTTTATGATTTTAGCATTATATGCTTTCATATGCAGAAGAGATATTTTGTTGATTTGCTTGATTTACTGACTCCACCACAGAAAAGTTTAACTTTTGTGTATCAGTTCCAAGCCATTCATTCATCCAGCAATCTTGAAAAATGTTCCTTGCTCTGATAGGACATCAGCAAGAAGACTTGGGAATGGGAGGGAGCTTGTGCTCGATGACAAGCAGTTGTGTCTCCTTTGACACTGAAGAAGGCTTAGGCTCTGCTTGGAGTTTGATATTCCTGAGAAATAAATGATGTAGCGATTCAACAAAGCCTTGTATATTGTGCCATGGGAACAGAGTTTCTCTGATCCATTGAAGAATGATAGTTCTTCTTTATCTTAAAGAAAATGTTGATTAAAACTAAATGCTGTTTCCACTGTACTTAATATATACCTAGCAACTCATGAACCTTGAATTGGCCTGGCAGGATGATCGTGTAATGGCACTCAGACAGTGCTGTGCATTTATTGGAAATTGTACTCATAACACAAGCTGAATGATCATGCATGATATCCAGCCAAGGCAGCGCAGGGAAGGGGGGAAGGAGGTGCATGACGTAGTGCAGTGACCAGGTTGGCCTGAGAGCAACAAGTAATGGTGGGCTCTCTTTTACAGTGGCAGCACGCTGGCAGGAGTGGCAACGGTAGCGGCAGTGTTGTAGTAGGTGGAGGAGGTGGTGGAGGTGGACTGAGTGTAGTGTGTCCTGTATGTGGCAAAGTGATCAGTCGGCGTGACAACCTGAGGGTGCACATGCGCACTCACACAGGGGAGAAGCCTTATGCCTGTCCTCACTGCCCGCATCGTAGCAAAACCGGAGGCAACCTTCGCAAGCATGTCCGCTCCATTCATGAGAAGGAGCTCTCAGAGACCAACTCCCAGACTGGCTTTTCGCCGCTCCTTTAGACAGGCCTTTTAGGTTTGTGGGCTGAATGCAAACATGTCTCACCCTTCCCAAAGGAAAAACTTTTGTTGAACATGTGGACGAGCAGATTTGATAACAGAAATGTGTTCCTGTTGGTCTAAATGGCCAGCTGTATCATTTCTCTCCCTGGCCACAGTAACGGCTGGCTCTCTTTGCAGTGGTCGCGTGGAGATGAGACAAGAAGCAGCAGCAACTGTAACGAAGTAGCCAGCGATTGTGTTGGTGGTGTCAGAAGTGGTGGCTTGGGCATCATGTGTCCAGTGTGCGGGAAAGTGATCAGTCGCCGGGATAACCTAAGAGTTCACCTGCGAACCCACACCGGCGAAAAGCCATACAGCTGTCCACACTGTCCGCACCGCAGCAATGAGCGCGGCAATCTTCGTAAACACATACGTTCCCTGCATGGGGTTGACATGGAGCCCCTCGGCCCCACTGGACCACTCCAGTACACGCAATAAGGATAAGGTTGAGAAGTGGCACTTAACCTATTTCATTATTAACATTTATGGGCATACAAAACTCAAAACAGTAGTTTTTACACAATATATTTATTTTGGTATTGAGAGGAAATATATGTTCCTGTGATTCCTTGAGCTACCTGTATGTATGTGTGTGTATGTATGTGTGTCTGCGTGCATGTTTGCACGCAATGAAAGGAAGGCCAGCCACTCACTGAACTGGTGCCTCTCTTTTCAGTGTGGCAGCAGGGCAGTGGGTGGTATGGCTGGTGGTGTGCCTGATCCTGGCGCCCAGCACCCTCCTCCACCCGGCCAGCTCCTCCCTCCACAGGCTTTGTCCCAGTGGGCCCCCACCCTCCCTCACGACCAGCTCCGCATATTCAAGTGTCCCTACTGTCAGCATGTCACTCAGAAAAAGTTCAATTTAACTAAACATATCAGAACCCATACAGGAGAGAGGCCATACCACTGCAACTATTGTCTATACTCCACTGGTGATCCTAGCAATCTGAAGAGTCACTATAGACTAAAGCATAAAATACCTCAGGAGTGGGTGAAGTTTGCATGTTTGGAGAAGTGAGGAGTTGATGGGAAGGAGGGATGTGGCTGGTGCTGGCCGGCCCAGTGATTCCCTCCCTTGATTCCTGAACTATTATGCTTGTAATTGTATGGCTGAGGGAAAGAAAGAGAATTGTGTTTGTCATGCGTTTATCTTTTTATTTTGCCAAAGAATTGTGTGTGCGTCTATTTGTGTATGATGAATTAAATACAAAGTGTCAAATATATTTTATTTTTTCTAGAATATTTATAGTTTGCTGATATATTGCTTTTGCTAGTAGATCTCTCTCAGCTGGCAATAAAATGTGGAAATTTTTGTTGCATTTCTTTCTCCTAAACACATGGAGATGTGATTTAGATCAAGTTTACTCTTTTCAAAGCATCAGGTGAGAGTGATGATTATACAGTACTTGTTTGTCAAGGATAGTAATCATCTTTTATGAATGTCAGCGTTCTGTCTTAAAGATGATAACAGCTATGTTTTAATGTGAGACAGCGACCAGTAACAGTCTTTCTTAGTGTGTTTGGATGATTGCCTTAAGTTTTCCAACACATTTATCTTAAAATTAGAGTTCTGTTTTCATTTTAGATACTGCATAACAGTGTAGGGGTAGATCAGGTTGCAGAAACGTATAATAATCTATGAAATAATAACTTTACCATTATTAAGAGCATAGCCATTCTGCTTATACAACTTACAATCACTGATTAATGTCACTTAATTCTTTGTGATGATTTTCTTCAGTTGCAAATTGGAATTAAACAATCTTTCTCTTCTTTGTATATTGCATCATTTTTTGTGGGCACTTTTGGTCTGTTCTAGAAAGTATGCCCCATTCCAATCATAGCTCATTTATAGGGCAGTTCTCAGAAGCCAGTACTGTGAATGAATAAGTAAAACCTCATGCTGAGTGTTTCTATGACAGTAATAAACTAATAAATTGAAGTAACTTCAAGATTAATAGTGGTGCCACATCCTTTGATTAAAAATGTAAATTTCATTCATAATGAAAATCAAAACTTGTCACATCATCTAGGATAAGCTGAATTGCCCCATCATTCTGGGAGTTTCAGAGCTCGTGCTCCTTTTGTTATTTTGAAAGAAGTGTAAATTATATTCAGGCTGTTGTCGCACACATATTCTTGCCTCAGATTTTTACCTCAAAGATTATTGCAACTTTTAAACAAGTTCCACGATGTGAGAAAGAGTTAGATGAACTCTCTGAAAGTAGAAAGCTTAAAATGAAAGGAGCAGTGGTGCTCTCTTATTGAGTTAGGACCCTTGTGCAGCCACGAGGGGAGTAACAATAGACTTTTTTTCCAGCGGCGGCCGTGGACAGGCGAGTCTAGGAGGCCAGTCCCAGTTAACCTTTCCTCTCGCTCCCATGAAGTAATGGTTCAGGCTGAAGTAACCTCCCCTGGGCCTGTGGCTGACCCACTCCGCAGTGTTCAAGCTGGCACACAACTGGCATCCCCAGATATGGAGTCACAGCCACACTGCTGTCAGTTTTGCAGTTATTCGTCTTCCAGCCGTGGGGATCTTAAGAAGCATATCAGGATTCACACTGGAGAGAAGCCTTACGCCTGTCCACATTGCAATTATCGATGCTCTGACTCCAGTGCTCTCAGTAAGCACATACGAACACACACGGGATCGAAAACACATTATTGCCCTCACTGTTTCTACAGAACGCATTTATTGACCAACCTTCATCAGCATATGAGCACAGTCCATCCTGACGTCCACTGACTTTGACATCTCTTGTAAAATTCTGACTGCTTTGAATTTCACAAGAATTTTCACGTGTAATTAGGAGCTGCTACTTATATAGTTCTCTTCATATTTGGTAATTGTTGTCTTGTCCCTGAGTTGTAAATGTGTTGTCAAATACACTTTCATTGCCATATTGGAAACTGGTGATCTTGGTGTGGCAGATGAGCAATGATGAGTCTCAAGAGTCACACTAGAAGTGAGCTTTTTTTTCAGTGTATAGTGGTTTGGGGTGGCATGAACATAATTTGAATGCATGATGAATAGGTGCTTAGCATGTAGATCCTTCTTGTGTCACCACTGTGCATGTTACAAGAACATGTTCCTACCTGATGAAGCATGTGCAGAGGCACATGGAAAGGGATCCTTTCCTTGTTTTTAATCTTCATCTTGAACCAGTGAAGGCACTGTTCTGAAGAAACTTGATGGGTCATATGTAAAATCCAATGTCCTGTGCTCAAATAATGCATACTGCATTGCTTGTTTCATGGGTCATGAAGAGTAAGAGAGAAGCTTCTCCGTGTCACACTTCTGGGACCAAGAGGTGGTCTCACTCAGTGTACCCCAGCGCACCTTGCCATCTGGTCAACGACCTCTTGCTGTGTTTTATGATCTCAATTTTTTGTATGAAGTACTTTTCTTTTTTCTTGTTTACATATGTTACCATATGAAATGCATCCTTATTTTACAAAGGCCAAGAAAAGTTATTTATACTTTTTGCAAAAAATATCTTTGAACATTTAGTAAAGTGGTTTTGTATTTGATTTTTTTTTCTTTGAAGTTATCTTGAATATCACTGATGACAGTTTGAATTTTCTTGGTTGGTGAGTGAATCAAAATACCTTACAGCATTCCTGTTACATTCCATGCTATCTCTGTTGACCTATGATATTTTGCTTGATGTTGTGGGTATGCTTTTTCTTTTTTTTTGTCATTCTTCCATGGTTAAACTGGAAAATCTGCAGTAAGATTATTACTGTAAGGTAACCCACTCTACCTCTGATTCCAAGTACCTGTGCAAGTGTGTGGTTTACTTAGTTGCTTGTTTACCCTTCTCTTACATAAGTCTCATATCTGCATATTGTTTACAAGCTTATGGATTCCAGTAAAATTCTACCTAACGCTTGCCAAAGCAATATATTATTTGCTGCAAGAAAATACTTTTATGACACAGACATAACAGAGTAGTAAACAGAGGTCAGATCAGTCAAACATATCTGATGTGTTTAGCAATTCATAGGGATGTATAAGTTCCATTTCCATGATAGCACACCTCTTGTTGATCTATACAGCCATCACACAATAATGCACACAGCAGTTGCAGCCTCTGTACTTCTACCTCTCATTGTATAATATATTGGGCTCAACTTCACTCTCTCTCTCTCTCTCTCTCTTGTAATATTTACTTGTCTAATATTTGTTTGGTGACATCTACAAACATAACTCTTACTGATTGCCATACAAACAGAAGCTGGATTTTTTATATTTTTTTAACTTTATTGTAGTTGGTATGGATAAACAAATGCATTACCATTATTTGCATTAAAAACCTTGAACATCTCTGCAAATGTTACTGGACATGTGAAGTATTCCAAAACCTGCTTTACAGAAGTTAGCTGCAGTCATCTAAAGATTGAAAAAACAATTACATTCATAATAAATTCTGATGGCACAAAATCAGTTTTATTCACCTTTTTTTTCACAGTCTGTCATACTGTAATCATCACATTGTTTTGAGCTCGTTTGTTTTGTGTGTGTGTGTGTGTGTGTGTGTGTGTGTGTGTGTGTGTGTGTGAAAAGGCTTGTAATCATGGAAACATCTATATTTTTTTTACCTTACAAGGAAAATTTAGGTATTTATAGTTCAATTTGCTGCTCATGACCCCACAGTTCCTTGTACCTTTAGTATGAACAAGAAGAATTAGGGTCGGCTGAACAATGATATTAAATTGTGTTATCAGTGTGGCGAGAGGCTTTTCCTGTGGTATTGAAGTTAATGGTGTGGGGAAAATCTAGTGTGGGGCATGGTGGCCCAAGGAAGGATTGCAATGCGTGCTGGGCTCATCAGTTCCTCCTGGAGAGTGAGTATATTACATTAAACCATCGTGTAGTTGTTTATTTAAATGTGAAAATGTTAGGGTAAGGCCGGGTGGGATGGCACTGCTCCTAACCTGTGTTCTCCCGTCTTTACAGTGCCGCCAGTGGCTGCAGCAGCTGAGCAGGGTGGGGGTCGTGGCGGGCAAAGCCAAGGTAACGTGTCCTCTCTGTGGAAAAGTTTGCAGTCGAAGTGACAAGCTAAAGCTGCACCTCAGAACCCACACGGGTGAGAGGCCTTACCTCTGCACCTACTGCGACCACCGCAGCCGAACCAGTGACGACTTGAAGCGTCACGTGCGAACACACACTGGTGAAAGGCCCTACCAGTGTCCCTTCTGCCCCTACCGGGCCAGTGACCCGTCCACTATCCGCTCACACAAAAAACATCGCCATCATGAATTATTTCATCAGGCCAGACTGGCTGCTCAGCAACAGCAAGATCAGACAAATGGCTGAGGCTACACTAGAGGTTGTGGATGCAAAGACATGGAGGCTGTGTGGCCAGAACTAGCTGGTGCTGCCTCCCTCAGGATGCTATAGAGTTAGGGTGTAGCTGTCTAGTGGTGGGGTAGAGTGGCCTTGCATTGTGTAGCAGCACATGTTTGGCCTGAGCTACACATACCCATCCATACTTTATTTCTGTGGCCCATAGGGCTTCCTTTCATTATAATTACTGTTTTATATATAAAACACAACATTTATTTGCCAATTCAACAATTACACTCATGCATAATATATCGCATCATGCTGTACATGGATCAGAATAGTGAAAAACTTAATTTAAAGGCCATTTCATATGTCTAAAGAGTTGTGCTCATCAACAGGAGTGGTGAACACTGCCATGTTCATGAGCTCAGGCTCAGGTTAAGACACTCAAAGCAGACATGAATGAATACAGTGCAGTAAGATTAGGTGTGCCAAGGCTGAGACTTAACCACCCCATCACTTCAAAGCTTATTTTCTTGTGTAGTTTTGAAATGTATTTCAGGAGAACTGGAATTGTTCTGCATCAGTAATTTGTCTCCTTCTTAATAATTCTGACTGTAGGGCATTCTGCCAAACCCTGTTGCTTGCCCTGTAGTTAGCATCCTCAACTTGAACATTCCTTTTGATGGTGTGGTGAGCTACCTCTGTGCACTGATTGGTGCAGCACCCCATCTGTTTACATAGGTTCAGTTTGATTTCATCTGGAATGTAATGCTTCATGAAAGTAACATTGCCATTGTTGCTGTAACATACCCATTAAGATATGGTATTTAAATTACCTCCTTTATTATAACTATAAAGGTCAACAGTATCATCGTCATTTGCATCCCATCCTCCATATGACGTGTGGATGCAGCCTATCAAAGAATTGAAGCCAGATGATTTTCACACGAGACATGCAACTCGGCAAGTTTCTTGTGAGAACCAACAATTATAAGAATTCTGTGAAAGAAGCAGATAGAAACATGACTTGCCTAAATCTGAACCAGTAATGTCCTCTGTGGTGTGCAACTCGCTACCAATTCATACAGCCGGCCAGGAAATTGTAACAAATTTCCATTTTTATGAAGTTACCTAAGTAACTTGCCTACATTTTACTCATGACTCATAGTTTTGATCTTGGCCATTCACATGAATTGTTCAAATAGTTTAAATGTGTTCGGTCATCTTTCCAAAGGGGTTGGGCACCTCTGGTCCAAGCTCACCTGGCACGGGTGTTTAAATTATATGTAGAAACTTGAGTTTAGTTTGTACAGAGTGATTAGAGTTGAAAAAAATCTGCCCCCGTGGCATCTTTACAGCGAAGCCCCAAAATGTACTCCCGAACAATCTTGACCGTCCGCTATATTTTGTCTGCTTGACTAAACCTAAGACCATAAGTATGTGCTTTTTCTGTATACGATGTCCAACAACCACTGCAGCATTCTAAATAGGTTTAAAACTTTAGGCACTTCTTACATGCATCGAAGTCAGTTATTAGGCAATATCTCCATTGTATGGTTAATGCAACAGTAACTTTTATTCTACCTTGCTACACAGGAGTCAGCGCGTGACCCAAGTGGACATGCGAGGAACTAGTCATTGTCACAATCTTATAGCTAAGTAGTCACCCAAAACTAAAACACTGTAGTGTGTGAGTTGTTAGGCCCAGAGTAAGATCTCACACTAACTTGTTTGGAAGAAGATGCATAGGCACCGAACAATGCACGAAATAGTAGGCAGCCATGAGCATGTCTCTGTGTTGTGTCTGGGCTTGGAGGGCAGGGTCACTGGGTGTATTGTGAAACAGCTTTTTATTTTTATCTTGTTTTACTTTCTGGCTCGTTTAGACTGAACGAGATGCCTGGTCAGGTGTTACCTTTTCTCCACGCCTCACTCTTCCCGCACTCTGTGTGTTCCTGTAATATTGTCACTTCCCATTAAGGTTTTTCAGTGAATCCATGTTGATTTGTCTATAAAGCTTGAAGAATTCTCTTGATTTTCATTAACCTGTGTGTGTATGTGATTTTCAAGTCTTGAGGAACAAATTGTCTGCTCTATTCACCCATTGAAGACTGAAAAAGGCTTGTGTAGTTCAATCTGTTGGCAAGGGGATTAAGATCATACACACTTACCACATATAATACTGTTCAAGGAAAACTTGTACAAGTGATAATACACAATATCTCATTCTGCAGAAACCTCAACCTGCCATGTTTAGATGAAGACAGAGAACAGGCAGGATTTCCACCACTGACTCACTCCCTTATCTCCCTTGGAGTTTTAATTATTGCAGCAGGTACTTACTGTATGCATAAAATTCTTGCTCTAAGAAAAGTTACCAGAAATCAATTACATTTTAAATGTGTTAAGAATCTTTGAATTGTGATTTTCCTCAGAATCTTGCTCAGAAACTACATACATTCTGTAATCAGTATATTATTTCTTCAGTTTTTGTAGCAAGTACTGAACCTGCCAAAGAAAGAGGAGTAAAGAAGTTTGCAATGTTGAGGTTTAGGGATAGACACATAAGATGATAGTACTGCAGTGGCCTCTAAGACAAGAGTTGAATAGATGGGTACAAAAACAATTAATTTCAATAAATTTCCTTCTGCCAAAGTTGATATCAAAGAGTACCAAATATGCTACCCACAAAAATGTAATATTTATGTACATGTAATGATAACTTGGTAATTAATAACTATTGATTGTAAATGTAAACATTTATCATCCATACATGTATAAGTGAGAAAGAAGAAAAGAGAAAGAAACAATTGTTTCCAGTGTTTATTGTTACTTTAAAGGCTGCAGGATTCTAGCACTGTTTTTAGTGGAATTCAAAGTTTATCGACTATTTAGCAAGTACTTGTTAACTAACACACTGTTAGTTTGTCAAAATAGCATGTTCTTTACAAAATTGATCTCATTAATCAATTTCCCTATAGTGCATTCAGTGAAAGTTACGGTGAACATTTTACCAATGGAAACTAATCTCTATGCTGACTAGAGGACTGGCAGCATGCAACATCTAGTTCAACAGAATGGCAGATGAATCAGCTTAGTTCTTGCCATAGCCACTTTGTGCTGTGCTTGGTGAAGTGGTAGTGTACAGTGTACATGTCTTTGCAGGTGAGTGGTGACAGCAGGCTGGTGCAGACCAGTAGCAACTCTCCCTTCACTTGTCCCATCTGCCAGAAAATTGAAGGCTCCAGGTTTGCTCTCTGTGCACATATCAGACAGCATACAGGAGGCTGGGCCTTCATATGCAATCAGTGTGATTACAAGACCAATCGAAGTCATGATCTAAAGCGACACTTAAAAAGCCGGCATCAGGGTGCCCCACAACGACCATATCGCTGCCCTGTGTGTCCTTACCGCGCCACTTACGCTGTGCATCTCCAAGCCCACCTATCCTCTAGACATCAGCACCATGCACAGGAGCATCAGGAGCAAGAGTAATACCACAAAAAATGCAGGTGCATTGTTACCACATGTATCTCAATCAAAATTCACTTGCTCACAGAAGGAAAATTACTCAGGAATGGAATCATCCTTGGAATATGCACCCAACATTTGTGTCCATCATTATTGTAATCGGTCTCCACTGTAAAGTGGAAAAGTGGAAAATAACAGATTTTATTATTAGTAAGATTCATTTGCTTTCTTTACATGACTGCAATGTCATGTGCTGAAATAAAGTATAAGGAGTAAAGAAGATATAAGGTAGGAGGTGGAAGACCCAACACAAGAGTAACAGTGGTGTGTCTTTTCAGATGTTCGCAGGTCAGCAGACAGACCATCCCATGGCTACACCCCAACCTCAACCCTTCATGGTTGTCAACCCATCAGTGGGAAATTCTTCAGGCTTCTATAATTGTTCTCTGTGTAATTATAGAACAGGTACAAAAGAAGAACTTAACAACCACATGCGACAACATACAGATGGTTGGCTGCATGCATGTCCCCACTGTGACTATAAGACAAGACGGAGCAATGACCTAAAACGTCATGTATTAAGTCGCCATGAAGGATCCGTACTCCGACCTTATCGCTGCTCACTTTGTCCGTATCGCACAACCTGCACCGCCTATCTTCAGCAACACCTCAACACAAAGCATCACAATCACAGTAGACACTCATCATTATCAATTTGTCCTCCTTCAGAACCTAGCTCTCACCCTAAACAGTAAGAGGGGAACTAACTGAAACCAGACTGCACTTCAGAGTTGCAAGTATGATGACCTCCTATACAAAAAAAAAAGCATTCCACTTCAATGTCCATATGTCAGACACTTGTGTATTCAGAATATTCTACACAACATTGTAAATGGCTGTTTTTAGAGGGGCATGTACAATATTTTGGAAATAACAACAATAATGAGTAATAAATACTATATGCTAATGCACTTATTAAGTTTAGTATTAGGGAGTACATGCATGAGCTCCATGGCTTGTGCCAGTGCTCAGGTGTTGTAGTGCAGGAAGCAGAGTGTGACTTAAGGGATTCTTATTATTATCAATGGTGCTAAGAATATTCCTGAACTGATAAGGAAGAGCAAATATACATGCACTGGCAACAGTGAACCAAATTCAATCATCTGTGAATTAATGTTGCATTAAAGTTTTTAATGCACAAAGCCTTCAAATAATAGGATAAAGTTTGCCTTGATTATTTTAATAATATATGAATGTTAAAATGTTCCATTTGTTTATATGATGTAAATCAATTCCTTGGTGCTCAAGACCTATACAGTAACATGTAAGAGATTTTTTCTCAATATTGTATATACGAGTATATATTTAAGAATCCTCATAAACCTTGTCTAGTATTTTCCAGGATTTGAAGAACTTTGTTATACAATATGTGAAGAATATTTATTAATATGAAATGAAACTGGAATGTTAAACATTAGGGGTGGGAATCTTCTACTATCTCACGATTCGATTCGATTCCGATTTTGGGGGCTACGATTCGATTCAAAATCGATTTTTGATTCAAAACGATTTGATTCATGATTTCTGCTTCAATCTAGAGGTGTGTAAAGGATCCTCGTGATCTACTCCAGTCTGCTTTGCGAGAGAATGACAAATTGAGACGATAAACTGTCTTTGCCTTCAACGATGACGGGGCCGGTTGAATTTCTCTTTCCTCCTCCATTGCGTCCCGACTCCTGCGTCGTTTCAAAATAAAAGCCGACAGCCAGCGGATTAAAAAAAATAAATTAAACTCGATTTTGGGACATTTTAAATCGATTTTGAATCGTAGTAAATGAGAATCGCAATTCTTATGTGAATCGATTTTTTTTTCACACTCCTATTAAATAGGAAAACGTTGATGTATACATACATACAGTTAAATGTCACATGAAAGCATTCTATATAAAACAAATGTTTTAATAAATCTATCATGTTTTAACACGCAAGAAGAAACTTACCTTTATATGCAGCAAGAATCCTCACAGCCCTGATGGTGTTTACTTTCTGTGGATCAGCATGTATTGCTTCAGGAAATACATTATCATTTCTGTGACAATGAGAAACAAAACAGAAAAGTTGTCAAGAAACAAAAAATCAATGTGAAAAACATACTATACATCCATGCATTTTCATAATTTTACCTAATTGAGTCTTAAAAGAAAATTTAGCAATGGAGAAAATTTGAGTGTGAGTGAAAAGTAATTGCTATGTAGATTATATTAAATATCTTATAAAATTTTAAGAAATTAGGAAAAAAATAAGCTGAACCACAGTAGCTGAAAATTTGAGAGAAAAGTATGGTGTGTGTGCATATATATATATATATATATATATATATATATATATATATATATATATATATATATATATATATATACACACACACACACACACATAAGCTTTATCTTTTCTATTATAAAACTTGGGCAAAGCTTCAGTACACACTTGAAAAGAAAGAGCATCTTGAAAAGAAACATAAGAATAAATAAATGCTAAAGAGCATGACTTAAAAATGGCTCATAAAAGAATTGTTAACATACAGGAGCCATTGAAATGCAAGTTAATAAATACTTTTCTTTGCCTTTTGATTCATTCAAGTATTTTGCCCTAAGACTTCAGCATCAAGCTGCACTCCAATTACAAGACTGCCAGATGAAGCATATTCTCTGGAAGAGGAGCATGACTCCCCCTCCACTGTCATCACATCTCAGATATGTTCAGTAACACTGGCATGTCTTTACAGATATCTGAAGTTGTGTCGTTGAGGCCACTAATCTCCGGTGTCGTGACCTCCACTCCTGGCTCTTCCCCTTCCAGTGCTGCCACACATACCTGCCCCATGTGCAGATTCTCCACCACCTGCAGACTCCTGTTGACACAACACATCCGTCGCCACCATGATAATTGGCCTTTTGCATGTCCCCACTGTGACTATCGCACACATCGCAGTCATGACCTGAAAAAGCACCTCAGAACTCACACAGGAGAAAAACCTTACCACTGCAACTTGTGTCCATACCAAACTAGTGACCCAAGCAACCTGAGTGCTCATTTCAAGAATCGACACTCATCTCTTCGAGTGGAAGATCACCTGCCTCAGTGAGGTTGTTCACATTGTTGAATTTGCAAAGATCCAGTGAAGGAAGAGTTGCTTCATATGTCAATAACTCCCAAGTAACTTGTACATTCAGTAAGTAAAACACAGTAACAAAAATCTAAAGATCTGTTGGATTCTGATTGTTCTTTGAAGTAACTTTTGTCCTAGTTAACAGTATTTTATTCAACAGCTATTTGAGGTGTGTTAAGAACAAAGTATTTATTCCAAACTATTGAAAATATATCTAATGAAAACTCTTACTTGTAACTGACATAAGATAAATTAAGGAAATAGGGAATTTGCTTTCAAGGTAGTGTGGAAGCTATATTGTCTCATAAACAAAAAAGAGGAGAAAAATATGAAACATACAATGGTATGCGTACATGGAAGACACTAATAATTATTTTTGTATTATGCTAAGTAAGGAAATCACTACCACATTATAATGTTCCTGAGCTGTGTGCTGTGCAGCATGGTAGTGAGGTTGTCAGTGGCTTTGCACCACCATAAATAACATTTTACTTTATGGCTTGTTTAATATTTCCTATTTTCCCTCGTTTTAGAGGTCCTCGTTTTCTCACTGAAGCTGTTGATTTTTTTGCCCTTCTTGACCTTAGAAGGAAACAAGTTTGTAAGGTTTATGCAGTCCTATTATAAATAAAGTGATTTTTGTTGAAAATAATTTCCTTGATCTAGACCAGAATACAATACTGACAGAATTGGTATCTTGTGATTTGTATGTTTTTAGAGAGAGAGAGCATGAATCACAGATTATTTGAATAAGCCAGAGAACACTACTATGGGACACATGAAGGTCTGATCATGAAAAGTCTTTGAAATATTGAATACCTGATATAGAAAAATCAACTAATCTGTTTATTATGGTGACCTTTAATGAGTTACGATTAGTTGCACAAGTTTGTTTATTGTTCCTTCATTGTAGGATCCATTGAAATACAAGAATTTTACTGTACTTAAATGGGTCATCTTATCAGTATTTATCTGATTTAAATATTCCATACACTAGTCATTTACATCATACATAACAGTTTTACTGCAACATTTTTACCTTAACTTCAAAATGTTTCTCTAGATGTACCTTTGTGACTCACATTTACCACAGGCATGGCTTTGGGTAACTGTGGCATAGACAGCTTGAGAAAAACTAGACTTGCACAAGTAATAATGGTATGTCTTTACAGATGTTTTAAGATTTACTGTTAAATGTTATTTCAATAAGTACAACACTTTCATTGCCAGCTATACAGTACATTCTTGCAATTCCTGCACTTTCAGTACCAGTAAATTGATTCTTGGGTCTGCACATGAGAAGATTCTCAAATTAATCTTATATTTGCCAATAATGGTAAAAGTAAAGATTGAAAGAAACACTCTTACTTCACACTAGAGAGCTATGTATTGCCACTGCACCAACAACTGCTGCAACATGAAGTAAAATCTTCAGACAATTTCTGTGCTTGCAGTCATCAAAGAATCAAAGCTTTGTGAATGTCTGTACTCACTATCACTGTTGTATAATTCCAGTAGACAAAAGTAATCATATAGCTTTACAGTATACTGGACTCCAGACAAAAATATTCTTAGGTTACTTGGAACAGTCTGATGTATAAATAATCTATTTCAAATGAGAATATGATAGTACTATTTATAAATATGAGTAAATGAAAAAGAAAACACAGGTTTAGTGTTGGTACTTGAAAAAAATTAATTAATAAGCTTTCAATTCAATTAAATGTAATAAATGATTAAAATAACCGATTGATTGCATATTAAGAAAAATTTCTTGTAACACCAAATAAAATTTCTTGCCCGAGATCATTCCTTTCTGGCAATTGTAGAAAACAATATGATCTTAAATGTATCTAAACACAAACTGTAACAAATCATCTGAAAGAAATTTTGTATTCATCAAAGAGTAACCCTAGAATCAGGTAATGTATAATGCATGAAGTGAGTGCAATGAGGTACACAGCCCTGATGCCACTTGTTCTACTATACTTTCATTGCATGTAAGTTTAGTTATATAAGTACTTGTGCATCTTACTGATTTATTATACCATGAGTTTTCCAAGACTAACCTTGATCCCCCATCACCCGACAGATCACAGCTTGGGGCAATGATGGAGAGGGAAAGGATTTGGCATCTTTGCTATATTTCAGGTAAGTCTTCCTCATCACCATGGCCAGCTTCAGCGATACATTTTCATCTGAAATTATTCCTTTTCATAACATAAGACTAAGTCTCTTTCAAAGATCATTAGGTCATAATATTGCCTTTGTAGATTCCCACCATCGTTTTAAATACTTTAGAGTTTAGAGATCATCTCCGTCCAGTATTTTCATTTCACTCTTTGAGCTACACATTGGTTGTTGTTTCTCTTTCTTCTATAAGTGCTGGCTGTTCATTTTTTACTATTATTTATTTACTTTATTTGTTTTTATTTTCCTTTTAAACATATCAAGTCCCCCAACTCTAAAATTTCACAGTATAATACAATACCTAACATTTGGTCTTTTACAATTTTGTTTCATTGACTGTTTCACTCTTACCAGATGTCCCCAGTGTTCCTTTGTGGCCACCAGCAGGAAGCAACTCCGTGCTCACCTCTCCGCCCACACTGGCAATCGGCCACACTCCTGCCCATACTGTGATTACAGGGCTGCCTGCAATAAAGACCTGCAGAAGCATATACGCACCCACACTGGCGAGAAGCCATATCAGTGTGAGCTGTGCCCTTACAGAGCAAGTGACATCAGCAACTACCGTGCACACGTAAAAGTGAAGCACAAGCAGAGGATGCAGCCTGCTGTGGTTCCCACAGCTGATCAGCACTGGTAGTGATTCCCACAGAAATTGTCTCTGAAAAAGGAAGTATTTCTAGGACGATAAAATTAAATGGTCTTACTGTAAAACTGAAATAGATAGGTAGGTTGCTGCTTTATCGTAAACAATACAGTATATTTCTAAAGATGAGTTTTAATAGTTCCTTCAAAGGCAAAAACTGCACACACCCACAATCACTCACTCAAACAGTAAACTGAAACACTGTAGTGAAATGGTCAGCACATGTGGCTGACAACTGAAAAGGCCACAAGTCAGTCCTAGGCATGGCAAGGTAAATGCAAGTCTCTTAGTGTGAAATCCCTGTTAACTGAAAAGCAAGACAGTATGGAATACATGGAAGCTAAAGCATTGTGAGCTCTCTGTCCTGGTGTTTGGTGTGAAGGTCTCATTCCTACTCAAAGATAAGTCACTTTGAGCACTAAGCTTTTTCTGTAGAACTAGCTGGGTGAAAACAAACAACCTTAGAAGAATTACATCCATATCCACTAGCCTTGGCCCAAACTCACAAAATTTATTATGTACTCGCAAACACTGGATTTAAAACTGTCATAAGATCCCTAGATCTTTATATGGTGAGGACAGATGTTCACCAACCATCTTTACTGGAGAATCAGTTATCCAATAAAGAGGAACATGGGTGTTATCGCTGCCACCAGGAGGCTTTACAATACTGTGGCACTGTAACCAGCCTCAAGCCCTTAATCATGACCACTAAAAAGGAAAATATAAGTAAGTAAAATGCTATAAAATATATGTTAATCCTTTCATTTAAGAACCTAGATGATAACAAAAATATGAAAGTAGGTTTTTTTCACCGATGCATACTTCTAACTTCCACATAAATGTATATACAGATAAAAAGACATACTAATCAAGCAGAAAAAATATACAAAAGTTTTTCCCTCATAAATTCGTCTACAAGTCTATCCTATGACATCTATTTAAAGCAACTGTCCTCATGGAAGATATAGGACATCAATCTTTTTTATTGAGAGAGAGAGAGAGAGAGAGAGAGAGAGAGAGAGAGCACAAGCTGTGCTGCCTTCCCCAAGTACTCTTGTCATAAATGAATAGCTAAGAGAGCAGTTTCATAGTTCATTACTGAAAATAAAAATCAAACTTCCATAGTTCTGCATATGTATATATGCATACAAGATGTATGTGTGTAGAGTGAAATAAGTACATGTTCTGTTTACATGTGAAAAAATTTGTTTGGCATATAAGCTTCAGTTGGAGCATGATTCCTATGCTAGAACTTGTTTACCTATCTTGAGACAAGGTCAAGAGGTGTGTGTGTGTGTGTGTGTGTGTGTGTCAGTGGAAGGTGTTGTGTAGCCTTCATTACTTCACAAAATACACATCTTGTGAAGTAATGAACCTCCTTTACGATCATGATAATGAAATATCCTTCATAAAATAAACTTAACATGCTTTGTCTTCAGTAATTTAACTAAACTGTCACTTCTCTCTCTGTCAGCAAAGTTAGCAGAAATACACTTTTCCTCAAATTCAAAAAACACTCTCCATGACCATCCTCAATGAAATAATTTGCTATCACGCAACTCCAGCAAAATATCTTGGCACCTTGCCTGGTGGAGAGGGTCACACTCCTGAATGGCAAAGTCAATGACTCATCACATTGTTACACTGCTTCCTCGGAGATCTGAAAGATTAAACCAGGTAAAAATAAAAAGTAACAGTAAATAAACAGTGCTATATCATGAAAGGTGAACACTTAAAACAACAACAAAAATATTAATTAGTACCAAGACCTTGAGAAAATCATTTGAGCCTTGTGGCCTGAGGTTTTTTCCCTAACCCTTACAGGATGGGAAGCATCAATAGACACTGAATTCAAGTAGTCATGGTGAGCCGGGGACCTTCAATAGATGCAAAGCTTCTCCCCCCCTACAATTCAAATTTGTAATGGCAGAAAGTGGTTGCTGTCAGCTGTCCACGAAGAGCATAAAATTATCAAGCTAAGTCATATTGGAGGCACAAAGCAATGCTGGCCATAAAAACCACAGGTCTGCTGGTACAGTGCTTTCTGGCACTTCAGGGATCTGTTGCTGTGATTTATTATGTCCAATACTGTGACAAATAGAGAAAACTAGATACTAGCTGTGATATACGTATACGACAAACTTTGAAGTGATGGTGGCGGTGAAAATAGCCCAATTTCCTCCAATTTGGCTTTTTTCACACAACCCACCCTACACACTGGTGCATCCACACATTGTCCTGAAACTTTCACCAGGTAAATGGATGTTGATAAGCTATCTGGGTGCATAAAACTATATTTTAGCAAGATGAAAGTCTTATGGGATTTTTTTTTCATTTTTTAATATGCCCAACCCACAGCTATATGTATGGAAAACTATGCCCATTCTATAAGGGTTAATCAGCTGTTACCTAGATGTAAAATATACTCAACCCTTTATCATGGAACTCACTTTTGCATTTTACTCCTACTGCAAGAGATTTAAAACCATCATACTCTACTGTTAAGGTTTCTTGAGTGTCTATGTATACCAGTCCCTTGATTTATGAACGCTCTATTAACAGATTGTCGAAGATACAATGAAAATAATCAAGTCCTTATTACCAATTTATGAATGGAGAATTCAAAGTTACAAACAAAATTCTCTATTTTGGGGTTGTCAGAACACTTAATTGAACTTGTACCACAGTGATACTAGCAAAATAAGAAAACTATTTACCTATATATTTTTTTCCTTTATTTCATTCCTCTTATAGGTTATATATGCATAAATAATGTAATGTTCCTCACCTCCACTGAAGTTAAAGATGATTGTGAGGAGAGGCTCTGGTGGCCATGAGAGGTGCGGGAGTTTCTCCTACGGTACGGTACCAAGTCAAAGGAGAACATGGTGCTGTATCCACTTGTCTGTGTAATAGTAATACAAACTGATAATACTACCTAACAAGAGTGCAACTACCACAACTACTTTTACTGCTACCTTGACTAGTACCATTGTTACTGCCTTTACTACTACTGCTTCATCAACTACTCATTAACCACAAGATTGCTCCATTTCTAATTTTTCCAATTTTTACTCAATTACTTCAATATTTTACACCACCCACATGAATTCAAAGTATATCAATGTATGCAAAAATATGTTTTACAAAGCCTCAACAATCTGGTGTTAAGTATCAAAATGTCACACCAAAAATCTACTGTCATCACCTGTAACAGTATGCCAGCTCAGCCTTCACATTATAAATTTAGAAAATACCCATCTTTACTTGTGGTTCGTCTCCCATATGAAGAGTACATAACAGATAAAAACAAGTTCCCTCTAGGTATAATACACCAGCCAAGAAAATAACCAACATTTCTCAACTATACCTACCCTGAAGGTTATCCCAAATAGGGCATCTGCCTTGCGGTATAGCCTTTCCTTGTGAGAAATTACAACAACTTGCATCTCATCCTTATGCTCACAAAGGTATGAGGCCATCCTGCAAATATTTGTCTTGTCCAGGGCAGCATCCACCTCATCCAGGATGAAGAATGAGGCAGGGTTGTAGCTGCAGCAATAGCAGATAGTTTGTACAGTTAGCAAACAAAACATACCATTCTTCAGCAGATGCACAAGGAATTTTAGTGGTCACCTACATTTCATCTGGATAATTACAAATAGTTTAACAGGTGCATAACTACAAAAATTAGTAAATAATATAATACAAGCAGCATAGATTTACACATAAGCATACATGCACTATTTATAATTTGGCAAACAATGTGCTGGTGTCTCTTAAGACTTCCACACATTCATTAAAGAACTGAAGACAAAAGAGTAACAGAATCAGATTTTACCTATGCAGAGCAAAAAGTAATGCAAGGGAGGCAATGGCTTTCTCTCCACCAGACAGGCTGACCATCTGTTGGCACCGCTTGCCAGGTGGAATACAGTGATAAAGGACAGACCCCAAGTATGGCTCCTCTTGGTTGTCTGTCACCAGCAATGCCTGAGCTGCATTATTTCCCCATAAGGTCTGTGAGAGAGAGAGAGAGAGAGAGAGAGAGAGAGAGAGAGAGAGAGAGAGAGAGAGAGAGAGAGAGAGAGAGAGAAATCTAAATAGAATAGTGGAAAATACTGGTGTTGGAAAAAAATCATTATGCCAATTCAAAATAGTCTCAATGAAAATAAGTAATTTCATATCTACAGCCACTTATGCACTAAAAATACACAAACATACAAAAATTAATGGAAAAGAAAAATATCAAATGATACAAAAAGCTATACTCAGACTAGCTATTTGACAAGATCAACCCATCCATCCTCTACATCCCTTCAGGTGCACACACACACACACACACACACACACAGCCATTTTATGTTTCAGGAGTTACAAGGTGATATAGACAGGATCTACAAATGGACTAAGGAATGGAAATGGGGATTCAATGCCAAGAAATGTAATCTAATAACCTGGGAAAAGGCAAAAAAAGGCCATAATGTGATTGTAAAATGGAACAGAAAGTAATGCTGAAGAAAAAAAAAAAACAGGAATGGTTATACAAGATAAACTGAGCCCAGAATGGCACATAAGTCTACTATTTGGATCAACCTAAAGGATGCAAGCTATTATTAGGGTGACACACACACACACACCTTAAAAAGATTATCAATCCTGTCAGAGACAAAAGAGAAGCACTCAGAGAAAAGCTTTAGGCGCTGTTTTTTCACACTATCAAAGGCATCCTTGGCCCTCCTGGCTTGGAGCTGTTTCTCCTTAAAGGCAATTCTCCTGGCCTTCACATGCTGGTCTAACTCTCTCAGGTTTTCCCTTGTCTTCTTCTTTGGAGGCTGTAGAAAGGACAGAGATGAGATCAGTGATAGTGTGGCTGCAACCAAAGACCAAGCAACAACCATCATGAAATGAAGTTAGAATATATCTACTCTACAGTTTCCCTTACACCTCATAAATAACATTACTATGATAAATTAAAATTAAATGCATGCACAATACATAGATATGCAGTCACATTAACATTATTTCTAAGATGCAAGGAAAATGATGGAATAGAATACAGTTTTTACTCTATTTCAGTGGTTGGCACTTGGCTCTTTATTACAATCAGGTACTCATGTCAGCTACAGACAGCTATGGACGAATGTACAGATGGTACTATGATCCCTATTTTGGGATTTATGCACTGCACTTCCACTACTTCAAGTAGAAGCTATGTGCACATTGAAGTTTTTCATAGTTCTAGAAACAAATTATGGAAATTTATGCATCAATAACAGAAATACTCCTGAGAATCCAAATAACCACCTATGGTCTTTGAAAACAGATGTGGTGAGAAATAAAAGTATTTTAGAATAAGGGCCTAAGTATTGCATTGGATGAATATACAGCCTTTATTATTGTAAGGTCACTAACAGGATGAGAGCATATTTCGTTGTTGAATAAAAGAGTGAGAGAGAGAGAGAGAGAGAGAGAGAGAGAGAGAGAGAGAGAGAGAGAGTATAAGGTGCATGTGAATGTTAAGTCGCTTCATCAATCCTCTAATAAAACATTAAAAATCATCAAACAGGATCCACAAATTGTCCTGGAGTATCAATCATCATCATCCTACCTGTAAGCTTCTCAGATTCTCCTCTAATTTGCTGATTTTGGTGAAAATGTGTTCTTCCGCATCATTCCGCTGCTCCTCAGTCTCCAGGTTCCTGTATTTAGTGGACAGGAAGGAGAAATCCACTTCGATGTTTGGCTCACTCTGGGATGTGCTCTGTGAATGCCATCAGTGGGAAGAAAAATGAGAAAGAGAGGAAGGGAAAGGGGAAGAGAATAAGTGAAGATGAAAGCTGCTCTGAACTTGATGTGACTAAGTCGTATCTCCATGACTCTCACAAGTTATTACAGCAACCAACAGACAAATATTTAAAGAAAGGCTGGGTAAATAAAGATATGGAGACAGGACACTACTAGTCCTGCTTGAACCCTGCAAGGTACAACTAGGTAAAACACACACACACACACACACACACACACACACACACCTGCATTTCAGATGATGTTTCCATAGTGGATGCAGATGAGTCTGATGCATGACCTACTGCTTGCTGTAGAGAACCTGAGAGCAGAGGGAGCTTTATACCCTTGATGTGACACTGCTCCAGAATATTTTTCCTGTGTGTAGAGAGAAGATAAATTATACAGCTTAAAAAAAATAATAAATAGTGTGTGTATATATATATATATATACCCAGCTTGCTTATCTCAAGAAAATGTGTAGCAAAGATAAAGCAAAACTTACACTCACCACAGCACAACTCACACTATTCTCACCCCTTGGCCACCAACAAAGAGAAAGTAGCCCTGCTCACACTTTACAGTGATCATCAACTTACATAAGTGAAAAAATATATAAATAAATCAATTAAATAATTAAATAAATGAAAAACTAAAAATATCCAATAAAATATAAAGACCTTTTCATCTCCTCTACATGCACACACTACCCAGCCACCACTACCATCATCACCATCACCACTCACTTCTCCATTTTGAGTGAAGTAATCATCTGCTTGATGCCTGAAACTCTGTACTTCATCTTCTCCCTCTCTCTCCTCGTTACCCGAGCCTTCTCCTGCACTGCATCCACCATCTCTCCCGCTTCACGCAAGGCTTGCCCTTTTTTTACCATCTTTGACTTAGCTTCTGCCACCTTCATCATTGTTGCTTTCACCTCATCAATCTGTATGGTAAGCAACACTTCAATGGTTCAATGTGTTTGATGTGAATCTTTACCTTGAAAATCATTCTGCATGCACACACAAGCATATATCATTTACTGTGTGAGTGTGTACAAACACACACACACACACACACACACGCGTTTACCGGTGGCGTCATTGTTTAAGCAGCGATCACACTGGCAATGGCTTACTGCAAGGCATGTTTTCTGTCTAGTGTGGCAGGTTAAGTGAGGTGTGTCGGTCAGGTCATCCTTCCCTCCTCATATGCCACGTTTAGGATTGGGGGGAAGACCTTTATACATAAAAACACGCCTTATTTTTACTTCAACAGTGATATGAAATAAAAGTTAGAATTCGGTAATAAACCAATTTATATTGAAACATAAAGACAGAGAGAAACAGGAGTGAAGGAGATGAAGCAGGGTTGGAGAATAAGGGAAGCCCGTGATTTATGGTGAAGTGGCAACAGCGGGGGAATCTGGTGGCACCTTCATCCCACACCTGATATGCCTGATTGCAACCACACCATAATAGTAATCAGTTGCCAATTAGACTAACAGAAACCTTTGCTATATCACTGTCATTTTGGAGTTCAGAAACACCTGGAATCATGCAGAACAGACAGTAAATTGAGGGAACCAACCACCATGCAAGCCCCTCATATTGCGAATTAGCAGTGATGGAATCCCTTATCATTCACCAACTAGTGTGGGGGTTGTCTTATATACCGGTAATTGCTGAAAACCTAAAATTTTCCCTAAATAATTTGGGGTCATCTTATAATTTGGCATATATGGTACTTGTCTTACTTCTTCATCATTACCAAAATATTTATTTCATACAGTTCAAATAGTCACTACTTTACAGCAAGATTACTTTTCAAACTTTATGCAATCTCATTTCTCTTACCTTTTTCTTTTCCTCCTCTTTGACCTTCTCCAGAGCTTCAGTTTGGGCTGCAATGGCTGCCTCCCATTTCTTTACATCTATCTCTAGGTCTCTGTTCTCCTCAAAGGAAATCAAACTCATGATCCGACTCTTCTGCTTTTCAAATTTTAACCGTTCCTGTTCCCGTTCCATTAAAATCTGTAAGCCTTCTTGTTCAAAGAGGCTAATATCTGGAATGCCAATCTCTCTGCAGAATTCCTCAAAGATCTCATTTTCCTTCTTCTTCATCTCATCCTTCACTTCCATCATTTCCATTTCATGTTCTGCTTTGTCTGATTGCATTTTTTTAAGATGGTCAATAGGGATCATCAGTTCACTTTCCATTTTTGTAAGTTGTTCCTCCAATTCTTTTTCTTGCTTGTTGAGGCGATCTAATTCCAGGGATGTATATTTCACCTGTGCCTCTAGCCCTTGAACCTGAGGGAGAAAAAGAAAGAATAATTTGGCATTTCTTGGACACTAATAAAATACCTCCACACACACACAAAAAAAATCATACAATCAGTTTCAAGTTATAATGATCAATCATCTGAACACACACACACACACACACACACACACACACACACACCTGGAACCCTAAAGTTTTCATCTCAGACTCTTCCCGTGCCACCTTTTGAAGCTTCCTCAGTTCTGCCATGACTTCATCCTTTCTAGTCCTCATGTTTGCTACATTCTTTTCAGTCCAAGACTTTGCCTTCTTCTCCAAATCCAGCTTGCCACCTGACAACAGTCCAGACTTGGTGAAGAAGGTGCCATCCAGGGCCACTGCACTGAGCCGCATCTCTCCAATCTCATATGCAACCTTCATGGCATCTTCAGGAGTTTCACATACCAGAACATTATTGGTGGCAAACAGCACCGCCATCTGGTGTTAAGAGAACATGTCTTGTATTGTCAGTGGATTGCAAGCAGGAAAGAGAAAAAGAAACAAGGAGAAAGTAAAAAAGTTTCAAGAATAAGTTTAATGTCTACAAGGAATGTGCATCATTTTGAGTTTTTGATTCACTTCTAATACAAAAAAAGGTTAATGCAGTAATTAGTGAAGCAAAAAAACTGCTATAACAAATACAAATACTCTCTAAATTCTTCACCTTAGCTTCTGGAGGTTGAAATGCAATCAAATCAAAGGCCAATTTAACATTCCGTGGCTCTTCTATGGCCCTGAGACTCTCCTTCAGTGGATAAGTCCGCAGATAGTTGAGTGGCAGGAAGGTTTCTCGGTCCATACGTTGATCATACAGGTACTGAATACACCTGCGTGCTGTGACCTCATTGTCCACCACAATGGAGTCAAGGTGCTTCAAGAGAACACGGGTGATGGCCACGCGATACCTGTGTCCATTAGGTCGCTGAGTTTTTGTACTTTATCCAGTTATACATGATGATATATACAGAATCACTATTTCTCCACACAAAATGACACACACATATCCCAGCCTTTCTAACACATACAGAATGTCACATTCCCATATAAACATCCTGAACAGACCAACTTACCTTGAGTGTATGGGTACACACAAATCCTTCAGTCGGTTATAAACACCAGGAAACTTTATCCGAAGTATCTCCAACACCTCCTGCTTCTTGGTGTTCCTCTGGGCCTCATGAACATCCCAAGTAGCTTCATTCAAATTATCTGTCAAGGTCACCAGTTCACTCTGTAATTCCATGACTTTGTCCCTTTTGCAGGTGACTTCTTTCTGTAAATCCTGAATACAGCAGGAAAATGGAGTGAGGAACTGGGAAAATAGACAACCTGGACTTCATTGTTGATTCAAATACTGGAGAGAAAATATATTTATTACTACTGGTATCCATCAGCTATTATTATACATAATTACAGCACTAAAACTACAACCAACCATGTATACTTTAATTGCCATGACTTGTTACCATACCAAATCTCAAAACATCACTTCATCCTTACCTTGAGCACCTCCCGTTTCTTTTCCAAAGACTCCTTCTTCAACTTCAAACTCATGGTCAGTTTCTCTCTCCTTTTCTTCAGATCCTGAACCTCTTCCTGCTTCCGCCTCAGGGCATCCTGCCTCTCCTCCATCTGACGGTTCTTATCTGCCATTTGATCAAGATGTGTCCTAAGTTGGCGGGAAAGGTAGTCCACTTTCTGCTGCAGAGTGACACAGCAATGACCAACTTGCTGCTTCAATTGATGGTACTGCTTCAGCTGCTCCCCCTCCAGATGCACACTTTTACCTGTTTGATACAACACACCACAGTAGTTGTCAAAGGAGAGTTTGACAATTATACAAGTTCTCCTCACATAGACAAAAGTATCTGAAATGGACTCCAGAAGTAATAGTTATACCTGTGAGGAATACCTATCGACTTTGAGAAAACTAACCAATACAGAAACAGACACCGAGACACAAAACAGAATCATACAGTAGTGGCTCGGCCCTGTAAACTCTAGGTACATAAATACATGTACACAAACCTACCCATCTTCAAAGCCTCCTCTGCAAGCCTCTTTTCAAATTGAACTCCTAAAACCTCTGTCTTTTCCAGCTCCTTCTTCAGATCCTCCACCTTCCTCAGCTGGTCCTCTTGAGCTTCCTTTGCCTTAATAAGAAGCTTTGAGGAAACATCCATCTTACTTGATTTTGAAGCCAGACACTCTTTTGCTGTTATAAGTTCTGAACGTCTCTTGCTAAGCTGGATCTCCTGGTGTGTGTGTGTGTGTGTGTGTGTGTGTGTGTGTGTGTGTGTGTGTGTGTGTGTGTGTGTTGGAGGAAAAAAAAGACAAAGGTTAATAATGTTTGGGAGACAAAAAAATCTACAAAGTTTAGGAATGGAAAAGTATGTTGCATCTCTCTCTCTCTCACACACACACACACACACACACACACACTCACCAGTTCTCCAACTTTCTGCTCTACATTGCCAATTTCTTCTATAACCACAGATTGATTTTTCAGTGTTATCTCCAAGTTCTCAGCCAGCTTTCTCTCTTTCTCCTCTAATTCCTTAAGCATACCATCCTTCACCTCCAACTCTTCCTGAAGGGTCTTCTGAGTACTGCCAATACGGTACAACCGGAACAGTCGTAGGTTTGTACTTTGCTTCATCTGTAAAGAGAGAAGGGAATGGAAATATAGAGGTATATTACTTCAGCCTTGACTAATTCTGCCATGTCTATCTCTAGGTTCTGAGTTCCATGAAGGCGATGGTTTTGTTTCCTTTATACTGTAGCGTTGAGAGAGAGAATAATTACCTCCCCCCCCCCTCTCTCTCTCTCTCTCACATATGCATTCCTTAAAACACAGAAGAAAATAATGAGTACTATTAGACCATGACACTTCTTATAACCCTTCTTGTTTATGTTGTAGCTGCATTCTACTCATAGAGCCAATGACAGAAATAGAAGACATAATAACACAATGGGACTTACAAATTCCTTCTCGAGCTCCTCATACTTTAGCTCGTGTTTCCTGTGATCCTTTAGTGTCCGATACTGGTCCGCCATCATATTCAGCTTATCAAAATCATCAGTCAACTTTTCCTTAGTTTTTGTCATCTCTTTTTTCAGGCGGTTGTATTCCTTCTTTAGTGCACCAGATCTGTGGGAGGAGGTCTTCAAAATGTTGCCTGATAAAATGTTATTCAATTATTGTCTGTAATTTTCTCTAAACACTTATATATACCCATAGTTTTAGTCTGAGCTGGGGTTTGTTAACATGGAGATAGAGAGGCAATAGATATTGTCGAGGTGACTCATCCCTCACCCGGATATCTCCTCAAACAGCTTCACTGTCTCCTTGCTATCATACAAGGCTATCAATTCCACACAGCCTTGAAATATGAAGTTGCTATGCTGGGAGGTGATACCCAGTTCTTGCAGATTCCTCATATAAGCACTGACTGAAACTTTCTGGAGAGAGAGAGAGAGAGAGAGAGAGAGAGAGAGAGAGAGAGAGAGAGAGAGAGTTGAAATCCAGTATATTGTAGGTAAATATTTACATAATCTTTTCTTTATGCTCATATCTATCTATATCAATCTATTATATATATATATATATATATATATATATATATATATATATATATATATATATATATATATATATATTATCTTTCCTTAATTATTTTCATGTTGGATGAAACTCTAACCTTGAGCAAGAAAGGGGCTATGTAAAGAAATGCAGTCAACATTTGAGTGAGTGAGTGAGTGAGTCAGTGTGTGTGTGTGTGTGTGTGTGTGTGTGTGTGTGATGCTTATACTCCAATTTTATGCCGCATTTGTTACCTCTCTCTCTCTCTCTCTCTCTCTCTCTCTCTCTCTCTCTCTCTCTCTCTCTCTCTCTCTCCGGTGGTTCTCATGCATTAAGCACGCACGCACACACATACACGCAGACACACACTTACTAAGCCATCCACCATAAACTCTGATCCCTGATTGGACAGCACTCTCTTGAATGTCTTCTCGCTGTCATCAGGAAGCGTGAAGACAATGGTCACGGAGGCAGGAGTGGAACCATCCTTGGCCTTATCCCGGTGAATCAGCTGGTGGATATGACTCACCCTCAGCTTGGGCAGCTCTATACCAAACCCAAAGGCAATGGCGTCCAAGATGTTTGATTTCCCTGCAGGTAATTTGGTTGTTACTTGTCAGTGCTGTTATTACGAAGCTTTAAGTCTGACAACAACAAAAGAACGATTATTATACAAACAGGTCTTCGAGAGAGAGAGAGAGAGAGAGAGAGAGAGAGAGAGAGAGAGAGAGAGAGAGAGAGAGAGAGAGAGAGAGATTTAACCATATACAATTACAAAGAAATACTCCAGTTCACAAAAACATGTCTACCAAACAAAATGTAATGCAAAAAATGAAAGTGAGAAGTATAGACCAACCTCCTCCATTGGGGCCAACCACGGCGGTAAAAGAAGGTAGCGGGCCCAAGACATGTTTCCCATAATAGCTCTTAAAGTCTGCAATCTCCACACACTTAAGCCTCACAGACATTATCGAAGAGCCAGACAGCTTCCCTCTCTATTGAAATCACCGTTGAGGTTAGGATGAATGAGATTAGTGCAGGTTAAGATGCCTGATGGACGCTCCTCACGGCTTGCGTAAATGGCGCCACAGAAAGAGAGAGAGAGAGAGAGGGAAGGCTCACCCGCGTCAGGGGATAAGAACGTATCGTTATTATAAATTATCATAAGCATTAATTATTGTCATTATTATGATTATTATTATTATTATCATCATCATCATTGTTACCATCATTATTGATTTTATAATTGTCGTCACTATTACAACTGTTTCACCGATGAGAGAGAGAGAGAGAGAGAGAGAGAGAGAGAGAGAGAGAGAGAGAGAGAGAGAGAGAGAGAGAGGATGATGATAGATAAAAAAAAAAAAAAAAGATATAACAATAAACAAGTCATCGTCAGATCAGGACAGGACAGGACAGGGAGTGACTACTGACTGATAAGCAGGACACAGGACGGTGAGGCGGCTAGTGTATGTCGTGTCCGTGTCCCAACTCTTCCCTCCCCTCCACCACACACACACACATACACACACGTACATATACATACCTCATGGCTCAGTGGTAAGAATTTTGCACGTGTTGACCACCATGAACGTCCGAGTCACATGTTCATTACTGCTTATACTTTCTTCTATTCTTCTTCTTCTCATCTCGCCACTCCTCTCCTCCTCTTCCCCGAATCCTGTTGAGGAAAAAATCTCGCACAGAATGAGTTGGAACAAGAGATTAGATGTGACAAGAGTTCAATGCGGAGAGAAGTACAGTATAGGAAGGACAGAGCGAGGATGTTCAGTGAAAGGGAGGGATACTTCAGTGCGGTGTGGCTGAGAGAGAGAGAGAGAGAGAGAGAGAGAGAGAGGACGACTGTGTACAAGGAAGGCTGTGTCCTGCTAATGGATGGATGGATGGAAGGGTAGCATTTATAACCGAATAATAACAACTTTACCCTCAAACCTCAGGGAAATCAGATATCAGACAGTAAAAGAACGTAATCATTGACAAATAAACAAGGCAACAAGTAGTTTACCTTGTGTCCTTGCCTGTCTCACCACCGCCCAGCAGACATCAAGAGGCATCAGCTGGCTAGTCACGGGGAACAGCAAAGGCGGTGCAGGAGGCGCTGTGGAGAGAGGAGACGCAAATTAATAGTGTTCATCAGTTAAATACATTCACAAAAACAGCTGATTCGGTTACAACACAAGAAATGAAGGGAAGAAGATGCTGCAACAAGATATCAGATCTGTATGTGGCAGGTCTTGTAGCAAACATCAATATTGATTAACCACATACACACACACACACACACACAGACACACACACACACACACACACACACACACACACACACAAACGCACGCAGACACGGTAAACACAGTAAATAATAATAATATATATGGAAGATAAGATTCATAAAGGGAAGGCAGCAGGAGGCGGCCATCATTGTGACGTCACAGCTGATGACGTCACAGCCTGGCCTGGTACTCTATATTTACGTACGTATTTTAGGGGAGACCATTTTAAAAATGACCCTTCGAAAAAACGCTTTTAGAACAAAAATATGGACATATTCCGGCTGCATAAATACTCTAACTAATTCCCAAAGCATAAGCAAACTCCAAACAACACTAATTGTAAAGAATTTCCACTAGAAAAAAGTATTTTATAAAAATATGACCCTTTTTAAAACACATTAAATACTCACTCACTACCACTTCAAAGGAACAAAAAACCACTTCAAACTACTTGAGTAATTCCTTCTAATTATTCTTAACACTTGAGAGTGATCTAGAGGAAGAAATAAATCATGTACAGGCTGATAAATAAATAATTAATGCAACTTTAAACACCGCTAGCAAACAATTTTAACCTCCACTCATTTCACTGAGCTTTACGCACAAAACATAGTTTGATATGGAATATCTTTGGCAATTAATAAGAACTTAATACTGCCTCAAATAAAGAATGGTCTTGGGCGTTCCAATTAATTTGGAGCAGAAATCAGCCCTTATTTACGATCATAATAACGCCAACCACAGCTATCTCCACCCCTCACACGAATGGCAGACATTCAAAACAGGCCACAGTACTCATAGAAAGCATTAAATTTTACTGTTGAGCCCAAATAATAGTCCAGGCATAAATGAAAATATCCTTAAATATGAGCCGGCTAGCGGGCGGCCGCGGGCGGCGGCGGCGGCAGCCGCGGGCGGTGGGGGCCCCAAACCCCCCCTCATATCTCACTTAAACCTTCACTAAACTTAAACTTGACCACGAAAGCTATGTCTGAAGGGCTAATATGAAAGCTTAGTACGATGGCTGCATACTGCGGCAAGGTGAGCCTATAATAATGAGAGATGAGCCTGAAAACGACCGATGAAATGAGAATCAAAGATGGCGCCAGGGTCTGAGGTGGGGGGTCATACCTCCCGCATAGGAGTGTCTGCCCTAAATAAACACTGGCACCTGATGCTTGTGTCACGGCGCTTGCAGTCACCTTGATAACGTAGTCCAGCAGCCCCCGTGATTCCATCTTGCGGCTTTAGTCCAGTATTAAGATGACTTGAACACTTGTTTTGTCCTTAAAAGCACTCGTGAAATCCTGCTAGTCAACGTAGAAATCGTCTTAATATGTCACTAGAATGCTAAAACAGTCGTGTTATCTCACTAGTCACTTTAAAAAGACGATTTTTCCGGTAGAAATCGTCTTAATACGCCACTATAATGATAAAAACGCCTTAAATCCAGAGGCTTTTCAATAGGATAAGACCTACTCACACCCTCACCTCACAACACACTGAGCTAAGGATTCGCCAGACACGACAGACCCTCCCACCCTGCTGACGTGTGGCAGGAATGCAAACGTCACGGCCTGGAACGACCAGTAGTCCTATCTTGCTAATTTGCTATTCACACAGTATATGCGCTAAGAAATCAAGTAGGTGATGCAACCAATACAGATGGACAATGGAACAATAAATATAAAACACCATAAACGTAAAAGGAAAAGTAATGAACGAAATAACACATAAATAAGCGAACAAGGCCAAGCAAGGCAAAAAGATAACTTGACACTTGAAACAACCCCTTCTCTCCCTCCCTCCTACACCCCCCACCATTCTCTCTCTCTCTCTCTCTCTCTCTCTCTCTCTCTCTCTCTCTCTCTCTCTCTCTCTCTCTCTCTCTCTCTCTCTCTCTCTCTAAGCCTATGTTTACCCCCACTCTGAGCAAAAAGTAATGGTATTTTTCAATGTTTCTCTTGACACAGCTAAGAAATCGAGTAGGTTATACGCAAAGAACATAGATAGACAATAGATGAACATGTATATAACCCCACAAACGTCAAACTAAAGCGAATTAACGAAAGAAAAACACGAAAGTTAATGGGGAAACAAGGACAACCGGATCATGTTTACCCGCGCTTGGAGCAAAAAGTAGTTGTATATTTCCATGTTTCTCTTGACAATGCTAAGAAATCGAGTAGGTTATATGCAAAGAACATCGATAGCATAGCAAGGTCGCTCAACACCAGTGAGGTGAAGCCTACCCCCCCACTCCCCCTGGTGTGGGCGGCCCCTCCCGTAATGAGGAGGCGGACACGCGGGCGGGATATCGTGGAGCAGCAAGGCGAGGTAGCGGCCCGTTGGTTGGGGAAAGCGAGTGTAGGGTGGGGTGGTGGGTGTTGAAGTAGCGAAGTAGCCCGCCGGGTAGTCATGGTTACCGGAAAAGTACCAGAAAGTAGTCGTATATTTCCATGTATCTCTTGACATAGCTATGAAATCGAGTAGGCTATATGCAAAGAACATAGATAGACAATAGATGAACATGTATATAACCCCATAAACGTTAAATTAAAGCGAATTAGCGAAAGAAAACACCAAAGTTAATGGGGAAACAAGGCCTACCGGTAGTCATGTTTACCCCCACTTGGAGCAAAAATGAATAAGTGGAAATAAATAAGTGGAAGGAACAAGACCGACCAGTATTCCATGTATCTCTTGACACAGCTATGAAATCGAGTAGGTTATATGCAAAAAAAACATAGATGAAGTAATATATAACCCCGTAAACGTCAAACTAATGCGAATTAGCGCCGCCTAATTAATTAAGCGAACCTGGTGTTGAGCGGCCTGCTGGCCTGCACCTGCTGGTCGTCACTCACTCACTCACTCAGCTTCTGGCGACCCTACACACACACACACCTTACTGGACGCCACTTCATTCCTAAGGATAAGTGGAAGCACCACTTGAATCAAAGAAAAGACGTGTGCTGAGAGAGCTTACTTGCTTGCTGCTTGCTACGTGTGCCAACAACACAACACGCCGGCTGACCAATACCAAAATATATAGTCTATATTTATTTATTTATATTTCTGTCTATTATTATTATTACTTCTTGTTTATCTATTATTTTGTTCATCGTCATTCTTCTTCCTCTTCTTCTTCTTAAATACTATAAACGACAAAGGAAAACTAATTAGCGGAATAACACATAAATAAGTGAACAAGGCAAAAAGATAACTTGACACTCGAAACACAACCAGAAAATCAAGAAATACAACAAAATCAGTGTGGAATAGTATATAACTAAAAGAAACTAAACCAATAAAACAAGTTATCAAACACTCGCAAAACACCAAAGCAATAAAAAAAATAATAAAAAATAAAATGTAAAGAAAAAGCGTAAGCAAGTAAACAAACGAAGAAAATAAGGGGGAAATAAAACTAACGCTGGAAAACATGAAAGCTCTCTCTCTCTCTCTCTCTCTCAACGAACTTTTAACAGTGATAGATATTTCTAATTGCCATATACGCCGGACTAGACTCAAGGCGACCCGGTACATAAGATGGGACTTGCACCATGCCTACGACTATTACTCAACATGCTAGACAAAACTATCTATGTGTATTCCAACATTTCTCCCCTCCTTACAAACAATCCACAACAATGATCTTGTAACTGCCAGTAACCTCACAACGAATGTAAAGAGGAAACCAATGTAACTAACAAACAACGCTGTACGGTTATAAACCAATGTCAGTAAGGGAGGGGAAGGAAGGGCCAGGGGTTCCATGGCTGCTGCGTAGGTGTAGGGGGGCCGGCGGGGTGCTGGTGGCAGACTCACTCACTGGTTGGTGATAGCCAGTATGCACATGTCTGATGCAGACATCAAATCAAGTCTTTCCAGCATCAGTCAGGTGTCTAATTGCCTTCAAACTTTTCAATAATATCGTAATGAATTGGCAACGAGACTTTTGTATCCTAGGGCTAGAGAGTAATGAGTCGTCTGTCTCAGAAAATGACAAATAAAAAAGAAAAATTCCCACCTGTTTAGCTCCCTCATGTCTGCCCATGTTACCATCAACCATCTTTGTTTCTTGTAGGACTTATCCTTAGAAAGGGTGTTTTAATTTGAAACATATGAGATATTCACTTTATATACAAACTACAAATTTCTGAACATAATCTTTAGTTTAAGAAGAAAAATACTGGTAATGGATAGCGGAGAGCTTGTGGTTACTGGTGTCACTATGATTCCTCTGCTGAGGTAATGAGACAGCAAAGTTAGCCTGAGGGGCATGAAGAGTGCCACCAATAACCTGACTGGTCATTGCAGGCACTGAAATGACCTGACTGCTGGACTGGGGAATAGACAGCACTTGACCTGAGACTGGTGGTACAGATATTACCTGGGAGGCTGAGTGGGGGACAGTGATAACCTGGCTAGATGAGGTGGGTAGGGTAAACTCTGCATGGCTTGGAACTCCTACAGTGTCCTGGATTACTATCATCTGCTGCACAGGAATGAGGGAAGAGGAGGGTGCTGCCTGTGTCACTAGGGAGCCATCACGGGTGAAGTGCTCACTGGAGTCTGTCTGGTGGCTGTGGGAAGCTTCTGGGTCTTGGGAGGGATGAAGTTCTGCTATGTTCTCACCAAGGGGAGCTGTAGAGACAACCAAGCTAGACATGGGGCCAACCACCATAGTTTCTGAGGAGACCAAGTCAGGTGTGACTTCTCCCTGAAGAATCTCTGGTGTGAGGGTAGTGATGTGTGGTCCCTGTGGAGATGCAAGGTTATTTTCCACAACTGGTTCCTCCTGAATAGCTTGTGATATAAAGGTTAATGAATGTATGATTTATGTTCATTTTCATGGCTTCACTGAAGATTCATTTCATAGCTTTGTCTAATTTAGTTATATGAGAATTAAAATAGGGTTCAGTAAAAAATTTCTTGATATAATCTTGTCATATGTTAATGTATTTACATCTAAAAAGTGCTCTTTAGTACCTAATACTTGTTAAATACAAGGTGTTACTTTATATTCAAGAAACTTTAAAGATCACAATCCTTCCTTCCAAAAATGGAGGTCCTAGATAATCAGAACACTTACAGTATAAAGGTCAGACACTGGGAGCTGATGAACATCAATGCTGGTGCCATCACTGGTGGTTGTTGCCTTGGTGAGACTTGAGGAACATTCTGCCCGACTGGAATCTGGACCAACAACTGTCACAGCCTCATCAGACCCTTCATGTTTTTCTGATGTCTTATCATCTTTAGAATGTACTATTCCATGACTACTCATATGCCTCTTTACCTGCAATACAAAAAGATAATTCAAAATAGATATTACTTGTCTGAATTCGGTCTTTATAAATATTTTTCATGTTAAAGAGGCACTGATCAAGGGCAACAAAATTAACAAAAAAGATGCCCATGAAGAGTGCCAGTCTCAAAGGAAAGACCATTAACATCCTGCAAAATTGGAGGAGAAATGTCTTCAAGCTGTAAAAATAATAAAGATACAACACTGTGGCAATAAAAGAGAGGCTGAAGACAGTCAGATATATACAAAATAAGAAACAATAGCTCTTGGTGAAGACATTTCAAGCAGTCACCTTGTATTTGCTGGGGAACAGTCGGCCACACACTTTGCATGGGTATCGCTTGGGGTCCCGCACGCCCATGTGAACACCCCGCACATGCCGGTACAGGTCACTGCGCATGATGAAGGTGCGGCCACAGTCATCACATGCGTACTGCAGGGTGTGGTGCATCTTGCGCATGTGATACCTTCAATAGTAGAAGTAGTTTATTACCAATTAGCTCAAACTTAATTAATGTCAGCCCATTTTTTGTATAGAGAAAAACTAAGACGTCTTGGACATGTATTATCTTTAGAATTAGAAGTAGAATGTTAGCGATTCATTCAAAGAGTTCATTTTATCACAATTTTTGTGTGTGGAAAAGGAAGTGGTGTATTACTAATCCACTCAAATTTAGTCCATTTCCCTCTGTTTTGTATGTGGAAATTTTTGGAAATCTTACACATATTGTGCTTTGAGAATTAAAGTAGTGTATTACTAGTTCATTAAAATTTGTTAATATTATCTTGAATTTGGTAAGCAGAAAAGTAAAAAAAAAATTGGTTCACTGTTTTGACTGCTATAATGAATATCTCCATCATTCCTCATTGAGACATTTGTTCTCATTCTGTTACCACCTCTAAACATTATACTGGCTAGATATTGCTAAATATATTCCTTCAATCCCCTTCTTTCTCATAGATGTTTATAGGATTTCATACACTGCATTTAGTGTTGTGTGTTTGGATCATTGCATAGTGAGGTCGAATAGTCACCAACATTTCTCATAATATACTGAAGTGCAACATATGTATGAGGTGAGCTCTGCCCAGAAAAACACCTGTATTTGAAGCTGACATGGAACTGTTCTCCACACAGGTTACACTCATAGTTGTAGGTGTTGTTGTGCATTTCATTGATGTGATGGTTGCGCATCCCAGGTGTGGCAAACTTCTTCCCACAAGTCTCACACTCGTAGTTCCGTTCCCCATGGATGTTCTTCATGTGGTTACGTAAGCTTGACCGGTCAGAAAATTTCTTTCCACAAAGCTCACACATTACCTGAGAATAAATGAGTATATTGAACAAAGATGAAAACTTAACATTATCCAATAAAGAAGCCCTTCTCTCTTTAAATTGTTATTAAATTTTCTTCCACTGACTTGTGAGTAAGCTGTTTCATTCTGAAGTTTATTTATAATTTATCTATGTGAAACACACTTTCATAATCTCTCTCTTCTCCATTACCCTACTGACTAAGCATAAGGCTGAGACATGCTGGATCCCAATTATCTTGAATCCTAACTAACCTGCTACTAAAAGTCCTCAGTCTGAGGATAAAATATCTTACAGACCTTACAATCTCAGTACCAATGAGTACATAAGAAAATGACCTGTAACTCCTTTTATCTTGAAAAATATTATAAATGAAAAAGTCAACACGTACAGCCTCCACATGGCCAATGCCATGCTCCCGGGCAAGGTGGTTCTTCATGTTGTACCCTGAGCCAAAAGTCCGTCCACAGTAGCTGCATAACTGTTGGTCAGCTGTGCCAATGCTGTGCACATTTCTCTTATGAGTCTCTACTCTGCCACGCACCAGGAATCTGTTGAAATGTGTTCACAAAAAAGAAACAAAAGTATAATTAAATTTTCAAAAAAGATGTAGATAAATGTAAAAAGTCTTCAGAAAGGAAATACGACAGTTTTTATGTTATCAAGTGACAAAATAGCTTCCCTCACGTCGGTGAGTTTACCTTCGACCACAAATGTCACACTCATAAGCTCCGTTGATTAGTGAGGCTTCTGTACAAGCTTTCTTGTGAGCAATCAACAGTTTCTTTTCAGAAAAGATGGAACCACAAAACTTGCATGGGTATTGGTTAGTTCTAACTTTGCAGCCTTCACGCAGCTGGTGGTCCACAAAAACATTGAGACCCTTCATGGACTGAAATTAACAAAAGGTACTTCATTTCAGGGCAGGTGTAGAAAATACGATAACCAATTTTACTTTGAATTCTTTTCACAATAGTGCAAAAAGCTATATCTATTTACTCAATCAGGAACAGTACATGAGTAATAAGAGTATAAATTAAATTAAAGCTGGGAATAAGTCAGTGACAATTGTATAACTTTTGAGAAGCTGCCTGAATTGATCATTATTCTTGTTCAAAAAAGTTGCTCCCAAATCTAGCTGTATATCATGAAAATCTGTTTATCTGTGACTGTATTTAGTGCCTGTTTCTAAAAATTATCCCAAACAAGATGTTCAGAAAAATATATAGATAATTCTTACCTTACCACAGTTACATTTGTATTCTTTGTCTTCACATTCTTGAAACTTTTCATCTTGTTCAATGAAATCCATGACGTTTTCTTGCTTTATAAGACTGTCCAAGTTTTCAGGCAGCACCTGGTCTGAATGTTCATCACACTCTTCATTGTCACCTTCACTGCCATCACCTTCTTCACCTTCAATGTTCCCTTGCTTTTCCACAAGTTTAACTTCATCCCTTTTTTTCCGTTTTGACCTGCAAAAGTCAAATAATATAATATTTCATTCATTTCAATAAAAATTGAACAAAGTTCCCAGTATTCAAAAGATCTCAAATAAATGAATTTGTGTGCTTTTCTGATTTAACAAATATATCCTCGTGCCTTAAAATGGGTAACGGGCTAAATATTAAATTACTTATATAATCTGGGAAGAAGTTAGTCTCTACCAAAGTTTCTTAATCATCTAAATCCATCTTTCACATGGCAGCCATGAATTCAGCTGGCAACTCATTTGAGGCATAGATTTTCTATGAGCAGATTTCACGAAAATCATCTTTAAGATTAATAATTCATACCAGGAATTTCTATAAACCAAAGAATTCTATTAAATGCTTTGCACTTAACTTTATGTATCAGTAGTAAAACACACCTGTATGATCTCTGAATTGACTGGGCAATGGAGAGCACCTGCTGCTCCAGCTTGTCCCACTTATTGACAGCATTCATGCAATCCTTGCACAGACCAATAGTGTGCTGGTCCAAAGAGTGAAGAGACGTATCTCTTGTGATGATTTCCAGCACCTGGAAAACAGTAACTTCCCAGTCTTACTACAATTTTCCACACACATACCTTATGTTTATTTAGGAACATTTGTACAGATGTATAATGACTATGAAAATGTAGCTTATTCTGAAGTAAATTGTATAAAAAATGATCATTCTCTTTCAGTTTAGTAATGTGACATAAATGAAGGAAAGGATTTTTTGTAACACTAACTGAATGGAAGAGGCACCAGAGTGCAAAACTTTGTTAATTTTTTTTCTTGTGTTCTACAGTTGTAAACATAGTGTTCTAAGAGCCAAATATGATAATGTACTTAAATATAATATATATTCTTTAAACAAGAATTCAGTAATCAACAAAACAAGAGAAAATAACACACTTCAGTAAGTGGTCGCTTGGAGTGGTACAATTTCTGGACTCCTTTGACGAAGGAGGCTTCCTCACTGTGCACGCCAGACAGTTGGTGTCCACACAAAAAGCAGGTCTCTAGCAGGTAGTACTCAGCCTGCTGGTCTTTAGTTTCCCTGTAAAGGATTTGCAATTTATCAACAGTATATACCTGGAATCCTTTCTCTTCACTAGAGATGAACATACTGCTTAAAGAACCAGACATAAGCCAACAGCACCTGTGGAGAGCTGCCTTGCACTGCTGAAGATGGTTAGCCAGGTCGAGGCGCCAGGAAAAGCACTGGTGGCACCTGTTGCACTGGAAGCGTCCCTTGCCATGGATGGCACCCATTCTGGGATGCCCTTGTCTCAATGTACTTTATGCAGGTTTTCTTATCTGAAATTGTTCATTCTATTACTACCATTTATGCTTAATGGAAATATTACTTCATCATATACTTGATTCAACAGAATGAATTTACAATTTGATCAATTTGCAACAAAATAAGTGCAACACTACAGTAGGTATACTTTCTTATTTATTTTTCTATATCTTAAACAAAGCTTCTTTATGACAAGAAGAGTTTTGACAGGATCCAAGGGGTGATGCTCTGCCTAGTTTGATTTCAGTTTGGAGGGGTATTGCACTGTTACATGGCTAGAATAAAAACATTTTACATCATCATACAACTTTTGGGGTGTCCAGGGAGAGCCAAATTAAGATTATTGTTATTCATTTATCTATTTATTCATTATTATGATTATTATTTTTTTGTGTTGTTTTGCATGTTGCCGTCCCTCTTAAATACACCAAGACATAGACAGGTACTCTTTTTCACCATGAAAATAATCACTACTTTTAAGAATTAAGCTAACAAAGATATAAACAATATAGAGGAAGACTAGATAGATAGAAAAAAAAAAAAAAAAATAGAAAGATGTGAACAAAACCTAAGAAAACTTGCTGAGGTCAGGTGATGATTAGATCAGGTTCAGTCATGTGGTTGATAGTATGAGACTCCTGAAATACATATTGAGAGAACACAAATGAAAGAGAATGACAGGCTGGATGGTCCCTTGTGAGGCAGACAATGTGTAGTATCAACAGAGATAGAAAATAGCCTAATTACTGACATGTTTAAATCAGTTCTTCATACCCACTTTGGAAACATGTATAAATTTCATAACCAGAAACACTCAAAGTACTGTGCAATAACACCCATACTGCATACCCTTTAGTTACACCTTCACTACTGATTAGTTAACACCATAGACTAACGTGTCCATAATTTAGTCTTTTTCCATCCCTATGCCATTGTAATCATCATATTTCTTTACTCTTCCCTATCAATGTTGGAGAGCCAAGTGAGTAAATTTTGCAGTCTAACATTAGCATTTAAAGCCATTTACTCTTGAAACACGCGGACTCTCATTAATTCTATTGTCATATTTGGTAGTTGACATCATACAGAGAACCAGAGGACTTCATAGATGATATTTTTGAGTCACGGGTAGTATGGTAAGATATATTTCTTACCGTACACAGCAGAAGCGGCGGTGCGTTGGGAGCAGTGAGGCCAGTGTTTGTTGTTGTGGGAATCAGCTGAGCGGCGCCGCCAGTGATGCTGCAGTCTTGATCCTTGCTGCCTCCTCTATACTTCCTGCTGTCCTCCTCTAGCATCTTCAGCGGGTGATGGGTAAGAGAAGAGCAACCATATCACCAGCATAGACAAATAGAAGCTTGTTATGGATAGGGAAATCAGAATGTAGGTAAAAACAAGCTTCTAGGGACATCAATCTCTTAACTCTATGTAGGCGTAAGGTGCCAAGTTTAGCAGGTACCACGCATATGGGGAGGTGGTTGCTGGGGGGATGATGGGTAGGAAAAAGGTTGAGGACGAGAGGAGGTTGAGATCATGAACTGGGTACCCTCAGTATCACTACTCTCCCGTCCGTAAGTTTGTTCAAGGTGGGTGTTGGGGCAAATCACCAGCTGGTAATGGGTATAGATAATGAAGTAATTGTACAGTGTGTGTATAAGAAGAAGCAACTATGTTCAGGGAGAGGCGGTTAATGAATGCTTGGGTATCCTAAAAAAAATACTAACTTTACTTTTTGTTTTATTAGCTTGTTATGAAGTGAAGCAAAAAAACAGTGAATATTCAGTTTCATTTTAATATGACAGTTATTCTTGACACATGGAAGTGAGAGTGTTTTTTACCATAGATTCCAGGACTGACTGAAATTAAAGCTGATTTGTTATGTAAAACTGTAGAGTACTGTCATTAAAGTTTGGTGAAAAAAAATGAGATCATGATTTTGATATGACCGGCAATTGATGTATATAAATGGAGATGGTTTTCTTTTCCAGATTTTGTGAATCTTAACATAATCTTTTTTTTAACCTTGCTGTGCTGATCTCTTAACCTTGCAAGGCACCACCCATGTGTGACACAGCCCTGCACAGCACTAACCTTGCACAGTAATCCAGTAATCTTATTAAGGGGTCTTGCCTCATTCTTTTGGTGGCAGGCAAGTCTCACGATACCATATAATGAGATGGTAGTGGGTCCTTGATATGACGTTGCTCATGTAGTGTGTATATGCAATGTATTCACTGATAAATATTTAGTGTGATGTACAGTAATTATAATTACAGTTAGATAGATAGATGTTTACAATGCCATCCATAGATATTTTATTGAGGAATTAATATGAAAATGGCATTAGTTCTCCAAGACAGATTTGAATCAAACCCCTGACCGGGATTATAAAGTATAGCAACTTGGTATCAGAATGAACAGGTCCTGAAATATTCTTGGGCATCTTCATATCCCAAGTCACTACATGTGTAAAGTCAGGTCGCAGTGCTTTTCAACATTTCAAGGATTTCCGTGTCACCACAGGTGTATGGATGGGTATTTGTATGGATGCCCTGATGGACCATTTAGGAGATGTAAATTTCAGAGGAAAAATATGATGACGTGTTTGATGCTGTGTATGCCTTGGAGAAGCAGAAGTATGATGAAGGCCAGACTGAAGGTATAGAGGAAGGACACAAAACCCACTACCAGCAGGGCTTCTTACTAGGCTGGCAGCAGGCTTGTCATTTACTGCGTGAGCTGGGCACAGTGGAAGGTGAGCTTTCCACCTTCATAACATTTGGAAAAAATGATAAAATAGTTTCTATTTGTGATGTCTGCCTTTTGTGACAATTAGAATTTTGGAGTGGTAACCTGTATGGAAAAGTATCTGGCATAGTTTGGGTTCCATCTGTTTCTCTGATGTCTTGTGCCATCCAAGAAAATGCCCACAGCCAAACACCCTCTACCTCTTTCTGTTTGAATATGATACTTGCTTTCTTAAAACTCTCCATCTACTACTACCTCGTTTCTCTTTACTCAATCCTTCCTATCATATGAATTGCTTTCTTCTTATACTGGAACCTTCAGTTTCATTCCCTTATTTCTTGGCAGTTTACTCTTCATCCCTTCTTTGTGATATGGTGGCTTCATTATATTTCTTTAAACACATTCCACAATGCTTCACTTAATTCTGGAATTCTCCTGCCACATCTTTCATTACGCTTTATTGTTGTCACCCTCCAATGCTGCTGTTTCTCAGTGCCTCAATGATCATTCATTTCTGCAACATAAACTTTTGATACCTTCACCTTATTTCACTCCCAAGTTTGTTACATCTACCAGCTTTCCCAAAATACTACCCTATCTCTCATAATCTTTGCAGTTATGTACTCTCAGCATTGTACCTTCCCTATCTTTCTTAGCCCTCTCTTATTTTTTCCTTGTTTAATACCGCCATGTTTGTATAATAACGTTGCCAAACAGAGGTATAGTGTTGATAATTGGATACCACGCATTGTCAGTTTTGATAGGTTCAGGTTTCATAACGTTTGATTTACTGTATAACAAGCAGCCTGCATCCAGTTGGTTTATTAACAAAATGACTATTGAACATTTTTATTTTGATTAATTGTAAAGTAATTGTGAATTAACTCTTTTTTTTCCTTATAACCTGGGAAGGCCTCCTGAGCAGCATTGCAGTGAATAGGAAGGCTGAGCTAAGTCCAAGAACACACAGCCAGGTAGTGCGGTTGCTGGAGGACCTGCAGGAGTGGCCAACCTGGGATCCTGCTGAGGAGAACATTGAGGAAAAGCTTCGAGGCATCCATACCCGGGCCAGGAACCTCTTGAGAAGACTAGGAATAAGTGTTAAGGTAGTGGACAGAAGTGTGGATTCTGAATTCTGAGTGACGAAGAGACAGGGAGGATATAAGTTCTTGTAGGAGTGCATCACTGGGTGTCTGCCGGTGTATTCTTGTGGTGGAAATGGAGATGTTATATGTATGGTACCTTTTTGTGATACTTTTAGTGTCTTTCTTGATGTCTATATCGTATACTTATTTTATTCATATGCTTTTGTGATCTTTCAAATTAATTGATCATGTTGTACAAAGTAGTAATGGTGTGTGTGTGGCCAGGGCTGGCTGTGCTGGTGTGTGTAGTGAAGACAGGAATTGGGGTGTTGTGAAGAAAGGTACAAGGGATAGCCACTGACAGTGACATGCACTAGTCATAAATGTGTAGTAAACCATGTAATAAAAATCATCTATTTCTAGGTCCTGGTTTATATTACATGAATTACTTATCAAACAAAATTCTATAAATACTACATACAAATTATAATAAATGCAGACCTTATCTCTATTGCTCAATCTGAAGAAAATCATAATAAATTTTTGAATGCTTTTAGTGTTTTTATGAGAAGTTTTTCCAAGGGAAAATTCTTTGGTAATATATATATATATATATATATATATATATATATATATATATATATATATATATATATATATATATATATATATATATATATATATATATACAAAAATCTATAACTTATTTCGTAGAATAATGAAGTCCATTAGGAATCTGTGACATGTAAATAATGATGTATGTGAAAATAACATCGCTAATTGTGATGGTGGAGGTGATGAGGATGATGATGATGATGATGTACTAGAGTAATGATAATGAATGTGTTTGAAAAGGCCTTTTGCCCCAAAGCAATCATTGTTTTAAGTGCAATCTGTTACTTTTCACCTTGTAAATTTGATTTCCAGCATTCCGTGAAATACTTTCAAGATATTCCGAGTGGGCAAATACCGGGTGGATGCTTTTTGGTGTCTGGAGGATAAGAAAAAAAGATGAAAAACTTTATTCACGTCGCAGCCTCACGGAAAGTACTCTAATTAATAAGATACGTAAGGCACATTTATATTCTAGTGCGTATCTTCCTCTGTGCTATATAGTTAAGAGGACCCAAACACGATTTGTGGCTGGAGCGAGTATGCAGTATGGAGTAAGTAGAAATATCTGGCAACTCTAGGAATGAATGCTTCTCGGGGCGGCGGAATACACCATATGTTGTTATAAACCTTTATTACCGTGTCACATAGGATTACATTGGATTCCTAGAGTATAGGATGCGTTTCTGAAGGTACGGTTGTTGGTATTCGGGGAAAGAAGGAGGCGGAGTCGTATTATTTCTTAGTTGTGTGGTATGGGGAACTAGTTTTCGGGTGTACAACCGTAGCTCGCAGACTGGTTTAGGCATCACAGAGTCAGTGTATGGCTAGATCTCACTTGGGGAGTGTTGCACCTTTTCCTCTCGTCTGGTTTTCACTTAACATCATGTTGGAAGACACATGAAACGACCACGATTTGTTTTGATTTCTCTGCTAAGTGATACGTGTGTAGTGGCAAACATACCTCGACAGTGGTGATTGAGAGAGTGTCAGAATGGGCGGCAGAAGGAGAGGAGGAGGAGAGTGGCTGGTGGTAACGTGTGTGACTCTCGCTGTCTGCCTGGGAGCTGGGGCCGCGGCTGACAAAGGTAAGCCGCTGATAACTCACAGTAGTCCTACATGTGTCGTTTATCAGGTGTGCAGGCCAGGTGCCGGGTCACGTGTCCTCGAGGGGGGGGCGTGGGGGAAGTCCGTCTGTCGTGACTATAGATGATGAGTCTTGGTAACATCGATTTTCCCGTTTGCCGCCTGCTTGTCACATGTGCCGTGTGTGTGTGTGTGTGTGTGTTGGGATGAAGTATATATAGTACATGCATATTAACTTCTAAGTGTCTCGCTTATAATGTGTTTCAGTGGAGGAAAGCTGCTGTAGGAATGAGATCAGTATTTTATGAGCCTGTACCTTTGCGAGCGATTAATTCATATCAGGGATCTTGAAAGTGTTAATTGTAAAGTTGCTAATGTTATAGAGGGAGTTTTTTGGCAGATTTGGGGATGTACCGACTCATTAGTGAACCTGTGTTGTTCTGCACGCCGGCAGGTAAACAAAACAAAACTTAACCAAATAATGATAAGAATTGAATGTTTAATGTATCCTCCTCTTAATAAGTCACTGTGTTGAGTCAGTAATTCAATTCGAGGCTCACAAGGAAGTTCTATATATTTTTGTGTATTTTAATTAATCTTAGACCTGTGTGTGTGTGTGTGTGTGTGTTGCTGTTCGGCGGGCGAGTCTGTCTCTTCTGTCACTGGTCTAATGGTCTCCCTCTTTGCCTTTTGTTTACTCTTCGGTAATGAGGAGATACACCAATGGTTTCCTGCTGCATTGTTTATTCAGCAAACATTTGTTTTTTTACTGCTCTCCCTCGCTCCCTCTTTGCCAGTACTGTCACTGCATGTTCGTTCTTGCTGTGGATATGGTATTTTTCCCCTCTGTTGTCCCTATTTGTATCAATCGTTCTTTTAACTATTTGGAGTTAGATTTGTGGTAAATTCTGTCATACTCCTTTTTCATGTGTTGTGTTTTTGATGTGTATTAATTTTCGATAATGGATCCTGTGCTTCTTTGTAGATTATTATTTATTATACTCAGCTGCAGGCACGAACAGTGAGTGGGGAGTGTACCCTGCGCTTTATATCCTTTTCTACTTTTCTTCTTGTTCCCTCATTTTCTTACATTTATCAGCTTTCCATCTTCCTTCTTTCCTTAATTTCTCTTGTCCTAGAGTATTTGTTTATATTATTATAAGGAAAGGTTGTGGAGACAGTTTACCCTGCTCCTAATGTTCTTTTCTTCTCTCCCTCCTCTTCATATTCTTCCTTGCGTTTTTCATCTCTACCTTCTTTGTTCAATTTCTTCTATGCCTTAGTTTGTTTGTTTATCATAGTGCTAGGAGGGGCAGAGGGAGGCAAGTCATGGCTGGAGAGATGGGTGGTCTGGTGCAGGTAGGCATAACTAGGTGGTGGTGGTGGTGGTGGCGGCGGTGGTGGTGGTGGTCGGCACTGACATTCATACCACTTAGCATGTGGTGTGGTTTGTCGTTCTCGTGGCTTACATCGACCCGGGCTCTCTCTCTCTCTCTCTCTCTCTCTCTCTCTCTCTCTCTCTCTCTCTCTCTCTCTCTCTCTCTCTCTCTCTCTCTCTCTCTCTAACTCTCTCTCTCTAACTCTCTCTCTCTCTCTCTAACTCTCTCTCT